>OZ023248.1:4043059-4393623 GCA_964006365.1 Trididemnum miniatum | reverse complement strand
ATCCTTCTTTGTATCATCTTGCTGGATCCTGTAACTGTACATGCAGTTCGACAAACGTACCGGGATATTGATGTTTAAACCACCGATAAGCGCTGACGTTCACTGTGTTTTCTGGGCTGCATGCGCAGACACAGTGCCTGCCTTGTCCCCCGCTTTTTCAAGGGCGAACGGGTTGGGCAGAGAGGTTTTTTGTAGGTTTTGGTAACTGGTATAGTTACAAACCTTAAACCAAATATTCCTTCTCAGATTACCGGGAAAATAATGTTTAAACCAACCGGACTTTTCTATTCTTATCGATTGTTTACAGTGAATCTGTGACATCATAATCCAGCCTGTATTATTTTCTTGAAGGTTTTATTTTAATTGTTTTACCTTGAGCAGAACGAGGAGAGGCTTAGATTAGGAGTGTGTAGTTCTTTTGAAGGTTAGAATTTTTTTTTTTTTTTTTTTTAGGAAGGTGGGAGGTTGCTATGCTGCACTGATGAGACCATAATAAGGTCGAAACGCGTCTGCAGCTGCAAATTAGTGGGTTGCCATAGGGGCTTATAGTGATGTGGGTTAGTTAGGCTACCGGAAACTTAGTGGATTAGTGGTTATATTTTCTTTCATTGGGTATCGTTGTTTGGGGCCAAAAACTTGAGTTTGATATAGAAGCAACCTTTAAAGGTGCTAGGTAGAATGCATTGTATGTTGATGGATTTACTTCATGGATTTGAAGTTTTAAGCACCACTGAAGAGACTTTATTTAATAGTCGAAACGTATCCCGTCTGGTGCAAAATAATCTTTATTAGTTTCTTGCAAATACAAAAAGTTTAAAAGTGGCACCTGATGTTCTTCAGAAAACAAGTAGCATTTTTGCGGACATACGTAACAATGCTTTTTGTTGGGTAGTAAGAATTATTGTGTACACTGTGCCTGGTGTAGTTAATCACAACGGATGTCATTGTTTTTCAACTTGAATCGCAATTAATTTTACAGTTATTACATCATAACGTCAATTTCCTACTGCAATAAACCATTTTTTTTTTTGAACCTGCAGTTTAATTTCTTCTAGGCTGTAGCAGGTTAGTTCTTTGTATGGCAGCGAAATTATTTTCATTTAAGCGGAGGATTGAAAAAAATTTGAGGAAAGAGAGACAGACGCAGTTGGATATATGTACATTCTTCTCTAGAATTTCTTGCCCTCCAGAATTTCTTCTCTAGAATTTCTTTCCCCTTTGTTCTTCAGTTCTATTCTGATTTACTTTTTCGTTGAACAGAAGCATAGGCAGATGGAAATCTCATGTGTCTACGGATTAACAGATAGATAGATTCTTACTCTTGCTGCGCCCACTACTTGGTTATAGGCCTAGGTCCTACACTTGATTACTTTGGAAGTTCGGGTAAGTTTTTCATAACTATTGGCTGGATGTTGATCAACCTGGTTTACATTAGGCTGTCATAGATGACCTAAAAAAATTCATTATGATGCAGAAACTATTGAACCAAGACTCACGGGCCTGAAGCTCGCTAAAATTGGGCATGTGGACAGGGTGAAAGTGGCTCACAGTAATGGTACGCATTTTTACCACTCATTCCTACTTTACACAAATATCTATCTTCTGATATTATGGCCTGATACGGCTAACCCCCTAGTTATCTTCTAATGATACGTACGGTACCGTGTTATCCCGAAAATACGACTTTGCCCGAATTTTAACCATAATTTTAATATAAGCTCTAATACCCTTAAAATAAAACCGAAAGCGCGAAGTTTTTTTTGTCCTCGGATGTATTTTTACTGCATGCTTGAAAAGCTATTGTCGGAATTTAGGATAAAAAAAAGCGCTAGCTTAATGAATTTTTTATCAACAGTACCGGTAACAAATATCAGTCAAATCAGCGTAGGCAGAATAGAAATTAAAAAAACAAATCAGAGATCGCAAAATAATAGCAACAAAAAAAATGTACGTGCACCAGTAATAGCGAACACATAGACTGTAGATAGAATTCAATTATGGAGCATAAAAGTAAATACAAATAACAGAAATAATAAAAGACAACATGAAATGAAGAAATACAGAAAAATATAAACAAGGCCAAACACAGTCCGAATAACAAATATATTCTGGTACAATCACAGTACGAAGTATTGTAGATTGTGAGTTACAAAGATAAATTTCGTTGTTGAAGGATTGTGATCATCCATGGGCCCATTCCATTAGCAGAAAAGTGCATTCACATTCAATTAATAATAATAATATCGGTAGATACATAACAAAACAGAGATATGTCAACTATTTAATTTTTCAAATACACATGAAAAAGAATAATATAAGAATAAATTTAGTTAAAAATCGTACGTAGATAACACTTACTAAGATAAGTGAGTAATTATTACTATCTAAATCAGACTAATATTGAACCAGTAAAATGGCAATTGACTCTACTCGGCCTAAGCTGTACTGTATGTGGTAAGATATTGAACGCTATCTCACTTATAGGGGCATTTTTTTTGTAATGTTTACCCCTGAAGCCGCTCAGTGCAATTAAGCATGACTTCACCAGAGCAAATCTCAACTATAAGCGTATGCAAGGGTGGAAACCTGGCTACTTGGCGTTAGAGTGTCAGTTTCAGTTTCGGTGTGTTAATACTCAGATGTCAGGTTTCAGTTTTGGTTTAGTTTCACGGTTGTTGAAAAATAGGTTCCAGTTTCGGTTTCAGTTTTGCTTACGCACAGCTTCGGTTTCTGGGTTTCAGTTTCGGTTTAAGTTTCATCCAAGAAAGTAATTTTATTTCGAATAGGAATTATTCAAATGCTCTACTTCTTGGCGTTTTTGTTTGATCACAATATTAAATAGCAGCTTAGATGGCGGAGTGAGAAGAACAATTGACAGAAAATGTCGATTTGGGTATAATTCCGATTTCCGAGTCCGGTGAAGACTCAAAAATTAGTATTCACAACTTCTCTATTTGACGCTCAGCATTAAAAAAACTGCACTGGTAATGATGGTGACGACAATTTTTAAAACCCAAAACCTTAGAAAATTTTGAACAGGTTTTAGTTTCAGTTTCGGTTTTGACGTTTTAAGAAAAAACGGTTTGGGTTTAAGTTTAGGTTTTCAAATATTTGATTAAGTAGGTGTCAGTTTCAGTTTGGGTTTGAAAAATTTCCTTTATAACCGAGTTTTCAGGTTTGGGTTTGAGTTTCGGTTTCCACCTTTGAGCGTATGTATCGAATTACTTGATTGTACTGAATAGATTTGCTGAATGATGATCAATTGATCATCCCCCAAAATAAGCCCCGCTGCTGGTGTTATTTTTTGAATTGTTTCATACGTTGATAAAACGGAAAGTGTTGATGCTTAGCGTCATTAGAAATGATGTACAATGAAAACTTTAGCCGCGTTCACACATATTAGTTTTCGCCACTAGACATGAAACTTCATTTTGATATTGTGAACGCTTTTTTTAAGATTTTGATAATCATTTTAGCTATTCCAAAAGGTAACCATTTCATTTTTTGAATTGCTGAAACAAGTTCGAAAAGAATTAAAATAGCGGCTGCAATGACAAAATGAAGTTTTGTGCCTGGTTGCGAAAACCTACGTGTGTGAACGCGACCGGGCACATTGGTTGTCAACCTACAAGACGGTTTTGATTCCTGGCTGACGAAATGATTAATACCATATACTGTAGTTGCGCGACCAGAGTTTTTGAGAAATAAAGCCCATTTATTTCGGTGGCTATAAAACCTATAGAAACCAATCGAGTGGCATTTCTTAAAAACAATGGATTTCTTTTAGTGTTTGGAGATTTTTCTGGGTCAAAAATAAGGTGGAGTTGCAACTATAGATTTGTAAGTTTTGAGGTAATATTTCGGGAATAAAAAAGAGCCCGCGACGACATGCAACGCTGCTGTTTCAACACTTGTTTCAAATAGCTTTTGTTTTCAATGAGCAGATGACCATTTTGCTTTCTTGAATGCACAAATTGCGCATTTTTTTTTATTAGTTCTGTCGCTTTGTAAATACTGATATACCTGTAGATATGTTTGTATGCTTTTAATTACTCAAAAATCGGGCGTAGTTTTTTGGGACGAAGTCTATGTTTGTGCCAATTTTATGTTTAATACTTAAAATTAATATTAAGCATAATAGCCAAATTATTCAATATGGTACCTGATAAATCATGTACAAATACAAAAAAATAAAAAAAAGCAGAAGATGAAATCAATTCCGTGAAATCGGTCTGAATCGTTTTTGGGTGGCATCAGTCTGGATCGGTTTGGCACGATTCATTTTATACCTTTCCAGTTCGTTTTAAACTCACAGAGCATGCTCATCTGCACGGTTGTAAAATTATAATTTTGTTGACTTGATGTGCTGAAAGCGGTTCGGTTCAGATTCGTTAGAGCTTTTTCCGTTGCAGTTGTTTAGTTTTTTTATTATTCGTTTATGTTTGCAGCCTCAAGTTCTTGGTCAAATATGTTTTGATCTAAGCTATTTGCTAGCAGTGAATATGAAATATTTTTGCTTTTTGTTTCTTCCAACTTTTGTTGCTTTTTGCATCAGTCAGAATGTAGAAGGTAAGTGCGAAATGTGATGTCATACGTTACTTTTGAAAGTTTTGCTACGAACCCCGAAAAATTCGTTTGTATTTTAAATTTCACATCTTCATTGCTTTGAAACTGTGTGTCGTAATAACATTTTACTATCACTATGTAAGAAATTATTGCGGAACAAAATTTCAAGAATGATTTGCTTACGAAAAGTATGATCAAAAACTTTCGTATACCATTGATACCCAGCAAGGTTGTAGGGGTCGGAGGCCTTTCCAAATGCTCGGAAGTTTATTGCTCCAGTACGGCTATGACAAGTAGCTTGAGGTTGATCGATGATTTAGATCTGCTACTTTTTTTGTTGGAAGTCCTCCAGCAGCCTCTAGAGATCGCTGTGAAATGCGTAAGATAGTAACTGTTGAACCAATAAACAGGGCTGCCCAATAACCCCAACTTTGAAACTCGAGGTTTGTTTCTTTGGCGAACTTAAACTTTTTTCAAAATCAACACTTCTGAAATTGAAACTTGAACTCGCCTAAAATAGTCGATTTGGCTTGTTTTGAACGTAGTAGTTGCATATTTATGCTCCTATCACTATCAAAGCGCCATAACAGGTTCGCTTAGGAGTTCCCGGCCACTTGTGTGCCACTCTAAGATAGCGGAATCCCGTTAAGTGCCTTTTCCAACGGCACAATAGTAAGCTTGCCGGCTTGTTCTACACACTATCTCTTTAATGCTGAGCGTCGAGCAGGGAAGCTATGAATACCAATCTTAAAGTCATCGATTTGATCCGACTCTGAATCAAACCCGAGTTTATTGCTCAAGAGCCAGGATGTTCTATCCACTCGGCTGTCTGATTTGTTGAATTTAACCCGATCTTTCAAAAAACTATTTGAATCTGGTTTAACTCAACGCAAATTCAATAAAAGTGAATACTTAATTACTTAACTCGAAGTTGCAAAAATAAAAATGATGAAATGGAACTTGGTCCGGCGTATCCTACCAATGAGACCGCCGCATGTACAGCAACTGATACATTACAAAAATGAACATATAGGCTAATCAGAATGCTGTTTAAACTTAAACTATAAGCTGTTTAACGAAGTCTACTACCGCTATGGTCTAAGCCTAGGAAAAATTATATTTATGAAAAAAGATTCAGCTACCATATCACAGTTATTGCAACGACAGCTGACTAAATTTGTTATCTAAACTCTGTTTTCACAGATAATCCGTCAACTCCGCCATTCGTTGAAAGCCCTGAGTGCCAAATGCGAACAGGTAATTTGTGATGACGACAACCATTACCTGTCACGGTATTTTAGAGCAGTGGTTCTTAACCTTTTCAGGTTGTGGACCGAAGAATTTCGAAATATATCTTGTGAACCGGTGGACCTTATAAAAACTAACGAAAAACGTTATGTTGAACCCAGAGATGGAATCAGTCAAGATTTTCTCGACCCGACCGCTAAAATTCAAAATCTACGCCGATTGACCGGTCACTGACTAGCCCGGTCGACCGTTTTTTTTCTTTACTGAAAGTATTATATATGTACAGTGTTTAATGACAAACTTACCCAGTTCACATGTCCAATTTATGTGGGCTTGTTGCTGTGGGCGTGCTGTCATAATCACTTTTTAAAATAATGACATCAAAAACTTATTTGTGTTGCAAAAAGTCCTCCGCAACAAGTTCACATCCATGTGGGCTTAAAACCCATACAAATTGGACATGTAGACAGGGTAACTGTAGTTTACCCTAACTTTGTCATTAGATATATTAAACACGTAAAATTTCATCTAATAAAAACAGAATTGAATGAAAGTAGAGTTCACCTATTGATTTGTTTCACTTGGATAAATAACGAAGCTAGCCTTATCTGACTTCATTTGATTTGACTTTGACGTTTACTTAACGTGTTACTTGCTGCTCATAAACTCCACTGAAATGGTTAGCATAAATCGATAGGTAGTAAAACCTGCATATCATGAAAAGCCTCTTAATTTCTTTTTTCAAACTACTTCAACAAACGCCACTACCAGCCCGGTCTGCTACGTCACAACCCGACCGGTCCACACACATGGAAAGAAGCTAAAACTATAGGCTACCATGAAGCGGTAAACGGAAATGTAGCCTAATAACCTCACGATAATACCACAATCCTGCTCAAAAAGAAAACGTCAATTATGCCAATAAGTATGCCAGTTTCATCGTTGAAAACAGACAACAACCTTTTGTTTTCAGAAGGTGTGATTTGTTAATGCCGTTTTTCATAAAACTGTTTTATTTAAAGAATGCATGTTGGTATATTGTGGTTGGTGTATAGTTGCGAGAAAGGAGAATTTGACCGGTTTTTTAATCAGCTTAGACTTATTTTAGTAGCAAGAAAGAAGAATTGGACCAGTTTTTCGACCGGATTGACCGGCCGGAAAAAAGTATTGCGCGCACTTAGCCAAGTGGGTTATAATAGAAAGCCAAATTTCGCATTGAGCTATTTCGGAATTTATTTCGACGAACCGGTAGAAAAGTGTAGACGCGTACTTGCGGCGGAGAAACGCTGTTTTAGACCTCTTTAGTTTTTGTGATGCATGTATTTTTTGTGATGCATCATACTGGATGCTGTAGAACCTGCACGGTACCCATGCTTGTGTGCATTTCTTTGTGTTTGCCGAAATATTTTTTCCGCTGTTAGCGTCGGGAAACATGTTTCGAAGTAATAAATTTCGGGGATCAATTCGTGATGGCAGCTGTGCATTACATTTATTTAAAATTTTTCTTGATGTCGATTTGCGCTATATCTCTTTGACCCATTGAAGATTATGGGGATTTTATGCTTGGAAGTCATTTATGCGATCCTATGGTCACTCCACCGAGAATTGGACTTTTAAGTTTTTCAAAATACTCTGTTCGAGTTTGAGGACTTGGAGCACTTTCGTTTTTTTTGCTAAAATGTCTATGCACTTACCTATGATTTACCACTTTGATGTGCAGCTCCTTGGATCCTGCCAAATTGTCCAACGAACCAAGCTCTTACCAACTTTTTATCATGTGCCAATCTATTATTCGAAGGCATTCCCTATTCTACTGAACAAAGTTGCAAGTAAGTTTTGTTTTAAAACGTGGCCGACAATAATAATAATGAACAGGATAGACGTAAATCTGTAGTTGGAACAGCACGGCTAATACCGGTTTTCACTATGATCTAAATTTTTAATTCAACCAAGTCAATTATCTGTCCTCATGTTGGTAACATCGTTAAAAGACATTTTGGAAACGTATGACAAGCTTAGGTAAAGTCGTGACTGTCTGCGCAGTCTGGACCGAGCGTCAAATCAAGTCTCATAATATTCTCTGCTCAAGTTACATATCTGCGATTTTTGACCAGTTTTGAATTTACTTGGTATTTTTTACAGCCAGGATGTAATGAGTTTGTACTTGCAGCACACGAATTGAAGCGTTTTACCAATGTGCCAAAAGAGTTGCTCTACAATGCTTCAGCGGTGATTGCCCGTACTTGCTACAGTCACTTTTCAATCCCAACGTTCTGTTTGTGAGTGTTTTTTTCTTCGTTGCTTTGTCGACAAATGCGGGCGAAATATGAACAGAGTTAGATCAAAGAGAACTGAATCTGGCAATTTTAGCTATGTTTCGCCTTGTTGCAGCTAAATGTATTTAAAAAAGCTTGTTATATTTAAAATTTAAGATTGAGACCGTTGTATTAAACTTTTTTATTCCACTTTCAATTTATTTGGACAACAACAAAAGAGAATTATGATATATAGCTTTAGGCAATTGCAAATGTGAATTTTTTGGAGCTGCCTGTAATTTTACTAACTTTTATTGAGGCATTAATTGATTTTTGATCACCCGGCCGTTTTTTCTTGAAAAGCGAACGACAAAATGCTCACTGTGACTGTAAACTGAAATTCTGAAAAAGATTCTCAGATTGAATTTTTGCGTATTGCATCTTTATTTTTAATATTTGGTGTATTTCGTTTACGTTTACAGAAGATGCAATGTTGATAGAGCAAGTCCGCTCTGTTTCGCACAACCAGCCCTCATGATTCTTACTCAAGAAAGGTACACTCATTCTTTAGAATGATTGACCTTAAGCAGGACTCATCAAGCCTAAACGTTTATGCACCCTGAAAATTTTAACTTTTGTGGTACGTAGATAGTCACGTAGCTTACCAGTCAAATCTCTTCTGTGGACACAGTACAGACAGTTTGAGAAGAAATAATTGCCATCGAACAACAACGCTTGAGTGGGAATTTTTGTAAAACCGTTATATGAAAAAAAAGTTTAATGCTCTCTTAAGCATTCACGCAGCTTCTACCACAGCTTGCTACTCATACAGGTTCATATTAATTAATAATTTCTGAAGTAGGAAAAATATAGTCACAGTAGTTTTTGCAACTTTGTGTGTCTAAAAGTCTACAGCTATTTTCGTCCCATTAGCTGTATTTCGAAGTATAATTTTTGTGTTTAATATTAGATAGCAAAGCTCGGAATAAAGTCTTCTCCAACGTTCAACAAAGTGTTGCAACGGTTTAGAGTACCTGCAAGTGCTATTAGGAGTATTTCTAACTTCGTGTGTACTCCTGCAACTGCAATTCCTCCTGAAATTTCAAATTTTCTGCGCAATTTATCGTCGCAACCATCAATGCCAAGGCCATCAACACCAAATCCCGTGTGTGACAACAACATGTTAAACCGTGTGCTACACACTGTGTTGTCATTCGTTACTAGTTATATCAATTTGAAGAATCACGAAAGTTTTTGCAAGTAAGCTTGACTATATCTACATTTTTTTTGTTTTGAGGTAATCTTCTGGTAACATTTATCAAAAAATAGTAGCAGAGTAAAAGATACTTAAATTTTTTATTATTAAACAAACGTAAAAGGTTGTTTGCATATCCAAGTACAGTGCTCAATGTTTCGAAAAACAGAGCAAAATATTAACAGTCAATTGGTCATTTAAATAGAAAAATCTATTTGAATAAGACCTTGCTCCTGATGATTGCCTAAGGCATGAAACAGATTGTCGAGCTATTGAATAAATAACTTGAATGACCAATTGACTGTTAATAAATTTTTTATTATAAATTTTTAACTTTTAAGAATTATTATGATTGGTTTGCTGCGAACAGTCTACAGGTATTTTTGTTGCTGGTTCATTCGCAGAAGTGTCGTGCATTGGAATATAGTGTGTAAGCAGATAGGGTGTAAATCATAAGAAGCATTTTTCTAGGACGCGATTTGTTGGACAGATGTGGTGCACGAAACAACTTAACAGAAGCAAACAGCACGCATAGCCGAATGAAGAGAGCGTTTTCCTCTAAAGCTGTAGACTCGGGTTTGATTTTGAGTCGGGTCAAAACTGTACCTTTAAAATTGATGTTCAGTTTCCGTGCTTGACGCTCATCCTTAAAGTGACATTGTGGTACAGAGCAAGCCTGCAAATTTCCTTGTTGTGACTTTGGTAAAGACAGTTAGCAGGATTTCCCCATCTCAGAGTGATAGGCTGGTGGCCGGCAACTCTTAAGCTAGCTCGTTATAGCGCTTTTATTGTCTTCTTGTGATGGTGGGTTAAATAATAATTAAATATGCAAAAATTGCAGCGAGTCAAGGCAAACTACATGCATTAAAGAAATATCACTTAATGTCTTCTTTTTTCAGTTTGGTCGATAATTTCTTACAAGATATAACCGATATTTACACATCAAGCTGTCTTCCATGTACTCTTTCCGTTTTTCTGAGACTATCTTCGTTTCGATCACCAAGTTCAACAGATCCTAATTTTGACAACAAAAACTTTACAAGTACTGGTGCAATCGGAAGTTCGGAAGATTCTTTAAATCAACCACCTCCTTCTCCCCAACCTTTGTTCCGCGTCAAGGATTTTAGTGGCGTCATTGATGAGGTGTTTAAATTTTTAGAAAACATTCAAATCACTGGATGCCTTTCAAGTATGTAAACAAGAAAATGATTGCTAACGCATTTAAATAGACCAATCTGTTTTTTAATTTATGGATAAGATTGTCCAGTGCAACAGCTGTACCAGTACTTAAAAATGGTTCTCACAATCTTTAAACAATAGCAATTTTGTAGCAATCTGACTACAAGTTAAAAATTTAAAATAGCATACATCATACAATGTCTTTAACAAATTTCAAATATTTTTCGCGAAGCTGCATCCATGATTTGTTCCAAACGACCTGAATTATTTTTTTATAATGAAATTACTTTTGTGTAATATTTGTTATATTACAATATTTGTTATATTACAATGCACAATACTGTATATTATACAGAGTTGCACAAATTTTAATTCTTCATTTGGTATTGTTTTGCAATGCAATTTCTAGCATTAAGTTACTTGATTTTGGAAGCAATATTTCCAAATTAAATTAAACAAAGTTGCGAAAGACACCGCCATTGGTGCGGGGGGTCTAGTTTTCCATTCACGGCGCCGGTTAAATTGGCCGCTATGTCGCTAATGGTTCTCTAAGGATGCGACTTTTCTTTGGAGTTGTGTTGCTCAATGCCCAGGCGTTAAGCCGTGAACAAGATCCCCGCCACTCGTAACACTCTTCGACGTAATATCGCGAGTATCATAAAGATTAAATTTTGTTTGATTCCAAAAGATTTAACTTTTTTGATTCGAAAAGTTTTAGTCTTTGATGCTTCCTTTATCTGTGTTATTTTGCCTAGGGATAGCAGTTGTTGTTAAGCCATTCGTTTTTCCACATATGCCTGAATCGGACAACAGACCTGTTACCGATCAATGCTCCGCTGAATCAGGTGAAAAAGTTTTGGTGTAGTATCTTTAAGGTTTTTTAGTCGAAGTTATCTTAGAAAATACGTTTTGCTTTTTTTCAAATGTATTAGCGAGCACTCAATGCTTGCATTGGCTACGACACAAAAGAATAAACAAAGGGTTTAATTAATAGGGTACATGGCGAGATCAACTACCATTGCGATGGCGTGATGGCATGGCGTGGCGTGACCAACTAACTACCAAGGTTGGAAGCCCTTGAACAACGTGTAGCCTAAACATTGTACCATTTTACTACGTTTTCAAACCGATCACATGGCCGAGTGGTATAGAGCGTCTGCTTCTGGATCGGTAGACTATGGGTTCGATTTCAAGTCGGGTCAAACCAATGACTTTAAGATTGGTATTCACAGCTTCCCTGCTTGACGTGCAGCATTTAAGGGACAGTGTGAAGAAAGCCGGCAAGTTTACTTGTTGTGTCGTTGGGAAAGGCACTTAACGAAATTCCTTCATCTTAGCGTAGTAGACAAGCGAGCTCGTACAGCGCTTCGTCGCTTTCTCATGATAGGAGGATAAAAATGCCAATAGTAATAACAAAAAATTTAAAATCTGTATTCCGTATCGTATTGATAGTGCTGAAATAAAAGGCACTCTTGTAGGCTACTAGCACAACCAACAACTTATTATTCTCACCATTTGAAAAAAAATAAAGTAATTTATGAGGTTATATGATAAAAATCAGCTGGAGGTTTCGTAAACCAGGCGTAAATTACTTCCTACTAACGAAATACTTTTTAGGTCTTCGGCTTTTTCCAAGTTGTACAGTCAAGCAAAGTTTTGAAGCTGCATTTTCTTGCTTAGAGATTTCTCTTTCGGGTTTCCCCTACAATGACCGACAAGCTTGCAGGTGTAATGGTTTAACAGCGTCATAACTCTAACCACAATAGCCATAGCATACGTGTGATTGTCTCTAGTGGCTGATTTACAAATTGGGTGTTGCAACCATGCCCACTCCTGTATTCTGTTAACTCCTCTTCTACCTGCATGCCATAAAGTTAATCGTTTTGTTGCCTCTTCCTTTCCTGTGCCGCGTTATATTTCCTTACTCTTATTGTATTCTTTTACTGTGCTGACGGTGCGGAAATAAAAAACACTACTACTACTACCACTACTACTAAAATTATTTGAACGAGTCTAACGACATTTTGCACATCTTTTGCTCCTGATTAAAATGTGCCTGTACAAAAACTGATATTACTGGTTGACGCGATATTGAAACTTGGCCAGAGATTCAACCTTCTTATAACAGAAACGTTATTTATCCAAGAGAGCGACGTGATAGTATCAGTATTATATGAAATGGTCCTTGGAAATCTTGCAATCTACCACTCTCAAAAAAGAAACAAATCACCCTTATTTTATAACGAAATTATCTATTAAATAACTCCAAAAAATATTTCTCCCAGAGCAATACAAATCACTCTAAAATCTCCGCTAACACTCACTCAAAATAACCCACGAGATACGAAAAACAGCAACACAGACTTACTTAAGCACATCTAATACCCATCTGAATACAATAACCAATTCTCGCCTCTATTTATAGAAAAATTGACGCTTCCAGAAAATTCCAGATAGTTCCACCTTGTTACGTATTTATGACACAGCAGTAAACGTAGTAGTAAAAAACACCGTTGATGGCAAAATGTCGATTTTGACGTCATAAACAAGATAAAAATGCTCAAAGAAAGAAGTTTCTAGAAGATTGCAGCATATCATAGCATTCTAATCAAAACCTGCGATGAACCACAAAAGTTCTGGATTTTATCATGCCTCTCGTCGCGTGCAGCAAATAATTCACAATCCAAATGACTCGAACTACCGAACTAGTTTAAATTAGGCAAGTAGCACGGTTTTATCGCAGGATTAAAAAACTCAAAATATAACACTTGATTAATAACGTGACACTGGTTAATTTAGGTAAGATACTGGTTAAAACAGAAATATATGATGTAATGAAATATTATAGACGAGATGAGTGAGACTTGCATTGAAGCAAGTAGGCCAACAGAGATTGATGGTAAATAATTTATGCGCATGAAATAATAAAGCAGTTCACTGAATGAAAAAGATTTTGGGTTAACTGAGTATCCTGCAACGAAACACAAGGTTTATATATTTTTAGGGCATCTTTACAACAAGTGTATCATTGTTTCCTCAATGCTGCCGAGAAATGTTTTGACGGTAATTGTCCATACTTATTGAAAGGCGTTATTTCTCAAAAATCGTTTCGGGTAAGCCGTTTTCGTAATCAATATTGAAATATTTGATTAATCGGTTCTGATATTTTTCTGTCATTAGCTTGTAATGATAATGTTACAAACTGAAAACCCAATTTTAATAGAAACGGCCGTCTTTTCGAAAATTTTTGGTTTCGGTTTTTGCATTTATTATTGTTTGAAAATCTTACTAAATACAAATATTTTATGGAGCGAACTTTTACAAGAAATGAATAAGGTTCTATGCTTTTTAACTTTGTATTTGTTTATTTTAAATTTTTCAGGTTCTACTTGAAAAACTGAATTCTCCGTTTACTGTTGTGCTGACATCTTTCCTTGGACCTTCTATTCCCACCGCAGAAAACTTTCTTTCAATGGTATGTCCTCTACCCGGTGATAGGATTCCGAAAGAAATTCGAAGAATATTTGGGCATATATCACAATTCGATCTATTGGGAGGATTTGCTCGACTTGCTGGTTTAGGCGGACTTGGTCATCTATTTGGCGGACCTGGAGGTCCATTTGGCCGACTTGGAGGTTTACTTGGCGGACGTGGAGGTTCACTTGGTGTACTTAGAGGTTCACTTGGCAGACTTGGAGGTTCA
Source organism: Trididemnum miniatum (assembly GCA_964006365.1). Classification (NCBI taxonomy): domain Eukaryota; kingdom Metazoa; phylum Chordata; class Ascidiacea; order Aplousobranchia; family Didemnidae; genus Trididemnum; species Trididemnum miniatum. The sequence goes on along the minus strand of OZ023248.1, from coordinate 4,379,417 downwards.
CTTGGCGGACTTGGAGATTCACTTGGCGGAATTGGAGGTTCACTTGGCGGAACTGGAGGTTCACTTGGCGGAACTGGAGGTTCACTTGGCGGAACTGGAGGTTCACTTGGCGGACTTGGAAGTTCACTTGGCGGAATAGGAGGTTCACTTGGCGGAACTGGAAGTTCATTTGGCGGAACTGGAGGTTCACTTGGCGGACTTGGAAGTTCACTTAATGGACTTGGAAGTTCACTTGGCGGTACTGGAGGTTTACTTGGCGGACTTGGTAGTGCACTTGACGGACTTGGAGATTCACTTGGCGGAACTGGAGGATCACTTGGCGGACTTGGAAGTTCACGTAACGGACTTGGAAGTTCACTTAATGGACTTGGAAGTTCACTTGGCGGTGCTGGAGGTTTACTTGGCGGACTTGGTAGTTTACTTGACGGACTTGGAGATTCACTAGGCGAAACTGGAGGTTCACTTGGCGGACTTGGAAGTTCACTTGACGGACTTGGAACTTCATTTGACGGAAATGAAGGTCTATTTGGCGGAGCTGGAGGTCCTGATAATAGTTTTGGTGAACCTGCTGATTCTTTTGGTGAACCTGGAGGTGCTAATGATGTTTTGTATCATTTGCCTTGTGATGCAGACGCTTTGGTGGATTTTTATCGCAGCTTGCAGTCCACTTTCTTGCAATTCTATTTGGTAAGAACGCGGGAAGAGTTTTGCAGGTCAGTAACAATAATGATTTGTACGCATAATGAAGAGACTTGTGGTTTGAATCATGTTGCAAGATTTTAAAAACTTGGTAATTTGCAATGTCTCTGACTAAATTTTGCGATAAACACTAACTCAGACAAAATTTTGCGATAAAACATACAAACTAAAATGATGCAATGATAAAATAAATTTATGCATATTGACACGCAAGTTATTACCGATTCGTGAAAAGTTGACGTTTAACCTCCAATCTAGTAACGTTATTTTGTTTTCTAGGCTTTACAGTGGGTTTTTTGATACATTGCTTCATATATGGACAAATAGATGCGACTCTTGTTTTGTTGAGGCGATTTTGAGTATAGTTTTCCGTGGAAATAGAACTTTGACTCAACAAACTATTCAAGTTATAAATTCTGCAATCGACTTCCTGTCAGAATATGAACTACCTCAATGCAGTTAGTTAATTTTTAGTATTAAATATAGGATTAAAATGGCTAAAGAACAGTAACGACAAAACAATTCGCGTAATTAAGCGTTTCGACAACATCATCTGTTCTCGTCAGAAGTGCATACCATACTTTATTTAGTGACCACGATGATGATGATCGTTAAAACTATGCCGTCGAATCGTATCGCTTTATTATTAAGATCGATATTGCCTTTCATCAACAGTCTTGCCCAGTGGCGTACGCAAGATTTATTACTGGAGGAGGAGTTAAATGGCGTAGGGATAATGCAGTTACGAGTAGTTCAGAGACATGTATGAAGTGCATTTAATTGTAAGGTTTCTAGTCTAAATTATTATGAAATTGCAGTAAATCATACATGCCTCTGAACTATTCGTAACTTTAATACCATAACTTAGGGAACAACCAACATATTTCATTTAAGTGACGCTTTGTGTTTCACTTGAGGAGGATTTCATAAAAACTTAAGCTGTCAATTTTAGACTTTAAGGTCATTGTTGATCTCATTTTGGGTCCAGGAAGGTTAAGTAGCAAAAGCTGGTTGACTTTCACAACGCCGCAATCGTGGGCGTAACCAGAAGAATGTAAATTTATTGCTTTCCCTTAAAATTTTTTTCCAGAACCAACATTGATGCAATCAATGCACGTTCGTGCTTTCATTACGCACGCATTTTGAAGGAGCAGTTTCTCCCTTAACTGTCTTGACCAGTAAAAAACAGTGAAGCATAAAAAATAATTGCCCTCCAATCGAATGTTTATAGAATCCAAAATATATTACGCGCAGGAAAAGTGCCCTAATCATACGATTAAGGTCAAAAATGGCGTACTAAGCCTTAGTGTTTTACGCAAATCACTAGGACAACACCATTAGATACTTCAAAACAAGTGATTGCGGTGTACGTGAGACGGAGCAATCTCAGCCGCAGAAACAACTGAAACAAGATCGTAAAAACAATTTTCCCTCCTCCCCCCACGCTCTGCCTTGGGCCTTTTTTTTTAATATTTCGCTATTTGTTTTCCTTGGCAGTATTTCATTGTGTCTTCTTTCACTTCAAGTTTGTTTTTTTTTTTCTATTTAATAATTTTCAGCAATTTTGTTTTGCTGTGAATTTTGCTATTAATCAAAAAACTCTTATTTGTAGGCTAAATTGCTTTGTTGCAGCATAAACGACAAAAATGCTGTTCAAGCAAAATACACCAGAAAAGTCGGACTACCCCGGTAGTGTTGCATTGCATCGGAATAAAAGATTCTCGAGATGAAGTATGAAAGTTGGGCAGAATAACAGGAACAATAGCAATTTCGGCAAGCTTCGTACTAAGAAAAAGCGGATCGTTTAAAAAAAGAAAAACATAGTAGGCCTATATTTCTTTCCAATCGTCAAAAAGAGAGGGACCTCAGAACCCCTCGTGCGTACACCACTGGATTTGTCTGTATTGCTTCAGAAGTGTTTTGGTTCGCTGCAAAATTACTAGTCGTTTGCAACGAAAATAGGGCTTTGAGAAAGCAGTCAACATTTTCTCTTTTGTCTTAGATCATCCATTGCCATTCTGCACAAACCAAATGATTACCCACAACAATCAAAATTTCACTTTTGGGAGAACAAATATTTATGAAATAGGATCGTCCGTAGAAATTTGTGAAGAGACCAGTAAATAACAGTATAATAAGTTACATTAAATTCAAACTTTATAATGGTTGCATAAAAAAACAACTGCTTGGCGTAGAGGTAGCGATATTGCTATCCCTGCGGTAGGTTTGGGGTTCAATTGCAGGGCCGGTGAAATGGGACACAGTGATGCCAACAATTGGCCATCGCTGGGACGTTTTTTCGTATAAATTCAAATTTTAAAACAATTGTCTGTGAATGCTGACATGAAGCGATTGCCTACAGTTGTGATCAATCAGCAATGAATAGTGTAACGCACAGAAGTGTTTAATGAAAGCTATAAGCTTTTTTTATGAAGTTTTTAGCGTTGTTTTACATTTAATACTGTACTTACAGAGCTTCCACTAGCTTCTGCAACTTGCCTCCCTGTAAAAAGTACTGAATCAATCAAGTTCAAGTCTACTCAATTTGATGAATCCACAGTTATAGCTGTTGATTGCGGAGTCAAAATTCCTGACATTGTGAACCAAAATATCAAGGGCCTTCCAATCTTGGCAACCTTAACATCATTTTCAGAAGCTCTCAATGAAGCAGATATTGAAGCAGCTGCTAAAGCTCTGGGGTCTTATCTTAGCCACTCAGAACCTGAGGTGATGAAAGAAATTTTTTTGTTTCAATTTGAAACTTATAGTTTTAGCGTGCGCTTATGTTTCTTGTAGTAATGGCAAACTTTGCGCATTGGTCATACAAGGAAGTACTGCGTGAACCGTTAGGATCAAACAATGATAAATGCTTGCTTACAAAACCGAGTACAGTGCTCTGCGAAGATCGGAGCGAATTATTACACTATATAATAAAGTTTAAAAAAATTTGCTTGGCTCCTTTACTTGAGGGGGGAGGGGCATTGTGCCATTGCCCTCCTTTTTGACTTCAAATGCTTTTAGAAAAAACAAAACAAAATCGATGGTGCCAAGTGACTGAAATATGCCAGACTCTTTTGATGGTTTCTGTGGCTTATGGCCAGAAGCGGAACCGGGGAGGTAGGATGATGGGTATGCATCTTCCCACCAGCCATTTTTAAAAATGCTTGTGATGTACGGCTTTTACAATTTTTTCATAATTTCGAACTTCTTCGATAGCGATTAGCCTTACGCCTTAAGCACGCATAATCGAAAATGTGCGAACGAAATGCATCATATTTAGCGAAGCATTCAGAATTAGGGTAAAAGATAAAACAAAATGTGCGTGAAAATTATTCAAAAAGCAATAAAATAGCCATTACGGCATGTAAACTTTCAAAATTTTTCAGCGGGAGCATGCCCCCGGACCCCCCGAGAGCCATTCTTGTTTCTCAATCAGCTTCAAACTGTAGTTCTGCCGAAAAGAAAAAAGCTTGAAAAAACGTGGAAATTATGCCCCTCCCCTTTTTTTAAATTTCTCGCTACGCCACTGAGTGCAGCTCTGCAGCATGCTAGTAACTATTTGAGCGAGAGCTTAGCTTGCCTTGCAGTGATAGGGATTACGTAGTAAGATTGCAGAAATGAATTGGTGAACTTGTAGTAGCATATATGCAAATTTTACAGCTTTTTTAAGTTATTCTATTTTTTAATCAATGTTTAAATTAGCCGTATATTTCGATGTCTTCAGCAAAAAAACGAAAGATTGTACATGGATTTTTAAGGTATTACTTTCGGTAATTCGTTACTGCTGATGAACAATTTTTTCGTTTTTAACAGGTTTCATGATAGGTCTATGACTAAAACGTTATGCAGCCCGCTAGCTCATTGGTAAGTGACAAAGTGGCCCGCGATAGCAGATAGGTTCGTTATCCCTGTTCTAAACAGTCTGATTAGAATGCCATTCTCAGCATCTACAGAGAAAAGCAAAATGTTGGGAAACCTAACAGCCAAATATGATTGTCAAGAGACTAGGCTACTCACTTCAGTGACTTTCTATGTTTAAATTTTGCGAAGTAAGTAAAAGTCTTGCGCAATTTTGCATTAAGTGTATGGCTAAATGTGTATATTGAAATATCAAATAAGCAGTGCAAGAATTCACCAGATTGTTTTTGTTATGTCTGTGGAATTGTGGATACTACATCAGCAACAAACACACCACATATGCAATTGTGAAAGGAGCAAAATATTGGACAGCATACAGACTACATTTTGGGATGGATATGGGTCAGGATGAGACCTGGGCGCCACACGTAATTTGAGGTACTTGTCGAACTAGCCTTGAAAAATGGTTGAAGAGTTCCAAAAAATGTTTGCCATTTGCAGTTCCTAGAGTTTGGAGAGAACCCCAAAATCATCATGATGATTGCTATTTTTGTATGATAAACATTTAAGTATCGCAAGGCTAGTGGATGAAGGGCTATATGACCTATGCCAGTATAGCCTCATCTATTGCACTTCTTTTAACAGTGAAGCGTTACCAGCTCCTGTGAGTTTATGTGAATTCATTTGAGTCTGTGATCACTTTCTTATCTGCTGCACACTTTGCTTTTTATTATTTCAAATAGAAGTGCACCTCAGCGAAGACTCAGCAACAGCAAGTGAAAATGCAGATACTGATGTGGAATATGAACCGACAACAAGTTTAGAACCTCATTTTCCAACTAAAAAAGAATTGAATGACATATACGTGATCTGAGTCTAACAGTGTCAGTGGTACGTATGCCAAAAGACACTACTACGACTAAAATCAGGAGCAGAGTTCTTAACATCAAGATTGATTGAATGGAATCTGCTTGGTGATGACTGTAAGAGTACCGTGCACGGAAAGAGGCACTTGGAGTTTTCTGTTTACTTAGATGTTTTTGAAAATCTTTGCCATTGTAAAGATATCGAAGGCTTGTTTTGTGGTGTGGGGATAGAGCATGATCTCACTTAGTGGCGGCTTTTCATTGACAGCTATACCCAAAGTCTCAAAGAAGTGTTACTTCACAATGGCAATAAGTATCTCTTAAATCCTCTTGCATACTCATTACAGATGAAAGAAGACTATGATAACGTCAAATAACTGCTCATTAAAATTAGTTATGCTGAGTTTCAGTGGTACGTTTGTGGCGACTTCAAGATGCTAGGATTTTTGCTGGGTCTGCAGAGTGGATACACTAAATACTCTTGCTTTCTTTGCTTATGGAATAGCAGAGCTGACAATGAACACTTACAAAAAAGATCAACGGAATGTTAAGATCAACAGATCAACAGATCAACAAGATCAACAGATCAACGGAATGTTAAAGTTTAACAGCTTGGAAGAAAAAATGAATGAAACAGAGAAAGAAGCGTGGCAAGCATTTCGAAATGTTGTTGATGGATTTTCGGGAAATAAAAGAGATCCAAAGTACAAAAATTTAGTGAAAGACTGATCAAAAGTTACCAAAACACGGGCTGTCGTATGTCAGTAAAACTTCATTTTTTTTATGCTCATCTTTAGGGTGAACGATTTCATCAAGATATTGCGCAGAGGGAAAGACGTTATAAAGAGCGCTGGTACAGTGCTATGATGGGTGGTTGGATGTGGTTCCTGGTAAGGGAAGATAAGAGCGGTCATAAGAGGAAAGCTCGCTCAACTGTGCATTTTTGAAATACTTTTACCACTCAAATCAAGTGTTTTATCTGTTTTTAAACCTTTCCTTTTGTAAACAATTTGAAATTGACCTTTTAAGTTTAATAAACTGAATAAATAACTTTATATTCACTAAAAATCTATGGGCAAAAATAAATAGCAATTCAATATCTAAAAAACTTTAGCTATAAAACAGAAAGCGTGATTATCTCGAAAAATATCGATGATACGAAAAAACTAACCGCATTTTCGAACTCAGCGCCCAAAAAACACTAAAAAAAGTAGCCAAGCAAAAATTGTGTTACGCAGTGTTATCAGTAAATTGATCTTAAATAAGATAAATTTAATCACTCAGCAGACTGTTTCATGTCTAAAAGTAAAAGCATTTATCAAAAGCAAGACCTAAACACAACCACAAAAAAGAATCAAATAAGCATTCACTCCACAATTCACCCATCTGTATTACGTGCCACAAAATGCTGGTCCACTTGCGTAGTTAAGAGAGATGTAGTCAGCTGTTTGTCACTGCCTAACCATAGGGGAGACCGGGGCACAGTGAATCACAAATTTTTACTGTCGTATTTATTTAAATATCGTCAGACATAGCCAACAATAAATTTGGTGACACAACTACATTTGATGTAAATTATACATGTATTTACTGTGAGAATTATGTATTTGACTGAAAGAGAAACCCTTTATCCTTTTTGACTGTGAGAATCAAGAATACAATGAGCCTAGTCTTAAGCACTACTAGCTTCATTTTGGGACATATCGGTCAAATCAGCAGTATAGCATAAGCACTAAGTGTTTTGTGGTTTGTAAAAAGCACCTCTCTACCGAAATTAAATTACCAATTAATTAATTATCGTTTAATAAAGATGATTGGCAATAACTTCTGTCAGCTGGCTGTATCAGCTCGCCATAATACTAGAGACAGTTAATGCAATAACGTTCGAGATGTAACAATACGTCAAAGGATTTTTCTTTTTTATTTTACAATAAGCCATAAGTTATTTTCCCAACAAAACAACACCAAATCAGCTACACTATACCTCCAGTGGTTATCTTTACCAACAAATGTGACTCGGACCACAGATAGTGATGCAGAAGGCTACATGTGGCGGAGCAACACAATTTGACGCGAACAAATTTGACGCGGCCGACTTGACGCGAGGACAATTAGACGCAAAACATGTGAAGATGGGGTAGGGGATATACAGCGGTAGGGGTCAGGAAGTTAGAGGGGTTGGAAAACGGTGAAGATTGGTGGGAAAAGCGTGGAAACCCGTTTTCGATCCCTCTCCACTTTCACTCATTTCGCGTTAAGTTTGTTCGCGTCAAATTGTCATGCACTCTAAATATGGTCCGCGGGTGTCTGGGTTTGGACCAGCCTTCTATAGCATACTGTCATGTCTGTGCACAAAAAAGGTAGCGGTTCACGTTTTCTTAGCTCATTCTAAAAATACTATAACTATTAAGGTCCAATCACAATAACGAGACGTTGAGACATTGTGCAAGTTTATGTTATTGTGACATCACATTCCCACAAAGTCGTATCACATAAAGATAAACTTATAGCCTACACTGTCTCAAAGGTCTCAACGTCTCAGTTAGTGTGAACGCACCTTTAGTTGTAAGTTAGTGTTATACGCACAAAAAAAAGAGGTGGACGAACAATGTAAGTTCACGAAGAATCGCAAATTAACCAAGGTCTAAATGCTAATTGAGTGGCTGTCTGCCTTTCTGTTAGCTCGACTAACACTTTTTTGTTATTTTCATAGCAAGTTAATGAGAACACGCTGGGCCTGGCAATTCGTACCATTTCCAACTTACTTTCTGGAGAAATGCAAGCACGACAAAACCCAAGAGACACGAGCAGGTGAAGTCGTAAAGCAAAATGTGGTTATTTTATTGAAACATCGGAATACGATGCATATGGGACGAAAATAGCTCAATGAGGAAAAAAAAGCAACAGTAATTCTCGAAACTGGACATGCTCGAGATTTAATAAGACGTGCTCCTTCTTTAGGGTTAGGATTGTTCTTTAGGTGTCTACTACCGATTTCAAGTTCATCCGAACTGGAATGTTTCTTAAGTCTATCAATGACATTACGTCTAGTCTGTAGTCTGTCCCACAGGTCTATAGTTAGAACCACCAAAACATGTTTGCCTACATTTCATTTTGATTTTTTTTGTCCTATGTCTGCAACAATTCGTAGAATTGTCCGATTAATTGTCTGCTTTTTCACCTAGATAGGCGGACAACCCTTTTTTCAGTTGCACTGACATGCTGCGCAAAAAGGATTGCCGAACAACATCCGCTCTACAGTTTTTAGATTCTTCACGGTGACTAACTATATAGGTCTTCTTTACTTTCATAGGCCTTATTTACGATCAAAAACCTCTTGACACGACCACCTAAAATAAAGCTTAATATCCATTACGACCAAGCATAACCCTGATATTATCCACCTTATGAAACAAAATGATGCTCTCATTTGCACTACAAATTTTATATGCACGATCGAGTGAACAGTTGATCAAGTCATATTTATACCGACTTGGTACAAATCTGCTCCATTTCGATAGTAATCCAGGGTTTGTAGGTGTGCCAAATGTACTGATGGCAAGTCAAAATCTTCATTATGCTTGCGGTATTACGCCGAAGCAAGTAGCAAGTGGTGGGACCCACCTTAGGCTACAACGCCTTGGGCTACACAGCTCCGAAAAAACGTCGCAACGGTGGCAAGCCGTTGGCGACACTGTAGCGATTTGACCAGCCTGGAATTTGAATTCCAGACCTTCCGTACCGATGCCGTTGTCCTTATGAGCTAACCGCCCGGTTTACTGATTGCAACTGTTAGATTCTTATCGACTAAAACAGGGTTCTTAACCTTTTTTGCATTCTTTACCCTTTGCTGATTGAAAAAAAGTATAATTTACCACCAGTGCAATACTTTGATCTTTTTTATACCGAAAATTGAAGTTTGTTTTAGTTTATACTTCAGAAAAATTACCCCTCTCGGTAGGCAAATTCAGAAAAATTACCCCCTCGGTAGGTAGGGCCGGATTAAGCTAGTGCGGGGCCAATAGCAAAATTTTTGCGGGGCCCTAGTTTTTGGAGACCCGGCCGGAGGGCAATCAAACATGATTTCATTTTTAGTCTCGTTGTTTTATACGAAGGGCTCTTACCGGAATTCACTGGAGATGCGTAGGTGGCTTAAGTTTGCTGTAAAACTCTTGTTTTTTTTTTTAACGAAAACAATACACCACACTCAAATTTTGTGAAATATTTGAGAACAAAGGAGGAACAAAGCAAGCATTGGCACAGCAAAACGAAATTAAGATCAAACTTTTTGTTGTATGCACTAATAGTAAAGGTCTTTACCGTTTGTATCAAAATCCCAGACGCAACAGAACACTGCAAGGGAATAGCTTCTTCATGCTTGTTCACTGTTCTGTTGGTTGCTTAGCCACTTGCATTTTTACCGTATTGTACTTCTATCGTATCGAATCACAGTGACCTACTGTATACACAAAAATGTCGTAAACATTCGCAATTATATGCGCGACTGGAAGTTGACTTTTTAGTTTCTTGCAACGAACGCGATGTGCGGTCAGAAATCAGTTTGCAGCTACACTTAGAAATACTGTACGTTCTATTTTGAGGAAGCTTATGATTTTAAAACATTGAAGAAAATGTGAGCTAATAATCCGCAAAAATTTTATACGCCAATACTCAGAGATGGAGCACTCGAGTACTGCACTCGCACTCGAGTAGGCTACAGCTTTTCTGAGTACTCGCATTCGAAACTTTTAATCTCAAGTAGTAAGTAGGCTACTCGCACTCGAACCTAAAAGTACTCGGACTCGGTCTAAAAATCGGTCGAGCACACGAGTGCTTTGATTTTTATCACACTTATAATGCTTATAACAGAAACTTTTGTCGCAACCAGCTCAAAAGTTCCGTAAAAGTTAATGTCGATTATAAACAGCTTAAAACCAGAGTTCAAAGTGGTAATAAACAACTTCAAGAAAGGTGGTTCCAATTTATGCAGCAAATGCATGCAACTGATTTTAAAGTGTAAAGTTTACCTTCCAAAAATGTATTCGGTACTCGTACTCGAAGATTCTCAAGGCAAGTAGTCTACTCGTACTCGAAGGTTGAATACTCGACTCCATCACTGCCAATCCTAGCCGAAACTTTTTTACAAAAGTGTAGCCTAATTTTTTCTGAAATTTGAATCATGATTTTAAAAAGCGCGGACCCCGTAGCAAGTGCTACTTCTGCTACGGGTCCCGCGCTTTTTAAAATATGCATAATCCGGCACTGCCCAGGGGGTAAATTTACCCCCGGTTAAGAACCCCTGTACTAAAACATCCATAAAGTATTTATCATAATACGTTTGTCGTTTTGATTTTCAGTAGTAGGGTAAACTTTATGTTGGAATACACTTAAATTAAACTACCTGAAAATATTTTTAACGGAATCAAAGCTATCAAAAACAACAAAGCAACATTCACATAACAGTAAAAAATCGATGATTTATGATATGCAAGCGCTCTCGACAGAGTTTTGTGTACTAGAAGGTTTATACGGACATCAACCACAAACTGCAGTGAGGCAAGATAAAAACTGCCACCCATAGCCCCACGATCACTTTGCTAAATGGGTTATCCATTGAATGAGAAAAAACTCCTTGAACTCTTTATTTTAACAATTTCATCATGTTGTTTTTATCTGTACCTTTAAAAACAAAAAACATGATTGATACCGAATTCGTTAAAGAGCATTTACTGAAGCAATTGTAAAAGTGTGGTATTAATAATATTAGATATCCAAAAGCCTTTTTGACAACGTGAAGAAAGATTTAGAGAAGACAATATACTATTTGGGGTCTTAGCATTTGAAACTTCTACAATGTAGTATTTTAGCAGTCGCCACTTTCGGCTATCTCTATGAGAAATAACGTCTTGTGTTTTGCGTTAGATCAATTCGGGTGAAGTCACAACTCTTGCAAACTTTGAATGGATTTGCTTCGTCAGTAAAACTTCCAGACAACATGAGCTTTGCTGAAGTCATCACTCCAGATATAACCGTGCAGGTAAGCCTCATTCTAAAAAGATGTTGTAAAATTAGTTCGTTTTCATTTTGAGAATAACTGCAGAAATCGCACAGTGCTCATTTTTGCTTGTATTGTATCATTGCATAATCAACACAAATAAGCCTGTACGTGGTGCACTTAGAAATTACAGGGCATGTCGGTCAAAAGCATAGCTCATAATTTTTCTTTTTTTCTTTCGCTTTTTATTTATAAGGCCACTCCTTGCATTTTTTCGAATGAAATTATGAACAAGGCTTGCTTCCAAAAATTTTTGAGCAATGATTTCAGAATTAACGAAAACAAATAACTAAAATACCGTAGCAGCCTGAGGACTAGGAACGGTGCATTTGTGCCGTTTTTTAGTTGCATGCAAAGATTATTGTTGACAAGGTACTTTGACGTTATGTAAACATTGTTTTGCATGCACGGACTCTCACCATTTTCAAACTTACGTATCGCTTCAGTCAGAGTTGTGAAATGACGACCCAGTTCAGGCCGGAACCCGGCCGAAAGTGTAATTCAGAATTCGAATTTTCATTGAAACTCTTAACAAGCCCGAAAAAAAAATCAAAATTAGATTGATCTAATTCTTGTTCCCTGGGATAACTTCGGATTTTTTTTTCGAAATCGGGTATCTTACGCTGATAATGGTAACTAAATAAATTTATGCACATGCAAGCTGGTTCGCATTACGTAGCTGGCCGAAAAATAGGTGGTTGTTCATGTGTAAGCTACAAACTGGGTCCAATTTTAACTTATAATTTGTATCTCGAACTCAAAGCCCTGACCAGAACCGACATCCCGACCTGATTTAAAACTCCGGTTTCAGTTGCTTTCACACCATTGCATGACAGCAACTCAATTTTTGCTTTTTACAGGTTCGACGTGTACCCAAAGGAAAAGTTTTGGACGAAAACGGGGTTGCTTTTAATCTCAAGTCTTTAAAAACTTCATCAAGAATGGAGGTAGAAGTTTTTGCAGAATCTGCAGCGACCTCGCGGAGAAGCAAAAGGTCACCTGATTCCATGAGCAACTGTACGATGGTGTACGCTATATTGGTGAATAATCGACTGAGCTCTGCTCAGACTACATCACAGGTAAAGAACAGTTTCATTGTATTGGTTTTAAAGGAAGAAAGGAATAGCGACGGCATATGCGGTATGGACTATGCAGTTTGAGATGGCCATGGGGGCAAGACGACTGAAATTGTTTGAGGCAGTGCTAACACTTTTTTGTGTTGTGTCCGACGTGCGTTGTATTGTACAGGCCTACATGAAATTCTAGTTTTACATGTATGTTTTAAGTTGATGAACTGGAAAATGCATAAAAGGTTGGTATTGCTCAAAATCAGCAAAAATAAAATTTCAGTTGATATTTTTCATCAAAGTATTGTGTTAAGATACAGCTGATTTACGTAGGCCGTCTCTACTGGTGTACGAAATTGCTACATGGAAAATATTGCAGTTAAAATAACATATATATACGTGAAATATCCTCCTGGAGAAGAGGTTTATGAAAAAAACCCTGTTAAGGTAAGTAACTAAGCTTAGTAAGCTGTACCTGATTTTGTTGCCAACTTTTCAACATTCCATTGAAACTTATAGCTCCTTCGGAATACTTTTTGCTTTGACTTTTGTTTTGTTTTTTTCGTATAGCTTATATTCATATTGTCGGCAGACGATCCATTTGCAGCTGTTCAATATCTAGGCCCAACTGAGTTGGCCAGACGCCAAATGTTCAATGTGTAAGAACGGCTGTACAGTGTACTGTACATGCCTTAATATAACTGTATTTTGCAGTAACAACGCTTGCGGTATAAAGGTTTTATATGTTTGAAAAATTCTGCAGCAAAATTGTATGGTTAGCTGCCTAGCGTGTAGCTTTGTTAAAAATTTAAGAACTCACGATACAACCTGGCAGATTTCCTAGTCTATGTATTGAACTTTCACCATGACCTTAACCTTGCTTTTCAGCGTGTACTCAATCAAGCTTCTTTTGTGAAATGGGATTTTGCTACAAACCAATGGACCTCTTCGATGTGCGACACAGCCCCTCCATCCCGTACATTGTCATGCAATCAACTCGCTACTTACTCTATTTTATTTGTAAGTTTTGGTATCTTGACTTTGCTGATGTACCAACATGGTCGATGCCCGATTGACCATTTCATAAAACATTGTGATAACTGCTTTTTTTTTTCTGACTGATATTTCTACAAAACAGTATTCTTGTTAGCAAAGATGAACCATAAAAAGTCAATTGCTACATTTTTTTACGTTATTTTCTGTAGAGTCGAAGAGTTGTACCTTCAGTTGCTGCTCTAGCGGTAGTGAGTTACTTCGGAACTGCATTCTCCATCGTGTTTCTCTTGCTGACTATCTTCATATATGCTTCGAACAAGTAAGCCTTCTGGCGACCTCTACATTAAATGTGTACTTGAAAAAAAGATATGATTTTTGTACAGTGGTAACAAATTTTGTGCTGCCTACCAAAAATGCCAAGCTATTTGTTGATTATGATTTATGACAACATTTCTGCAGTAGTGCTTGGATAATCATGAAGTATTTTGTATTACAGGGAATTACGGGAGAAACCTACAACCACGACATTGATTAACATCTGTGTGTGTTTGATCTTTGTCTATTTGTTCTTTGCAGTTGGAGTGGGCAGAGTATCAAATTATCAAGCTTGCAATCTATTCACTTTTATTCTTCATTATTTCACTCTTGCCTCCTTTGCTTGGATGTCAGTTAACGCTTATCAGTTGCTCAGAGCTTTTACATCGGTAAGTTCAGTGGCGACTCTAGCTTTTTGTGGCTACTCGGGCTCGACATAAACAGTGTTAAAAAAACGGTAAAAAAAGCAATAAAATAGCAACTTACACAACAGTTAAATTGTTGCAAATTACTTTCATTCATAAATAAAGTTTAATCTTCTTGAGTTGATGGCAAACTCATACTGAGTTTGTTGTGTAGCTCTTTGTTATCAGCTATCCATTGTGAGCCACAGAGGAACAGACATTTATGACCAAACAAAGAGCGTGCATTTACTACATGGCTGCATGATGGCAGGCGTCTTACGAAATCTTTTTTCTATTCCTCTCTCCAATTGTAGCTCGGGCTATTTCGCGAGGGCCCGAGTTCCACAAACAAGTTAAGTAAAGAATTGTGTGAAACAACGTAACAAACGTTTGCATTGTCTGACTCAGGCAAATGCGATCGAGCCCGAGTAAGATGTAATAAGGAAAAAGGCTTTTGTCTCGTTTGTCTCTTTCTTTTCTCCGCAATGCGGCTCGAGCTATTTTCCTCTAGCCAGAGCTTATGGCTAGACAAATCGTTGAGCGAAAAACGCTACTGCCACCGCACACTTCGTTGTTTTTTACGATGACTGTTTCTTTCAACGAACTTAATACGAATTAAGTCAAAAAAAGCTTTAAGCTTACTTTTTAAAATTTAAATATCAACAAGCCTTCCATCATTTCGTAACTTAGGCTCAGCCCGAGTAGCCCGAGAGCCGGAGTCGCCTCTGTCATCATTTTGTAACTCGGGCTCAGCCCGAGTGCCGGAATCGCCACTGGGTGAGTTACTGTACTGTACATTTGTAACTCCCATTCTAATCCACACTTGTTCTTCCAAAATTTCGGGGGGTACTTCATAGACTTGTCCAGTGGCGCTCCCATAATTCGGCAGAGGAGGGGGGAAGAGGGACACAACGGGGGTCTGGGGGCGAAGCCCGGGGGTCTGGGGCAGAGCCCCCAGCCGCCACGGATTTTTAGTGGTTTTACTAGAAAAACAATCATTTTAGCGAAGTTTTTTTGTCTAAAAAGAACACACGGGTACCCCCGCAGTGGTCTTAATCCGCCAGTGCTTGCAAATTGTTAGTAGACTTACGTTATAGCATTAATATCATTGTTAGTAGGCTAGTGGTAACTGAAATATTTTGAGGGGGGCAGTTGCCCCGTTTGTCCCCCTGGCTACACCCCTGCTTGTTTGATATAAAAAAAATCGAGGCGTATTTCAAAAGTGTGGGTTGTTGACTCAACATTGCCATTTTGTTAATGCTTTCAAACGTTCGGTTTTGTTCTTCGACACTATTTTACCCCCTTCCCCCCAGTTCTTCACAGCTCGGAGAAGTAATGCTACTATCGGGGTATACCCTTATATACAATAGAATACAATATGGTACCATTGTGTGGGGAACAACAGCAAACTCAATTAAAGTGTCTACAAGTGAGATTGAACTAGGCATTAACCAATAAGGATAATATGTCATGTGGTATCGCAGCCTCAACTAAAAAATTGTACTGTAACCTTGAATTTTTGAAAATTGATGACATACACGAATTTAAACTTTAGAAATTCATGCATCAGTTGCATCATGGGAAATTAAAATAAAAAAATAAATAAAAGCATTTACTGGGTTTCTTGTAAAAAGCATTTACTATAACAAACTATAACAAATTATAACAAATTCAACGATGTGCATTAACAATAAAAACAGCAGAAAGTAAATAAAAAATAAATAAATAACTGAGGTTATTTTCAAATTATATTGAACTGAAAATTCAACAGTCATTGAGGGAGACCGTGAAGTAAGCTCGCGCTCTTCGAGTTAGTAGCCACCCGTTACATATGTCAAATGCGATTGGCTCCAGCCTCGAATCGAACCCGTCCCGTAGGATCTGTCACCTGAGCGCGGTACCGCTAGGCCATTACCCGAAATATGTTACAACTCGTTTACAAATCTAGACTCTATTCATGTCCACAATACCAGATTCAAACAATCTGCCATGTACAGTATTTCTTATACCTTGTGTTAACAAAAACTTGGAATTTCGGCAAAGAGGTCGATTTTTTGTACCATAAAGTTGCAAGGTACAACAACCAAAAAATCTGATACCATATTTCAATTTATTTACAGTCCAACATTTACAGTCTAACAAGTCTAATATTGCAGTCTAACAAGAATTTCTGCAAAAACCAACTTTCCTCTAGAGGGACCGATTTATGGAGCAAAACTAGAAAGCAACCATAAAAGCATTTACTGGGTTTCTTGTAAAAAGAAATTTAAAAGTATATTGGCAGCTCAGATGGTATTCACAGCTTCCCTGCTTAACGTTCAGCATTAAAAGGACAGTGTGGAGAACAAGCCGGCAAGTTTACTTGTTGTGCCGTTGGGAAAGGCACTTAGCGGGATTTCCCCATTTTGGTGTGGTAGACAGATGGCTGGCAACTCCTTAACGAGCTCGTACAGCGCTTTGATCGCTTTCTCGTGATAGGAGGATAAATATGCAACTAAACAACAACTATTTAATTACGTCTTTATTGCGTGTAACTGTTTCAGTGTGCACTGGCAAAAAAATAAACTCTCTCTTTCACGCCGTAGAAGTACAATATAGGCTTACTTCTATTCAAGATGCTTCGTAGATTTGTTTTTGATGAATATTCTGAAATAGCCTACACAGTAGGCTTATACACTCTATACAGTTGATATTTACACCAATCCTTGAGTTGTTTACATAGTTTCAGTTTTTCCTTTTTTTCAGCTTAAATCTGTTTTTAGATGACATACAACATTAAAAAAGCTGGCTATACATTTTACATTTTTGCTTATGGATTACCTTTCGTTGTGGTGATGATTGACTTCGCTTTGACTGTTTTGTTCTTGGATCGCAAACAAGTCCCTAACGATCCAAATGGTGAGTGTCTTCGCCACAATGAAGTCATTTAGTGTGTAGTTTTGAAGGTGATTACTGTTTGTTTTACGTGAAAATTTCAGATATCTTCTTCGAGTCATTATACCGAGCAAAATTTGCATGCTGGCTTCAAGGACCGTCGTTTTACTGGGCTTTTATCCTTCCTATTGGACTTCTTCTGGTCTTTAACGTCGTGGTGTTTACTATTCTGCTGGGAAAAGTTGTGTTTCCCAAACGAAGGGTAGGTGTGGATTTTCTAAAGTCTTTCTTTAACACAAAATTTGGCTTTAAGAAATCAGAGCACGCAATTCGCTAACTCTTAAATTATATTTTTGAAGTAAAATTTAAGATTGATACAGCCATTAACAGAATATTTTAATTTTTTAAAATTTTTGCAAGTCTGCAGGCATGATAAAATCCACATTTTATCGACTTTTGTGGATTTAGCCTACCTCGATATTTGAATTTTGGAAGTTTGAAAAAAAAACTTCATAAACTTGAATCAAATATTTTTGGGTTCTCCAAGGCTTTTTATCTCAAACCATGTCTGTCTCAGGGATCACAAATCATACAATGAAAACAATTCCTTTTTATTTCCAGATCAGGTCAATGGCCCGAGACAGGTCACTGGTTGATCGGTTGTTGAACGCCATCACTATGATGGTAACGATGGGCCTCACATGGATATTCGGATATTTCCTCTTGATTCCAGTCAATGTAGCTTATGAAACTGCAATGCAATGGCTGTTCACAATCTTTAATGTGTTTCAGGTAAGTTCAGTTGGTTCTCCACCAAGTGCAAATTTCTATTTTAGCTTGGCATAGCTGCCACATTTGCTCGACCAAAATAGTCTAGTTTGACCTCAAAAATAATCTAGATTCATCTAGCCTAAATTTAAAAATATAACATCCAAAGAATAAATGTAAATGTAAAATTATTTGCATTAATATACACTGACGAAACAAAAGCATGCAAAAATAACTAAACTTACATTTAAATATATTTTAATGATTTTTCGCAGAACAACCAACAAAGTACCCTTAAAAAATGAATGTAAATATTGTAAAGCATTGCGTACGGTGAAAGAGCTAAAGAGAGGGAAAGGTGTGAGAGCGATAACGGAGGGGATGAGGTGTATCCGGAGAAAATCGGAATGAAACTGGATGATGATGATTGCCTCATAAAAAAGTTGTTTCAACCGTAAATATGTGAATGCACAACAATACAATGAGTGTGTTACCAACTAAGATTTTACAATAAGCACAAAACTTAAAGTTTTATATCAATTAAAAACCAATTATAATTAGTTGTTCGATAATAAAAATCATGCATTTGTTTGAAGACTGCAATTTGTAAGTTTTTGCAACACATAGAATATTGTTTATCAAGTTATCTTATTTACAATGATGGCAAGAAACAGATGCTTCTCTGTTTGTATTAACTGCTGACGAATGTACGAATGAATTATAATACTTCTCAGTTCACAATAACAGCAGTGTTGATTCATGCAATGTAATGAATAATTTTAAAACAAAAACGACGGTTACAACACACGCATTAAGGGTACGCCATAGACTCACATAGTTACCGATATTGGCGCTATTTACATTTATCAGTTACACATGTCCATAAATATAAACATCTAAAAAAAATCTAGAGTTTTTTTATGGTGATCTAAAAAAATATCTTACATCTAGATTGCATAATCTTAAATTTAGGATGATACAAAAACATCCAAATTTAGATGAAAATAATCTAAAATGGCAACTACGGCTTGGTTTCAGATCCGTAGAGCAAAAGAGTTGCTCAGTTCTGCTTTTTTTCGTGTTCCAATGTTTTTCTGCATCACACTTCAGCGTGCTTTCACGTAGCACAATAATTAAGAACAGTAAGTTATCTTATAGAATCGATTAGACATTAGGCATGAGCGAAAGCAGAAAAAAAATTTCGTTTTTTGCTTTGTAATAGCAATAGCAAGTTGCCGTCAGACCTAAAAACACCTCACGCAAAAAATCAGCTTTACTGAATAAAGTTTAAAATCCCCCCAAGCCAATTGAAATTTTTAGTTTTGCCAAAAAAGAGCCCAATTCTGACGCTTAGTTGGCAAGTTTAAACAGTGTTTATCAGAAACGTAATAACGAAATTAAATTGGGATTTAGTCTGAAATAATCTCCAGCAAAATATAAACTCGTTAGGATAAAGTTATAAATCGCCGTAACCCAGTTGAACTTACTCTAAAAATCAGAAAAATTGCCTAATTTTGGTGCTACAAAACTAATAATGAGAAGCACATGTTCCACTATTTAGAATAAGTGTAAACCTTAAATTCAGCTTCTTACAGTATGTAAATACCCCTGACACTTTTATTAAATAGTAGTATGTCAATTGTTTACGGTAACACAAATTAATTCTACTCAAAATACCACTCAAGCAAACTTTGACCTAATGAACCATATTTACGTGCTTCCCTTGCATTGCTTTGCAGGTAAGCGCGCAAATATGGTTTATTAGGTCAAAGTTTGCTTGAGTGGTGTTTTGAGTATTTAATGCATTAATTTTGATGTAATTCTAATATTAAACCAGTGAATATTAAAAGGCAGACTGAGTTCTTGAACAGCTCAGGGCCTCAGGCAAGAGCGTTGGAAGGTGGGCGCTGAGAAAGGCTGAAGCTCCCCTATAATTTTTCAGGCCCCTCCATGGAAATTTTGAGCCCCTTTCAGCCCCTCTTTTCAAAAATTCATAAATACAGTACACCCTATTGCACTTCAACAATGGCTTATGGTGTCACTTGTTCGTTTTTTTTCTTCATTGATACCATCACACCAACGCACCAACTTATGCAACTTTGTGACAGAAGGGAACGAAATCGCAAGAACTGTTGGATTTCCTGGCAACTTCGTGCGCAAAGCTCGTAAAGCTTTATAATGATGTCACAGTTAAATTTTCTCCAATTTTAATGGAAACTTCGCGGCAATTAATAGCGAAACAACAAAATATCAAATTAGAATTACGGTATAGCTAGCTTACCCTAGAAGCAGAGTGTCGTAGCGAAAAGTTTTAAAAGAGGGTGGGGGCATAATTTTCACATATTTTTCAAGCGCAATTTTTGTTTTGGCAGAGCAAATTTGAAGCTGATTGAGAAACAAGAAAAGCTTTGGGGGAGAGGGGTTTGGGTGCATGCTATCCCGAAAAAATTTTGCAAATTTACATGCTGCAAATGGCTGTTTTAGTGCTTTTTGAATAATTTTCAGGCAAATTTTGTTTAAATTTTTGACCCTAATTTTAAGTTCTTCGCCAAAATTATTATCAAGCGAGCTCGTAAAGCGCATTGATTGCTTTCTCGTGAGGGTAAATATGCACCTAAATACAGAAAATATGGAACTTTTTGTTTACACATTTTCGATTATGCGTGCTTAAGGCGTAAAACTTATTGCTATCAGGAGATACGAAATTATGGAAAAATTGTATACATCAAAAACATTTTTGAAAACGGCTGGTGGGAGGATGCATACCTCATCCTACCCCTTGTATCCGTCCGTGGCCATAAGCTACAGAAACTATCGAAAGAGCCTGGCATATTTCAGTCACTTGGCACTAATTAGTTTTGTTTTATTAAAAGGCCGAGTCAAAAAGGGGGCCATGGCACAATGTCGCACTCCCTAAATACGCTCCTGCCTAGAAGCCTGAGACTAGGAGCTTGTCAACGGATAATAAGTTCATTTAAAGGAGGTTACTACGTTTACAAACGTCGATCTGGCTACTGTGCGTTATGTCAGCTAGAGAAAAGCTTGAATTCATCAAGCTGTCCCCAAGGATTTTGCTGAAGTGGAGTGCATAGTTCTCACGACGTGTGTTGCGATAACAAAGCGGGGTTCGCCTTCCAGACGTTGGTATGGTGACACAAATTTCAGCCCCTCTTACTTAAAAGTAGTTCCAAAGCTACCGGGTTCAGGCGAGCCACGGAGCATACACCACAAGATTAATTTAAGAGCAAACGATAACAATGCAAAGTTGGCTGTTACATCAGCGGAGGCAAAGCAAAAGCTTGGTGTGCCTGAGAGGTTCAGCTTACAAATCTAATAAAACTTGAAAATTGCGGAGTATCACTACTGTATTCCATTTACCACACAAAGCGGCATTTGGCTGCAAGCTTACTTCAGCGTTCATTGGCAAAATGAAGGCCTTTGACTACCTTTTGGAATGGTTTATTAAGAAGCAGGTGTATCGCAGCAACAGCAGGGTTCAAATACAATCAAATAACACAGTACAGTACAGTATTACTTTGTCTAACCCAGTTCTCAAACTTTTTTGAAATTTCGACTTTACGGTCCCCTAAAGATTTTTTTCTATTACTCACGGTCCTTTATTTTTTAGCATTAATTCTGGTTCAGCAACAAGAAGAAGCAGTAGACTAGTAGTGTAGCTTAGGGTTACCATGTTTTCACTACGCAAAAGGAGGACGGGTTCTTTGAAAGTCAGATGAGGCGAAGGACTTTTGGCAGGAACCCCCTCTCTCTCACTCACACTTCCTCTGATTGGAAGTATGAGACTATTGCTTATTGAACAATTTGTAACATTTCCCAGTGTAAACATGTTGGCCTACTGCAAGTCTCTCACTTGCAATCAGATGATGTGTGTGAGAGAGGGGGTCCTGCAAAAAATCCTTCGCCTGATCTACACAATTTTTGAATTATTCTATTCATCATGGTGCTTGAGGTCTTGGGTGCACTACCCGGGGCGATCAAATTGGACTCAGTGTCGCCAACGGCTAGTCATCGCTGCAACGTTTCTTCGGAGCTGTGTTGTCCAGACGCTAATAGCCGTGGAGATGAGCCACGCCACTCGTTACACGCTTCAGCGTAATACCACGGGTATAATAAAGATTTGATTTTGATTTTTGACTGTCTCTGTGTGCTGCAGCCAGCATGCCAGTAATTCTAAACCTGGCAGTGATTACTCGGACTTAAAATCAAAAAAGGAAGACAAAATTATGAATGTACTCTATGCGCTATTTGATTGTATTTGAACCCTGCTGTCGCTGCGAAACACCTGTCTCTTAATGAACAATTTCAAAAGGTAGACAAAAATCATCATTTTGCCAACGAACGCTGAAGTAAGCTAGCAGCCAAATACCGCTTTGTGTGGTGAATGGAATACACTAGTGATACTCCGCAATTCTCAGTCTGATTAAATTTGTGAGCTGAACCGCTTAGGCACGCTAAGCTCTTGCTTTGCCTCCGCTAATGTAACAGCCAACTTTGCATGGTTATCGCTTGCTCGTAATTCTTATGGCATATGCTCCGTGACTCACTCAAGCTGTTCAAGAACTCAGTCTGCTTTTTAATATTCACTGGTTTAATATTAGAATGACATCAAAATTAACGCATTAAATACTCAAAGCACCTCTAAAGCAAACTTTGACCTAATGAACCATATTTACGCGCTTTCCTGTAAAGCAACGCAAAGGAAGCACGTAAATATGGTTCATTAGGTCAAAGTTTGCTTGAGTGGTATTTTGAGCAGAACTAGTTTGTGTTACCGTAGACATACCACTATTTACTAAAAGTGTCATGGGTATTTACATATTGTTAGACAGCGTTTTTGAACCTTTTTTGAGCTGTGGTGCACTTTTTGCCCAAGAAAAATGTCACGACACACCACTTTTATAGAGTAACAAAAAACGGCTACTTCTCCCTAATAGCAGCTCCATCCACAAAACGCACGTTGGCCAATAATTGAGCGTTTTTATCAATATCTGTGTACTCGTGTCTAATTGCAAATATAACTCTTTTGCGCATGGCTTTGCAATTGGTAATATTAACGACTCTGCAACGATATGTGTTTTTTAGGCTTGGCCACAAGCTCAGCTGCTTGATAGCTATATAGCTTTCAGAGCTCTCTCATTCACTTTTGCAGTTTTGTTCATAGAATTGACTTGTTTTTCTGTGTGTAAATAGTCGGCCTTCTTGTCTTTTTGAGATAGGTGTTTTGCTTCCAGATGGCGTTTCAGTTTGCTTGGGACCATAGCACTATTGGATAGCCTTTAGCTACACACCACGCACAATGAAACAGGGTTAGTGACATTCCCAGTGAAAGTGAATCAAAAGAAATATAATTTTTGTCATACTTTCACGAAAGTACTGTCTTCGCCTTTTTGAAACTCGTACCAGGAATTTCATCTGTATTAATATTGCTTTGACTAGATTCAAGATTGGCTTCTAGGTTTCTCTTCAAAAATCTATTTATTGCTTTTACTACGCTAACTATTTTCAGCATAATAGCGTAATCAGTTAATTCATGTACTACGATATATCATTCATGCATGCAAAAATTAACTCCTAAAAAATAAAAAAAATTAGGAAACCATACAAAAGTTAACGATTTTCTGCGGAACACTTGACGCGATCTTGCGGTATACTAGTATGCCGCGGCACACCGGTTGAAAAACACTGCTGTAAGAAACCGAATTTGAGTTTTACACTTAATGTAGATAGCGAAACATGATATTCTCATTATTAGTTTTATTGCATCAATAATTTGATGATTGATTTCCGATTTTTTCATCTTTATCCTTCCATCACGAGAAAGCGGCGCAGGCGCTATGCGTAGGACGAATCCTGACTCGCTAAGGAGTTGCCTTTGTTTCCAAGTTTTGCAGTTGGATTCTATGTGACTTTTTTAATTTGCTGCTTGCCAGCTTCCACCAAGAAGAGATAATCATCGTGAAGCATCTTATCCAACGACGCAATAGCGAGACTAGGTTGGGAGTTGAACCATTAACCTTGCGATCATGGTCGTCGTAAAAACGACGCTCCACACCACAGCGCCACGCTGCCGCTGAAGTAATTTTTATGAGTTTGAAGTAATTTCAACCGAGTTGCGGCGATTTATAACGTTATCCCAATGAGTTTATATTTTACTGGAGATCATTTCAGACTAAATCCTAACTTATTTTCATTATTGCGCTTCTGATAAACACTATTTAAACTTGCCAACTAAGCGTCAGAATTGGGCTCTTTTTTGGCAAAAACTAAAAATTTCAATTGGCTTGGGGGGATTTTAAACTTTATTCAATAAAGCTGATTTTTTGCGCGAGGTGTTTTTAAGTCAGATGGTAACTTGTTGTAGCTATTACAAAGCAAAAAAATGTTTTTCCTGTTTTTGCCTTGGCATAATTTATGAGACATTGCAATGATTCTATACCTGAATCCATGACTTTATTTTTCGTTTTCTTAAGTCATAACAGCGGTAAAAGTCATAGTTTAATTATTTTTTTCTATTCATTTCTTATTTATTTTTTCAGGGATTGGTGATCTTCTACTTATATTGCGTACGACAAGCAAATGTTCGAAATATATGGTTGAGATACGGTTCGAAGCGGCGATCTATTTTATTAGAAACCAACACTTCGGGCGCAATAAAATCTGATGAAAGCCTAAGCACATCGGTCTTTATACAAAACACCAAAAATGCTACTGACATTCTTTAAGTTTTCTACTGTGTATGACAAATTTCACATTTTAAATGTCTATTGTAATACCGCCGTTTATGTGTATGCTCTGTAGCCTATGTCTAGTACCCACAATGCCCTTTGTGACTACGATTATAATCTAAATTAGCAAGACATACGCATGAGTTAGAATAAAATACTTATTAATTAATACAGCTGTTTTCATTGTGACTATTGAAAGGCAAGCAAACAAGCAGACTGTTACAATTATGCAGCTTCAAATCAGGTGAAAAAGAAGGCAAGACGCAAGTTGCTGCCCTTTTTTGTTGCTGAAAAATTATACAGGAATTCTGCGGAAAGATGTTCTAAGAATCTTAAAACTGCCGGTTGGCGTAATAGATAAACACACGGCTATCAGCGCGGGGTTTGATTCCCCGGCAGGTCAAATCGAACATTGTCGCCAACGGCTCGCCACCGCTGCGACGTTTCCTTTAAGCTGCTTTGCCAGGCGCTAGCCGCGGAGATGATCCTCGCCATTTGCATTCATTCAGGCCGTATTTCTGTATCTCTAACCGATTAAGATTTTAAAGTTTTTTTCCGAATGGCATATACTTGAATTGATAATTGCAATGCATTGCAAAAATTATGCCAAAACATTAAAAAAATGGTCTGAACTCAACAAATATTAAAATATGTTAACAAGTGGGCCTATTGCCATCGTTATATCTCCCTAATGTCAGAAATTAAGTGTGGAGCTCTTACAGGCATAAAAAACGCTGCGGATTTGGTCAGATTAAAAATGTTAAATCCGGACTCATGTGATGCTGAAATCAATGTTTCCACAATTTTTGTAGTCTGTGTGCGCAGAAGTTTTGGTGTGTGCGCACTTTTTTACAGCTAAATTTTCTCAACCGAGATCATTATTACATTGCAATATGTTGGTGCGCAGTAAATTCTTGCGTGTGCGCAGTAGTAGGCTACACAGTCTCTGAAAGCTGTGTGTGACTGCGTGCGCCCACACGCACAGTCCAGAGGAAGGATTGCTGAAATGAATCGTTAATTGCTTAACAAGTTATTGTAGGTACGAGGCAGTAACTGACTAATATGAAACGTGGATACTGAAACTAAGCTTAGATTATATCAGTTATAGAAATTACGGGTAACTGTTAATGACTATAAAGAACTTATTATAACGGTTCGTAGATATTCTGAGAGGTCAAACAATATCAGAGGCTGTCCAGTAGGGTGTTTCATTTTTTCACCATTTTTGAAATCAAAAATGCCCGGGGTGCGATAGGGTGGGGTTTGGGGAAAAAATTTGAGAGAAAAAATTTTTTTCGATTATGACGTCATTTTGAGGTTGCACGCCTCAATTGAAATTTTACGTAGCCGATTTTTCGTAAATGTGGCGTAACTCTGGAACCCGTTGACCTAGATCAATAAAATTGGTGTCAAAATGACCGGAAGATATGATTTCCTACCTATGTTTTAGAGACTTTGACTCGCTAATGACAACAGAAAAAAAGTTATTTTGAAAAAAGTGTTTTTTAGTTGATTTTGTTACTATCTTGAGTATCGCCGCGCTTTATAATTAAGCTTCTACCACTTCATGCACTCGTCACAAGCTATCAAAACACTTTTATTTAACTCCATGCACAAAAACAACAGTACGTTACCAGTTACAACCAAATCGATAGCATTGGGCTGGACTAATGCACAAAACATGCTCAATTTTCTGGACACTTTGGATCCATATTACACAAATATGAACGCAAACGAATATCTGTACGATTCATGTGCTCTGGGATGTCCACAATCTTCTGGTTAATGATGTCCTTCAATGCTCCGATTCTTCGTTCAGTGGATCTGTTATGATTGTCAATATTACGCCAAAATGCTGGACTAAGATCAGCAGCTGCTATGCAGGGAGCTTCTTTGCTTCTTGTGGTAAAAAAATGTCTCAAACGCCGTTTAGGTTCAGGAAGAAAAGCTTCTATGTTTACAGAAGTGGGAAAAGATCCTGAAGAGGAAACAGCCTCCAAACTGTATGGTGGGACTTCTGCATAAACACTGAGCGCTACGTTTATCGGTGAAAGCCATTTTGAGGCATGAGGCAAAAAGTATTTCCAAACCATATCGGCTATATCTGGCTCCAACTGGCGATATGCAAGAATAAGGTCTCTCTGAAAGAGAGTAAGCGAAGGTCCTTCGGCAGCCTGAGGATTTAAATGGATCATTATAAAGGATGGCACATAAACTGATATTATATAAGAAATGATTTTCTTCAACTTGTGTTGTTGATCGTTCGAAAGATTCCCCAAATTAAAGATCAGCATTCTCAGGTATCCGTTGGCAGTTGTCACCCATCTTGAATGGCATGTACTCTCCTGCTTGTAAAACATCAAGTTTTTTAAATTTTCGGGTACCTCTGCTACAATATAACCCGCTAAGACCAACATGCATAGCTGATCACTTCGCAGACTGCCACCTGAAATGCCTTTTCTTTTTTGTTGTGAAAACCAATCCAGCTTTGCCGTAACTTGTATACTTGCCATTTTCGTACCAGAAACTTGAAAACTTTGATTAGGGTCCAAGTCATCGATGTTGGGCTTCTCTATATTCTTGATCTTATTCAAAATGGCGCCATCCTGCATGGCTCCTGGACCCTTCTTTTTACCTTCAACGGCAGTTATCGCATGAGTGAGGTATACTTCGTTCACATGGAACAAGCATTCAAGTTCATGAATCCCGTGGCCAGCAATACTCCTGACATGATCTTGGAGCCGCTTGTTCATTCCTGAGATTTTACCTGTATTCAGTGCAGTAGTATCCGCCATAACGCTGTAAGTATTGTGAAGGATACCACTGCATACATTGGAAATTGCGTTGAACAGAGCTTCTGCTGTAACTGATTGGTCTTTGCCAAAAGATTTAACGCCAACAACTTGTTCCGTTTTTGCATCACTAACGTTGACAAATTGTGCCACAAATACGTAGCGGTCTATTTTGTCATTAATTTTTCCATCATAACACAGTTGTATTGCATTTGCTGAAGCCACAAGAGTCTCACTACGCTGCAAAGCTTTCATTCGCATTTTTTCCCGATGGCGATAAACTGTGGAAGCTGAAGCTGCAATATTTTCAGGTCCGACTACAGACAATAACTGATCAGACTGTTGACGCAGAGAAGTCATTCTGCGATCAGCCAGAATACAGCTCTCTTCAGTAATAAAAAAAGCCTTCTTTTTAGGGTAATTTTTCCCCCCCACTGCTTCTCCAGAACAATACTGAATGTCACATTCATCACTTTCTCCATCAGATTCTGAATCTGGCAAAGCAGAAACAATGCTTCTTTTCCTTAATCTGGTGCTAGTCAACAGGGAATTTGAACAACAGGCGACTTCAGGGCGGCTTGACTGCTCCGAACTTGAAAATTCATCATGTGACTTTCGAATGTGAGACAGTCGTTCTCTCTGAACTTCAGAGTGACTCACATCTACATGACCAATTATCATTTTTCTTGCGTTTCGCTGGTCTTTAATAAAAGCTATTTCTTTTTCCGGTATTCGATATCGAAAATCACAGGAGCATAGCAATTTTTTGTTGCGCACTTTCGGATGCTCGTCAATCATGCATTTACACTTTGAAATATCAAATAAATTTTGAAGCCATTCTTCGTTTACTTCATTTAACTTTCTTCGTTTAGCTCTTTTTCTTGCTGCTTCAAATTGGCTGATCAGATTCTTCAACTTATCAGCGATTCTTTGCTTAGTTAATATCGGAAGGCTTGCCTTATTCCATACTACAGCGATATCATTCACTAAGCTATCCCTGATGTCAGCAAAGTTCGGAGTTTTGTTTAAAAATTTGGAATGAGAATCTGTCAAGCTCTTCCTTAGGTAAAAATAATGCTGCACCACCTCAGAATTAGTTGGTAAAACATTGCCACTCAACTGCTGAAATTCCTGAAACGACCTGCCAATGTCAGATCTACGTGCCATTTTTTATCAAATCACCCCATCAAAAACTAACCTGCTGAGAAAAGTTTTAAAATATCAATAATTATGTATTCTAGAATATTACGTTTGATATGTTATTTCGTCATAATGAAGGTTTTGCATGAGCGCTTAAGCATTACCTAAAAAAACAGACGAAGATCTATTTAAACCTATCTTTGTGCTCGTATTACAAGAGAACTTATGATAAAAACACTTTTTTCAAAATAACTTTTTCTGTTGTCATTAGCGAGTCAAAGTCTCTAAAACATAGGTAGGAAATCATATCTTCCGGTCATTTTGACACCAATTTTATTGATCTAGGTCAACGGGTTCCAGAGTTACGCCACATTTACGAAAAATCGGCTACGTAAAATTTCAATTGAGGCGTGCAACCTCAAAATGACGTCATAATCGAAAAAAAATTTTTCTCTCAAATTTTTTTTCCAAACCCCACCCTATCGCACCCCGGGCATTTTTGATTTCAAAAATGGTGAAAAAATGAAACACCCTACTGTCCAGTGTCCAGTTTACGCCGAAACCTGATTGGCTAAGAGACAGGCTGTTAGCCAACCGGTAAAATTTATGTAGGCCAACCCGTAGGTTTGAAAAATTTTCCAAATTTTAGCTTAATGTCAATGAAGTCAGAGCAAGAATGTCAATGATAAATTAACGCCCAAATAAATTTTTTTTCTATTTACGTAGCCTAAATGACCTTCCGGACGACAATGAAACTAATTCGGGAAAAGGCAGTTTTATGCTTATCCAGGGGAAAGTTCATGCATGTTACGGTTGTAAGAATATTTTCGCGTAACTGGGTTAGAGTCCATTTTGCATAACCATTTTTGTATTATAACAAAAGTCTCGTCAGCCTTGCTACGCACAGCCAATCCAGGCTAAACTCATTCCAGAGTGTAAAGACTCTTTTTTGCATTGCTTTACCAGGACTTTGTTTCTTGCAAATTTCTCACTTTTGTATTACTGAACAATTCAGCAACTAGATGATTTCATTAAGTACAAGCACCAGATTAGCCACTGTGGCAAGACAAACCGCAGTATCATGACTTGGAAAAAATGAACGTTTTTAATACATTATGATTAAAAACAAGATAACAAAATATAATACTTAATTTAAGTGCAAACACTAGCCTACATCATCGGTAATAACAAAACTTTTTCTACATAATTCATTTGCGACAGAAATAATGAGGCCTACTGCAATGTACAAAAAATGTAAAATTGGTGCATAAAAAAAAACTCAGATAGTGGAAGTATTTTTAGCGTTTTGTGAGGATGATAGTGTGTTTTTGGTTTCTCCAGTTCTTGATGTTCCAGGTTCAGAGAAAACAACTCGCTTCGATATGAAGCTGATCCATACATTTCGGACATTTGCTCGGCGAAGACAGTACATGTAAAATATCACAACTCCCTGCAAAAACAAGCATTGTTAATGTGACAACTTACAAGCCATGGGCGAAGTTTAAACATAATTATTATTGAGGATTCGTGGCTAAATGTAGTGACTAATGTTGACGGCGTAATCACCACAAGATTTGCATTTATTCAAAAATGTTAAGGTTTACTGAATCAGCTGGGAAGAAGTTTTCATATTTATTTTCATAGGAAAAAACCACAAGCGTACTTGAAACACATTAAAGATTGTGAACAGCCATTGCATTGCAGTTTCATACGCTACATTGACTGGAATCAAGAGGAAATATCCGAATATCCATGTGAGGCCCATCATTACCACCATAGTAATGGCGTTTACCAAACGGTCCACTAGCGGTCTGCTTTTAGCGGTTGATCTAATCTGAAAAAAGAAAAAAGCTAGGCCCAATATAACCAAATGGATTAATTTATCACTATCTCGATCACAAGTTTGCAAAACCAGCACCCAAGTGCTAAGTTAGAATTATGTTTGCAAGTAAAATACGACAAGTAACATACGCATCATCAGTTAAAAGGATGCGTTTTACTCTTCAAACTACCAAAACCTGGCTTGGATTTTTCCAAAAAAAGTTAATGATTTCAAGTGAACCAAAACACTGCTCTCGCCTTCATGCAGGTTTAATTTTGGCAACACTGGAACTGCTACCTTTACTCGTGCGTAGCACCACTGATTAAGCTTGCACAGTAGTTTATAGGAATAGCACAAACCTTTTGCTTCCCGAACACAATTTTCTTAAGCAAAGTAGTGAAAGCAAGAATGTTGAAAAGCAGAAGAAGTCCAACTGGAAGTATGAAACCCCAGTAAAAAGATGGTTCCTGCAGCCAGCATGTAAATTTTGCTCGGTATAGTGATTCGTAAAAGATATCTGAAATTCACATCAATAACAAGCAACACAAAAGACTTCACAAGTATAAACTAAACTAATGCTTACCGTTTGGATCATTCGGTTCCTGTAGTTGGTCCAAAAATAAAACAGTCAAGGCAAAATTGATCAAGACTACACCAAATGGTAAACCGTAAGCAAATAAATAAAAGGCTAAACGAGCTTGTTTGACACTGTAAGTCATCTACAAAAAAAGATTAGATGAAAATGTGGATGACAAATCAGCTAAGGCCAAGACGTTATTTTCTGCAACAACTTTATTTTGCACGCACATCACAAGGATCTGGTCAAATTCGAGATGTCTTTGCAGTAATATCGACAACATAATAGCAAAATTTCTAGAGACCCTCCAAAGAGAAACACCAAATTCTTTTAAAGTGAAATAACAATATTACTAAATAAGAATGTATCACGAAAAAGAAACACACAACAAACCATGTCTCAGCCAAGTAGAAAAATAAAATTAAAAAGTACGCAAAAGATAAAAAAATGTTTTTTGACATCGGTGGATAAACCTTCTTCGGAAAACAAACTGAAGACATGATAACTTACCGATGTGAAAGCTCTAAGCATCTGATAAGCGTTGACTGACATCCAAGCTAGGCAAGCAAGAGTGAAATAATGAAGAATGAAAGCCAACCCGTTGCAAGTTTGATGATGTGACACTCTGCCCACTCCAATTGCAAAGAAAAAATAGACCAAGACCAAACATACGCAGATGTTAATCAATGTCATGGTTGAAGGTTTCTCTCTCAATTCCCTGAACCAAAAGTAAAAACTAGTAAGATGTCTTGTTTATACCACATTCTCCAGCAGCAGTTTTCCCTGCTTTTCATCATACATCACGAATTCTTGCTAGGTTTTCATTTAAGTTTTCTTAACCTGTTAGCTGAGCACATCGGGTAACTTTTTTCAAAGCTTACTTGTTCGAAACATACACGACGATAGTCAGCAATAGAAAGAAGATGGAGAGTGCAGTTCCGACATAACTCACTATAGCAAGAACAGCAATGGAAGGAACAACTCTTCGACTCTACAGAAAAGATTCACAGGGTAGAAAACTAACTACCACTTTACACAACTTAATACGCAGACTTTCTGCGATAATTCAAACAAAAAAGATCAAACCTTTGTTAGACTCGCGGTATTACGCCGAAGCGTGTAGCGAGTGGCGGGGCCCAACTCCGCAGCTTAGCGCCTGGACAACACAGCTTCAAACAACGACGAAACATCGCAACGGTGGCGCACAGTTAGTGACATTGCG
Source organism: Trididemnum miniatum (assembly GCA_964006365.1). NCBI lineage: Eukaryota > Metazoa > Chordata > Ascidiacea > Aplousobranchia > Didemnidae > Trididemnum > Trididemnum miniatum. The sequence goes on along the minus strand of OZ023248.1, from coordinate 4,347,216 downwards.
TCCGATTGCATTGGCCCAGGAGTAGAACCCCAAAATGGCCGCGCCGATAGCAATGTCATTAACCGCTACAACAATGAAGTCATTAAAACAGCAATCACACTTGCCTAAATTTTTGTAATTATCACTCCAAAGAATCGATTATTAATTTAATGCTATGAAGAAACAAATCATACGTTGCACTTACAAATAGTATGGAATAACTAGCAAACTCGTTGCATGGAAATGTACGAGACGGCGGAGCTGTGTCGCATGTTGATGAAATCCATTCGTTGGATTCGAAATCCCATCTCACAAATGAAGCTTGGTTCAATATACGCTGAAAAAAGTGCTTGTTATATTAAATTTGAAGAAAAGTGAAGTGAACTGCACCTCAATAATCTTGGAACCACTGTTGACACAAGAGTAAATTTCAGAAAAACGTCTTCAAAAGTATGTACGATTTTTCATTATAATCGCGTTATTACGACGAAGCGAGCAAACGAGTGGCGGGGCCTACAGCCCAGTTAAGCGCCAGGACCACATAGCCCGGAAAAACGTTTCCGTGGTGGCGAGCAGTTGGCGTCATTTACCCTGTCCTCATGTCCAATTCATGCGGGTTTTAGGCCCACATTGATATGGGCTTGTTGCTGATGTCATAATCACTTTTTTAATTATGAGGTAAAAAATTTAATTGTGATGCAGAAAGCCCGCATCAATGTGAGCCTAAAGCACACCTAAATTGGACATGCGGACAGGGTAACTGTATCCGATCTGACTGACCCGCGATTTCAACCCCAGACCTCTCGCACCGACAGCAACGTCATTCTGCTATCAGGAAATATGCCAACTAGTAACAGTTCAACCATGTTGTCTGTCACCAATCATGCGTAATTGATGAATGTAATTTCCAGCAGATAATTAGTAAATTTTTCCCGTTAAAGTAAGGCTCCACTTCCTCTGGCATAGTGCTCGATGGTATTATTATCTAGCTTTAGTTTGTACCGTACCGTAAAGTGAATTTTAGATGAAATCAAGCACAGTGTGACTTTATGCAATCCTACCATTACAGGATTCTCTTCCACTTCCAACTCATCTGGAAGATAATCAACATCTTCAAAAGTTATTTCGACTCGAAGATTTTCTACAGAACAGTTTCCAACTCCAGCAGACACAACCTGCGCAGTTGAACAACACCTTGATACCTCACCCAAACTATAGTTCACACTTTATAAGACTTCGTAATGATAGACATCAACATTAAGTGGTCTTACAGTTTAATAAATCACTATACTAACTTGTAACTCGATATTATACAAGCATGCAGTAAGTTATTATAGTTAAAGCACTACAATTATTTATCTAAATGACCGAGCGGTAGTGCGCGCAGGTGTCAGCACAGATCCTACGTGACGGGTTTGATTCATGGCTGGAGCTAACCACATTTAATTATAAATTGTGTGGTTGCTGACTCGAATAGAGCGAACTCGCTTCACAGCTCGCTCAATCTATTGAATTTTCTGTTCAATACGTATTAGAAAGGAGCCGTTTCGACAAAAAAATGTATTAGCTGTAAATTAATTTCTTGCAAGAAATATTTGCCTTATTTTGCTAAATGCACATAATTACTTCAAAGACAAGATTAGGGCTACATCCAGTGTAATAACATTTACAAACGTTTTGATAGAAACTTATACCAACATCGGCGTAAAACTATAAAGGCACTGAGCAAACGGCTTAACATTGACGATGGTATAATTTCTTCCCGAAATATTTTAACAGCTCAGATGACCGAGTGGTATGGAGCGTTTGTCTCTTGAGCTGCAGACTCAGGTTTGATTCCGAGTCGGGTCAGACCAATGACTTTAAAATTGGTATTCACAACTTCCCTGCTTGACGCTCAGCATTAAAGGGACAGTGTGGAGAACAAGCCGGCAAGTTTACTTGTGCCGTTGGGAAAGGCACTTAGCGGGATTCCCCCATCTTGGTGTGGTAGACAGATGGCTGGCAACTCCTAAGCGAGCTCGTACAGCGCATTGATCGCTTTCTCGTGATAGGAGAATAAATATGCAACTAAATAAAAAAAACATAGCGATCATAATATTTCTACTAAAAATGGATTCCGAAATTCGTAATGCTTCTATCACCATTTTTTAAAAAGAGCGTCAGTTATTGTACGATTGTAGGCGTGTTCATGTCTAACCTGAGACGTATTTTGGGCAGAATTTAATTGGATATTTACGGATGTTGCATACGCCATCCTGCAGTTCCTCATTGAAGCCCTTGCAATGCTAGATGATCTTTTGTTTCTACTCGAGTTTGTTATCGAATCCGAAATAAGATCAATCACCACATTCGATGAACTTCTCAAATCAGTAAGGTTAAAAGCAATTTCGTGTAAGCTTTCTTCTTCTCGGACACGTTGGATCTGAAACACAAAAAGTCATAAAAATTTTGGTTTAAAAAAAACAAAAAAATTATTTTTCCCTAATTTTTTGGTCGAAAACTTAGAAATCATTTTGAGTTAGCCGTATTCATGCCTAACAACAATAGGTGCATTTTGCATGAGTAAAAATTTTTACTTGCAATGCTAGATGATCTTTTGTTTCTAATTTTTACTCGATTATTTTTAGTCAAAGAATATTTTGCGAAAGTTCAATAATGGCCTTGATCGATTATTTGTATTTCACTTTTTCACCAAAAAATTGTGGGTTACTAAGTCAGGTCAGTGCAATTTTGCTAATTCAGTAAATTCAATTTAAGCTGGTCAAAGTTGTCAAAAATTAATTGATTCAGTTTGCTTTACGACATGCTTACCTGTAAGTTGTCAAAAATAAACCTACTACAACAACAAAGCAAGAAGCCTTTAGCCATTTAAGAGGCTGTATGAATTCGTCATCTAATTGGTCAATGGTTTTCATCCGGTTTTACGTCAAGTAGTTTTTTTTGGCATACACCAAAGCTGCATACCTTGTAAGCTGATGTAAGTGTTTCTAAATCAATTATCAAAGTGGTTGCAGAACTCGAAGAACTTTTGGTCCCTTCGCAGCCACCTTGTCGCTGTCCTTAAACTGCGGTCCAACTAGTTTTTTTCTCGTCACTTTGAATGATAATTGTTAATGAACGTGCATGTATGTAATCAATTGTGAGCGTTATTCCGTAATTTATGAAGACAGCGACGAATAAATAAATCTAAATCTGTAGGTATGCACAAATAGAATACAAACCGTAAGTGGTAAAATAGACTAGAAATAAATTTAGAATGCAGTTTACTTGCACAGTTATATCAGGAGTGATGATTTCAGCAAAGTCCACATCATCTTGAAGATTCACTAACGAAGCAAATCCATTCAAAGTTTGCAAGAGTTGTGATTTTACTTGCAACGATCTAACGCAAAAACAGTATTTTACAAAAGCGAATAAAAATGTTCTATGCTTTTGGTGTTTAATTGCAACACAAAACATTCATCGACAATGTAGCAACTTTAACAGGAAGCAATTACATCGAATGGACAAGTTACACAAAACAAGGGAAAGAAACATGAATTGACCCCACAATACCTTGGTCCAAATAAAGCGTAAGCCAAGGACAAAGTAAAACAACCTTACCTGACACTATCACTTCTGTCTTGTCTCGCCAGCATCTCCCCGACAAATAAGTTAGAAATGGTTCGAGTGGCCAAACTCAAAGTGGATACACTAATTTCCTATGCAACAAAGAATGAAAAACTGAAAATCCATTGTTGGTTTACGTAATACTGTAATTTGTGTAGTTTTAGTGAACTCTTGTCATTGTCAATTTATAGTAACAGATACTGTAGTATTTTTTTCGGATCTTCGGCCGGCTAGCGATGGCAGTATAAGCTAAACCACAACTTCCGCAAGACACACTATTTACTTTACAGCTACAGCATTTTATCTACAGTACAATCACTCAGAAGAGCAACAGCAGAGCACATTGTGCAATCAGGGTAAATTTAATGTTTTTTAATAGGTGGTGCAAGCGCTAATGATGCGCAGCGTGTATTTTAACTGGTTTAAAATTACCTCAGGTTGGTTCAGATAAAACCTAAGAATTTGAGTGGCTATTTCAATATCTGATTCATTGAGAACCTCTGGAGATGATGTTAAGGTTGCCAAAATCGGAAGACCCTCCACACTGTAGTTGTTCGTGATATCTGCAATTCTGACTCCGCAATCAATGGAAATGATGGTAGATTTATCAAACTGAGCCAAAATCCCACTGATTGATCCACTGCTTTCCACAGGGAGGCAAGTTGCAGAAGCCAAAGGAAGCCCTGTTATTATGTAGCTTAGGCTATAGAAACTGTGGGCAAAGTCGGTAAAAATTACCAAAGAGTGTTTACTGATTCAAAAAACCTTACGTTTATGAAACTTTTTGTGAGTAACGAAATGACACAATGGCTTAAAGCAGTTTATTTTAGGCGTTTTAGTAGGCTAGGCCCATTTGGGTTTTTGAAATCAAATCAGGAAACGTGATAGAGAAAAATATCTCTTAGTTATTTTGCGTTACTGCTGGTGCAATTTGTACACCAATAACATTTCGTTAAAAAAAAAGGGGATAAAGCAATGTTCAGCGACGACCATTAACAATTCTAGGTAACTCAATTTTTATCTTCAGTCTTATGTTGCATACCACCGTTCTACATGGTAACCATCTATACTCGGGGCATTCTTCACTCGAAACGGAATTTCCAGTTTTTGGTGGGAGGTTAGTGATTAAGCGAGTAATAATGGAGTTTTGATTTATGAAAATATTCTTAAAGTTACTAACCGGTTTCTTCACATAATTCAACAGAAGATCCTATCTCATAAATATTTCTTTTTCCAAAGGTAAACGTTCGATTTTTGTAGGTAAAAGTTTGGTTTTGACAAAACTGTAATCGTAAATCTAAAACACACACTATCTTCATTAATCTTCAATAGTACTATTGGCAGTAAGCCTATTTTCGTCTTTTTAGTCACGAAATACTTAAGAGCAGAACAACAAGTAACACAAGGGCAAAGTCAGATAAATCTGAGCTAATTATCCATGCATTTAATTGAAAATCTTGATAATATTCTACAAAGTGTCCAGTTGGAGTTTTGTAAGCAGGCCTACACTAAGAGGTTATTCAGAAATTCACCAATAAAAAGCTCCAAAACTCAAGGTGCCGCACAACTCCAACATGGTTAAAGTTTTTAATTTTAGAGCCTCTTAGTAAGTAGGAAACAATTGAGCAAGGTAACACTGCAGAACAGTAACTAAATACTTCAATTACAATAATACAAGCCAGCAATACTTGCAACATTTAAAATTTTGCAGACGTTTCGATTTATGCTTAAATCGTTGTCAAATATATTCAAATAGAAGTTGAACCAGATTGACAACGATTTAAGTATAAATGTGTTGAATTTTGTATTTAGTTGCATATTTATTTTCCTACCGCGAGAAAGCAATCAACGCGCTTTACAAGCTCGCTTAGGAGTTGCCAGTCATCTGCCTACCACACCAAACACACCAAGACGGAGGAATCCCGCTAAGTGCTTTTCACAACAAGTAGACTTTTCGGCTTGTTCTCCACACTATCCCTTTGTTGCTGAGCGTCAAGCAGGAAAGATGTGAATACCAATTTTATAATCATTGGTTTGATCCGACTCGGAATCAAACCCAAGTCTACAGCAGTGGCGTATTCTCAGGGTGTTCAAGGTGTTCAGTGAACACCCTGACAGTTCCAAAAAATTCTTTTTTCCAACTTTTTACAATTCTTTTTTATTTTTTGAAATTTTTGTAATAAACGTTTTCGTTCAGAAAGTAAATTTTACTACTTTCCCCTTTAAAATAATGCAATAGTTGCAATTTTTTGCGATTACCATAAAAATTGATTTTTTTTAGGATGACGTCAACCACGGTGTTCACCAAAGCCAGGTGAACATTTTGACTATAATAAACAATTGAAAAAACTGAAAAAAAACGATCAGCAGCATCCTAATGCACAGGTCTACGTCATTCAAGGTGTTCATTTTGAAAAGTGAACACCTTGACTGACGTCATGTTATCATGTAGCTTCATTGCCTGGTTGAAGCATGGGGATTACTGAAGTTTGGCAATTGCCACTGGTGTTGCTAGGCTAGTCTGGTAAGTTAATTCTGCGTGGCTTAGAAAGTGAGAGGATGAAATTGAAATCTTGCTAGAAAGTAGACGTTGTGCTTATCAGCTAAAGGCTAATAAGAAAAGCCGAAAAGTGTAGAACCGATATCGGTATAAGAATTGAAGCTAGACCAAAATAAAAAAATATAGGAAGTGGCTATTTTGCCGTTGGCGGTAAGATACTGATTGGGTAATATTTTAAAAACTGGATGTGGAAATGGATGCAAGCTTATCAACAGTCATGCGCATGATGTATACACACTGGCTAACCTACAAAGCTAAATTTTTTGGCCAATCAGTGTTTTGGCGTTATTGGCAAAATAGACACTGCCCAGGGCCAAAAATATACGGAGCTTGTTTGCGAAATATCTCAAAAGAATTTTCCTTTATGCAAGGTCTGGACATGATGTTGATCCGAAATGCTGTCTTTGTTAACTTTACTGATTACTAAGCGACTTTTTTACAATCAAAGTTATCAGTAGTTGATGAATGTCTTTTAACTGAAAGCACAAGTAAACCTTTGGTTGATTGATAATCGAATTGCTTTTCTTACACTGGTCATAAGAGTCATGGTCAAACCTAGCGGGTTTAATGTTCCTGAGACAGACGCTGTTTATCCACACGGACATCTCATCGGTAATTTTGAAATAAATCAAGGGCTATTGAATATTAAACATCAAGTCGATATACTTAAGTGTTGTGCATTGTTTGATATTGTAATACTCCAACCATTGAATGACGAGCCTTTCATTTATTTTTTGAAAAACGATGCCTTAGTACAAAACGATTTGTGTTTACTGTTTAATATATGCTTGCTTTCACTCATATTAATGGCATAAAAATCAAATGTTGTTACTAGTTGCCCCACAATTTGCAGTTGTATCCCCATGTTATAAACCTTCATTAGAGATAGTCAATGGCGCAGCCAGCATTGCAACGACAAACGGGGAGTCTGGGGGGCCAAGCCCCCCACGGTACGATAGATATTTTTAAAGAGTGAACACCCAGCCAAAAGGTCACCGTACGCCACTGGTCTACAGCTCCCGAGGCGGACGATCTTACTACTCGGCAATCTGAGCTGTTAAAATCAAAACGCCTCGAAAATTTCAAATGTTTCAAATATTACTGGCTCTTATTTTTGCAATTAATTCACAAATTCCACTACGTCTTCCGCTGTAGATAAATAATATAGAAGCATTCACTAACCATTATTGAGGCATCCTGGTAATTTGTAGTTAGACAAGAAGTTAACACCAAAATCAATAGCTTGCATGATATGCTGAACCAAAGAACGGTTCTTGGGAAAAGTTGATTTTAACAGCAACTCAACAGAAGAAGAGTCACATTGGTTTCTCCATAAATCAATTGCTGCATCCAACAACAGTTTAAATAACCTGAAGTAGCGATACAAAAGTTGTAATAAACGATGATATTGCAATGCGATAAAAGTTAAATTCAGATGTTGATAACACGTAACTACTGAAAACCGGCGCCCGCAGCTGCTGAGAAAACGACAATAAGCTGATCGCCCTGTTCTTGCAAAAATTAACCCCTCTTAGTATTTTTGAAATAGTTTTGCCTTTGAAATACGAACATCATGTCCTTCTTAAATACTTTGCTTCAAGGCACTAGTTTAGTTTCGAGCCACCCAAATTCATACTCTTATTTTGCCTTTTCAATAACATGACACATGTGCACAACTGCACAACGTGGTTCTGTGACGAATAATAGTGATGTACATAAGACCAAACAGCGATACAGTCGTGGTACTGAGTATCTAATGTGGCCGAAGGCTTAAACTAAGACAACGAAACCGTAAGTATGATTGCGATAAAGATCTTGGTTAGTGCTGACTGGAGTTCCACGAAAGACACTAACTCTTGATGTACAGATGGAGACGTTTGGAAAAATTAAATTGAGCTGCTGCAGCACAACCTGTGGAAATAAGCAAGCTTCCAAACAACAATGATGTTTATTGCTGAACTATAACATTCCAAAACAGACTGACCGGCAAAATTCTTCGTGACGTGTTATCGTGAAGTACTGAGTCACGGCAGTCTGTAAATGTTCCACTGAGCGCTGCAAAGCAACAGCATCGCAAAACAGAAAAATAGCGCTATTTTTTATTTGAGCACTCAGCGCATTTCCAATAAGCTCCTGAACTCCACCAGGTTCTCGATCACCAGGAAGAGGACACATCAGTGAAAACACAATATCCGTAAAGTTATTTGTCATATCGTTACCAGAAGCAAGAGATTCCAACAAACCATTAAACGACGAATTAATCTGCCCGATAAAAACCTGAAATTTCCAAACATAAAAAACATTTCAAAATGAATGTAACAAAATTCTTCCACAAATTTTGTACATGAATTCACTCGAATTAGGTCCATACGCTTGAAAGCTGTTTTATCAGAACAAATATTCTTGGCAAAATTTAAAATAATTATACCACCAAAGCATCAATTCGCGACTTCTAAAGTTTGATTTCTGATTTCTTCATTTTTATCCTCCTGTCACGAGAAAGCAACGAAGGCGCTATGCATAGGACGATTCCAGACTCGCTTAGGAGTTGCCCTTGTTTCCGAGTGTTCCGCTTGAATTTTGCTTCTGACTTCTACAATTTGCTGCTGGTTAGGTTGCACCAGGCAAAGATAATTGACGTGAAGCATCTTATCTAAGGACGCAACAGCGAAGCTTGGGTAGGAGTTGAACTATCAACCTTGCGATCATGGCCGTAGTAAAAACGACGTTCCGAACCACTTTTAATTTTTAGACGAATAAAAATTTTCACAAACGTATCACGGCTCCGTTGCAAACTCGCTCCAGAAATTTCACAGTTTTTGCCCAAAAAGTGTCAATAATGACGTCCTTAGAGTCGGTGAATCACATCAACTTCAACCAACCTTTTTTCAACCTTTGTTAATTGCTTATCATAAAACAATAATAACATTACACTATACAGTATATAATTAGCCGCAATCTCTTCCTACATGAAATGATTCTTGAGAAATAAAGTTTTGCAATATGTTCGAACAATTTTCTTTAAAACAAGGCCCAGCAGCATCAAGCAAGCATTGAAATGCTCTTTCCACTGAAGACCTAACAAAAAATAATTTGTAGATGAATAGAAATTTTCCACTAAATAAGTTGCAATAAGCTTGTCAACATATCAATTAAGCAATAAGTATTTTTCCGTGTTATTTTCTCAAAATGATAGAAAGCAAATGCATGGCAAGGAATTAACATAAGGTGAATCTTCTCCGACGCTAAATTATCAATCTTCAGTTTTTTTATGCGCGTGTATAACCTGACGTAGCTTGTGAAGACGAGTTTCCTGTAGATTTGCTAACATCAAATCAAATCTTCATTGTACTCGAGGTATTACGCCGAAGCTATAAACCAGTGGTGGGCCCATCTCCGCAGAATGGCGCCTGGGTTGGACAGCTACGAAGAAACAGCCCAGCGGTGACGAGCCATTGGCGACACTGTGTCTGATTTGACCGGCTCGGGATTCGAACCCATGAGCGCTCGCACCGACGGCGACGTCCTTAACCACTGCGCCAAACAACCGGTAGGTATTTAGTGATGCTAACAGAATCAAATTACAAGCAAAGATATTATGCCATACATTATTTTTATTAATATTTTTGACTGCAATAAAATATGCTTTTGCACATTATTCCGTAACTGTGAGTACCTTCTGGAAGTAATTACCTGCAAATTTGTGGATCAATAAAAGGAATACCGGAAGTAAAGATGTTTAGGCATGAAAAAGTAGCATCCAAACTTTGTTCGACGGTGCAACTTGGAAAAAGGTGAAGGCCTACAAAATTACTCACTCTTATTTTATAAGATAGAACAAAGTCAAGTCAAAACAGTTCATGAAAAAATGGACAAAAGACAAAGATTAAAACCTCGCTGCTTTAGCTTCTCGCAGGGTGCGATTGTCAATGTCCGACCAATTCAGATGCACATAGGCCATACCGTATATCTAATTGTAAACTTGAGTTATTCAACGAGTGGCTGAACATAGCCAGTAAACACATAGTTACTCATCAGTTTTGTTATAAGTATTGCAAGTCTACATTTAACAACTTTTTACTGCCAATACTCTAACAAAGGCAAACATTCATCATATAATTCAATCCTATCGACACTATGGTAAAAATGAGACATAATTAAAAGCTCAATTTTTTCAAAACAATCTGGTCAAACTAGAAACAACATCAACCCAGAATTTTCGGGTTATAAAACCACACTTTATTGGGTTAATAAAAAACACTTTAAAGTAGTGCAAATTTTGCAATATCCATAAAAAAATTGAAAGTGTAATGCTGGGTATCATATTAATTTTGAATAAAGAGTCACTTTGACCAACCAACCAACTTCTCGCTGGAACACTCGCTGCTAAAAATTAAAAAATAACCAAACATAAATGCCTGATTACTCAGATGCAAAAAGGAAACTAAAATATGCGGGTCAAAAAGTGAAATAGATCTAACATTTAGGAGAAAGCAAAAATTTAACCCAATAAACTTTACAGAAGGAAATTTCGTTTCAAAAAGGGCACAAAAAAAAAAGAATCGATTCATTGTTTTCGTAAAATCAACGGGTAGAGCTAATGGTTGTTTAAACCTGCAAACTTATGAACCTAGCCAGAAAAATCTCAACGCAATTAATCTGCAATACTACCGGTATGACGTATCTAAGTAAAATGAAACAAAAAAGATATCAAATATTCTAACCTATGACTGATCGTGTCTTTAATAATTGATTCTTTGTTGCGTAGCGATTTGCCGATTTCAATACAAGTGACTGTATGGTCAATTAGTTAACACATAGTTCACCCAATTTAGATGAATGAACACGTGATTTTTACGTCAAATCAGCGAATTGTATAACTGCTGCACACTTTTTCTTTTATAAGGAAATGACGATGTCGTTTGATTAAAATGAATTGATATTATTACCAAACTATGTTTAATCTCTCAACCTAAAGGTTGTTTATAAAAGAGACCATCTTAGATGACGATATAATTTTTTGCGTTTAGAAATGACGTAATCTCATGGGGTACAACAAAATCTCTAGCCAAAAATACCAACAATTTTTCAATTTAAAAGAGCAACCAATCCTTACCTGCTTGTTTAAAACATGCATTATCAATGGATATATTTTTGGTAGAATTGGTTTGCTGTGTAATGGGTGATGGCGTGGTTATCACAATTTCTGTTGAATCTGCTTATAAAAACAATAAAAGATAAGCCAAGTGAAAAATTAAATTAAAACTACAGTATATGTGGCTTTAAATTGCAAATAACTTTAAGACCTTTCCAAAAATTAGCAGTACGCTGGCAAGTTATAAATTATTAGAATTGTTAAAACAATGCAATGATAAAACATACAACATCTACTTTTAAAAATTTGGCAAAATCATATCATCCATGCAATAAGTATTCGTATAAACAGTTCAACAAAAATATGAAACAGAGAGTTTACTAGCAACTGTGAATGTACGTTGTTATACGAAAAATGTTTCACTTGTTATGATGAGACCTTATTTTGGCGTATAATGTTTTCAAAGACTCGAAGACAGCGAGGTTAATTCGCAGCCTACATTTTTTTTGTGTATTTGTGGTTGCTTGTTTATTTTACGTAATGCACCGCTACTAAATTCACTTGATTGATTGATTGAATCAAAAACTGCTTTTGTTGTTTTGCAATTTGTGATTAGTGATCACACTCTTCCTTTACCAACACGATTATTTAATCCCAATTCGGTGAACCTTTCGAAAAAGTTTTGAATTTCAAGTGACTTCAATCTACGCCTAAAATTTCTTATTCTTTTTGAGCTCTACTGCCATTCAATCTTTCGCAAGAAACCGAATAGGGTATGAATTGAACCTGCATATTACATAGCATTTCAGCTGAGAATATCAAGACAACAAATCTTAATTAATCTAATTGATTATTGGAGTAATAAACATTACCAACTATATAAAATGAAATCGATTCAAAACAGAACTAACACAAATGGAAAATGTTTTTACGTCTAGCTACGAAATATAACTAACTCTCTACACTCTCACCATTGGTGGTTATAAAAAATCGGGTGAATGAAGTTGATGATAAGCTTGTGGTATGGTCAGTTGCTGAATAAAAAAAGCAAATTACTATAAAAGTTAACTGTCAACCAACTAAATAAACAAAATTATGACCACAATAAGCAAAACACATGGATTGCATAGGCTACCTTCTGGGGTTGTTTTATTGTTTGCGGATGCAGAAGCTGCAGATGATTGAAAAGTGGTAAAATCTTTAAACGCTGCAAATGTTATTGATCATGTAACAACAAATTCAGCCTACAACTACCTTATACCATTTTCGAAATGATTATTGGTCATCATTTACTTTAGTTAAATGATAAATTCCACCGCAGACGATAAACAAATTTAACGAGTTAAAAGCAGAATCAATTAAAATTGAAAATATTTTTATGTGTTATTGTGTAACCATGGAATATAATTAATGTTCTATATCCTTACAATCGGTGGTGATTGAAAGTCTGGTGAATGAAGTTGTAGATGGTGATGAGCTTGCGCTTTGATCAGTTGCTGAAGAAAAACATAGGTTTCACAAAAAGGATCCCAAAAAATTGTGTACAAATCAAGCAAAGTCTATGAATCAAGTTATGGCCACAATAAGCAAAACATGTGAATAGGTTACCTTCTCGGGTAGTTTCAGTGCTTGATGATGACGAAACTGTGGATACTTGAGAAGTCGTAAAAAGTTCAAAGCCTGCAAATGTTACTCATGATATTAAAACAAATTTAACTTATAACTATGTTTTACCATTTTTACGATTTGTTGAGATTAAAGGTAAGTATACTCTGAATGCGATGCGATTGTTCGTACGTAAAGTGACGTACCTGTAGGCTACAAAACAGTTAGACGTTATGACGTATGCTACGTCACTTTGCACGGCATTCTAGAAAACAATCGTAAGGTGCTTTGCAAAAGAACCTACAGAAAGCAAAATTGTTTAGTTTCGAATTGTGTGGAAGTTAATTATTTCCGTCAACCGCTTATGTCAAAAATCGGATGAAATCTCGTACGACACCAAAACGAACTAAACTCGTAATCAGTGTAAACAGACCATAAGCCATCAGTTACACTAGCTCCATGCGCAACATTACCGACACTTCGCATGTTGTGTTGCAAATAACCAAGGATTATAAACAACTACTATCAAAAGTCGCAATGAAGGAAACACGCGCATGGCCTACCTTCTCGAGGTGTGCCATTGCTTGTGGCAGCAGAAACTGCAGATGTTTGAGAAGGGGTAAAACGTTCCAACGCTGCAAATGTAAATCATGATATCAAAAAAAAAATTGGCCTATAACTATGCTATGCTATTGTTACACTTGATCATATAAAGCTCCTTTTACACCAGCTCAACATCAAATTAAACAGCAAATTAAACGCCCAAACAACGTTGAATATTGTTCACAAGAATTACTTCATCTGTATTTTTTTATGATAAAACATCATTTGAGTAATTCTTGTTAATAAAACGTTCGAAACTTTTTAATTCGGACATTTCACTGGATAAAGTCGAAAAGTGATTGTATTTCTTTTGTTATTTACACTAAATGCTTCTCTAGTATTCCGCAACATGATCAAAAATGTTCCCATTTTTAAACGCAACGTGTTAAATAAACCAAAACATCCAGAAAACATTTAATGTGCGGTTAAATACCACTTGCTACAAATATTTCAGAAACTTGCATTTTGTGTCAAAGTCAGTTGTAGTCCAAGGCTTAGTTTAGAACACAATCATTAGTATATTGATTACAATATCACTTAGGCATATTTTATCAAAACTAAGAAACTTACCAGCACATACCGTGCCATCTCCGGAGAAGCCACTGTTACAATAACACATATAACTCCCTTCTACATTAACACACGTGGATGTGTTTTTAGCACAATTGTCAAGATTCAAAACGCATTCATCAATGTCTAAAAAATGTGCGGGTTTGTAGATGCTTCAGATAACGTTACATCAAAAACAAAAACACCGAGTAAAGTGGTGTAACGAATTACCTACCTAAGCATGAGATTCCATCACCCGTGTATCCTCCATTACACAAACACATAAAACTGCCAGCAGTGTTGATACATGCTGAATTACTGGCACAATGGTCAAGATTGTTAACGCATTCATCAACGTCTAAAGAAGTGGAATGTCTCTTAAGTAAAACTCTAATGCCCAATAGCAGAAAAAGCTTGTATAGAGCAAAAGAGGTATAACGATATGAAACGATGAAGCGCTGTGGCCCAAAATATATCACGGCACAAGTTTACATCTTGTCATAGTCAAGAATTTATGCTTATGGCGGTACTCGCCTGCAATGACAAAGAAAGGGTTGAAACAAAAAAGTGAAACCTCCCAGAGATTGTATTTTATCGCACAGCGCGAACCATGCAGTAGCCGTTTGAGGATTCAAATGACATTTTGGAAACTTTAAAAATGGAAAGTTCACTTTTGAAGGCGTGAAAAGGCGGAAAATCAACCTTTCCATCAAAGCTTTTATTTTCGCAATATGCACGCCAAAATGTACAATTATTCACATTTTACAATAAATACTGGTATGATAACGGAAAAAGGCACATGCAGTAAAACGAGTAAGCATTGAAGCATGCCAGTCAAAAGCTGACTTGGCATGGCTGCATGACCTTAACAATCAAGTGACATTAACAATCAATCAACATTAATGTACCAGAACGTTTGTCAAGTGCATAATTACGTGGTTGGTGTTCAAGTGGATAATTATGTGTAATTAGGACAGACATATGGGTACATACTTTTACCAGGAATCTGGTGTACATGGCATACTAGTACCAATGTTTACGCTTTGCTGGGTAGTGCCTATTCGGGGCACCACACGGGCAATGGTTTCGACTGGCCGGCTAAACTACTCAGCAACCCTGTTGCCTTGCAGGGCATGTGTTTTTAGGCAAAGGTTAGGCCCACTGCTTATAACTGTGGTTAGCGTCAGCAAGGGCATGCGGCCTTAAAATACATGCTCCTATAAAACCTCACAAAAATGCAAAAAAAAGTTTTGGCCCACAGCCCCGGCAGCCCTTAAAAGGGCAGAGGGTGCTAAGAATCCCCGGGTTAAAAATTTATGAGAATAAAGTTGAAAAACGAATAGGAGTTAGATTTGGAAGCTGGAATGTTGGAAGTATATCTGGCAGAAGAACGGAGGTTTGCGAAGAACTGAGAAAGCGACAGGTGGATGTATGTTGTCAGCAAGGAGTGAGAAGGAGAGGTGAAGGAGCTCACTTTTTTGGCGTCAAGGGTAAAAGGTACAAATTATGGTGGTGTGGAAATGATGATAAAACTGGAGGCGTGGGTATATTGGTGAAAGAAGAACTGTGCGAGAACGTGGTAGAGATCAGAAGAAGGTGTGACCGAGTCATGGCCATTGGATTAGTGTTTGAAGAAGAGGTAGTGAGAGTAATATGTGCTTATGGATCACAAAGAAGAAAGCCTGATGCGAGAAGGAGACATTTTATGAGGAAATGGCGCGTGAGTGGAATATGGCAAACGCAAATGAATTGGTGTTGGGATTGGGAGATTTCAATAGCCATGTTGGAAAATGAACGGAAGGATTTGAAGGTATGCATGGAGGGAATAGAGAAAAAAAACGCTGAAGGAAGAATGTTACTAGATTTCTGTGATCAGAAAGAGTTGTGTGTAGCAAACACGTGGTACAAGAAAAAGGATAAAAGGAAGGTGACTTACAGTTTGGGCGGAAATGATACAGAAGTAGACTTTGTTCTGGTTGGAAACATAAGAGAAAGTACCCACGTGATGTGAAAGTTATCCAGGGGAATTGCAATACAGGCTAGTGGTTGTTGATGTGAAGGAGCAGAAATTGAAGAAGTCAGTGCAGAAGAGTAAAATGGAGGGTGTGGAAGCTGAAGGAAAAAGAGATCAAAGAGAAATTTGAAGAAAGAATAGTAGAATTATTGGACACTGATTCAATGAATCTGTGGGAATCTTATAAGAATGGAGTTTTACAGGCTTGTGATGAATTGTGTGGAAAGACGTATAAGAGGGGAGATCGGGGAAACACATGGTGGTGGAACAAGCAAGTAAGGAATGCAATAGAACGGAAAAAAAAGCGTTTAAATTATGGTGCACGAATCGATCAATGGAAAGTAAAAGTAATTATAGGAAGACCGGAAAAGAAACGAAGAAAGTAATTGCAAAAGCCATGAAGCAAAAGGCAAAAGAGGAGATGAATGGGCTATGCACTAAACCAAACGACGTTTTTAAGTTTGTGAAGTTTATGAGAAAGGAGGGAAGATACATAGAAGGAGGAGGTTCTATGAAGGATAACAATGAGACACTTGTATTCACTGAGAAAAATCGTGGGAAATTATAGAAGGAACACACGTAAAAGATCATGAATGTGGAAAATGAATGAGATCAGATGGTAGAAGCAGATATGGTTGAAGTACCAGTTGAAGGAGTAATTGATGAAGAGGTGAATGAAGCTATGAATAAAATGAAGTTGGGAAAGGCAGCTGGACCCTCTGAAGTAAATATGGAGATGATAATAGCCAGTGGAAAGTTTGGTGTAGGAGTAATAAAGAAGCTTTGTCAGAGAGTGCTTGATGGGAAAGTATGCCAGAAGAATGGAAGACAAGTGCTGTTGTTTCAATCTTCAAAGGGGATGTGATGGATGTGTATCAATCTTCAAAGGGGATGTGATGGATTGTGGGGCATACAGAGGAGTAAAGCAGCTGGAGCATGCAATGAAGATAGTGAAGAGAATGCTGGAGAACAGAATAAGACGATTGGTAACGATAGATGACATGCAATTTGGCGTTATGCCTGGGAAGGGCACGACTCATGCATGGTTTATTCTTAGGAGAATGCAGGATTTTCGAGGAAGAGAGCAAAATCTGTACATGTGGTTTGTAGACTTAAAAAAGGCATTTGGTAGGGTTCTGAGAAAAGTGATGGAATGGGTATTAACAAAGACAGGATTGGCAGAAGTGTTGGTGCAAGCATTGATGAGTTTATACGATGGTTCAAGTACGAAAGTTAGAGTTGGATAAGGTTGTTCATTTTTTGCGATGAGTTCAATTTTAGGATAAAACCTATAGTTCATTTTTTACGATAAAAAAGTTTGCCAGAAATCCTGATGATTTTTACGTCGATTGCTGTAGCTGAGGTGATGTACAGCAAAAAAAATAAACCTTTGGTGGCTGTTATTGTTTTAGTAAATTGTTAACTGTTTGCTTGGCTTGCGCACATGTGCGTAACCAGGACTTTTTCATGGAGAAGGTCTGATTGGGCCAAAAACAGTCGGCTTACATGAAAACGTATTTTTTAGAGATCACTGTTTTGGAGCACTTGGTAGCTTTTTTCAAATATTTGATCGAGGAAGGGAGCTGTAGTCTTGATTTAGGCATGATTTTATGTAAAACCAGTTAAATTTAGATCAAACTTTCAAAAACATTAGGATTGCATTTTTGCTGGCAAAGCGATAAAACCGTTTTCGGTTATTTGTTTCATTCAAAATATTTCATTTCCAAACAATTTTTGTCTTACGACAGGGCCGTCGCCTAGGGGGGGGGGGCTGGCCTCATCAGCTATCAATCTTGCCCCTTCCCAACTTCGATCAACAAGCAAACTTTGGCTTTAGTACATGATTTGACCAATTATTCCAAACTTTGGCCGCCCCTGATAAACGTTTGGCCCCCAAGTCGACTGCTCTGGCACAGGCTCCGTCTCATGATGAAACTCATATTAAGTATTTTGGGCAACACATCCTGCATCACACACTGACAAAAAAGCCTATACTAACTGTTAAAAGATGAATAACATTGGTTAAAAACCCTGTTTGAGTTGAACCTGGAATTATAACGTATACATGGCAAAAAATGTTACAACATTTCTTCTTAACTTGCAACGATACCAAAAAAGTACCGCGTCACAGTACCACGGCACTTTTGCACCTCGGTACTGCCCAACACTGCAAGTAGCAGGTCGCGGGCCGTTTCAACAAGTCGCGTGGACCCCTTTAACAGGTCACCATGGACCCCTAGGGGTCAATGAACCCCCAGTTGACAAACACTACGTTAGACCACGTCGCTGACTAAGGTTCACACAATATAACGAGTAAAAACGTGTTTAACAATGTTATATAGTGTCCAATTAAAACTTTTGTCAATTCTTGAAGTTAGTTTGTAAACCATCATCAATGTGTCGTATAACGTATAGTTTCATTAATATTTTGTATAACTTACCAATGCATGCTTTACCATCTCCAAAGTAACCAAAGTTGCAAAAGCACAAATAACTTCCCTCAGCATTGACACACGTTGCTGTACTGTTATCAGCACAGTTGTCATGATTGCTCGCACATTCATCAATGTCTAAAAGGTGTGCAACTTTGTATGCGCAGCTGATAAATCTTATACCAAGGCCCACTAGAAATTAAGCAAAGAAGAATATAGAACAACCTACCTGTGCAAGATATTCCATCACCAGTATAACCTTCAGAGCACTGACACATATAACCACCGTCAAGATTAGCACATCTGGCAGAATTACTAGCACAATTGTCAAGATTGCTAGCGCACTCATCAATGTCTACAGAAGAAAACAGTTGAGCAAACATTTTAGGACAAGATATTGCTTTTGTTAAAAACCAACGAAAAATAAGTACAGAGATGTAACAAACCATAACAAACAACCTACCAAAGCATGATACTCCATCACCATTGTAACCTTCATTACATTGACATGTAAAGCCCCCCACAAAATTTACGCATGTAGTTGTGTTATTGGTACAATTGTCAAGATTGCTAGCACACTCATCAACGTCTAAAAATATAACAATTTCAGGCCAATGCTGATGCTAGAAACCAACAAAATTTGTACATTGAGGAAACGGACATCTTACCAGTGCATGAAACTCCATCAAAGCCAAATCCTTCATTACACTGGCACGTGAAACTGCCATTCGTATTGACACACGAAGAAGTAAAAGTGTTACATATGCCCGGGTATTCAACACACTCATTAATATCTAAAATAATACATCTGATAAACGGATACTCAATCTTTTGATTAGGTGGCCTCAGAGAAGCTTAAAGTATTGTAGGGTAGAAAGCTCTCAAAATCAATTTAAAGACTTTTAAAGGAGGGTAAAAGTTAACGCAGTCTTTTGTACAAACTGTGCGAGGTGGGTTAACGGAAGGTGTACGATACATGCGTAAAAAGGGTCACTCCTGGCCTGGCAAGAATTTTGTTTGCACATCATGCACAACTTTAGATGAGGATGGCATGAAACCAAATAAAAATTTATGCGATGGAGTGGGAACAGTGAATGGGTTTTGTTACTTGGGAGACAAGTTGATACTTAATGGAGGATGTGAGGCTGCAGTTTCAGCAAGAATGAGAACTGGATGAATTAAATTCAGAGAACGTAGTGAGTTACTGCTTGGAAAAAGATTTTCGTAAAGATTAAAGCAAAAGTTTTTTAGAGTTTCGTCCGGTCTGCAATGTTGTATGGAAGTAAAATGTGGTGTTTGAGAGGAAAAGAAATGGGTATCTTGTGAAGAACAGAAAGAGCGATGGTGAGAGCAATGTGTGGTGCCAAACTAGCGGACAGAAAAAATACAGAAGATGCATGATGGATATGTAGGGTTTGAATCAAGCCATAGATAAAATGGCCAAAGCAAGTGGAGTGAGATGGTTGGGACATGTTTTACGAAAAGGGGATGGTGATGTAGTAAGGAATACTTCAGAATTTAATGTTCAGAGACGAAAAAAAAAGAGGACGACCGCAAAGAACGTGGGGAAAGCAAGTAGATGAAGAGCGATTGAAGGCTGGTCGGAATTTGAAGGATGCCCACAATAGAACTAACCGGAGAGAGAGAGAGAATGCGTGCAATTTCCGTGAGGTCAATCCGGGCACCTCCATCAAATGGGGACAACACCGGATAACGGCATCATCATCATCATTTTGTTCGTGTATCCAAACAAAAAATCTTCGGAATATAACGACAGAAGCATCGATTACACCCAAGCAGACCTGTGGTCACGATTTCCGTCGGTACAATACAGGATAAGTCGATGTTGAAGCACAAGGAAAATGTATTGATGCGGGGATTTCATGAGTACAGTGCACTCAAGCACGTTTTGGTAGAAAAAAGATTCAAGATCTTGTTAGAAGGGTTTACACTGGTCAACAGCAAAGCCTTAAGAAACCGCCAACCAATTTTTCTTAAAAATTTTTTTCCGCTGATTCCAAATCTGCAGCCAGTTTTTGCCCATCACGTCAAGTTTAAGTTTTTGATTGCGGTAAACTTTTCAAAACGTAATTGTCACATCACAATTTGCTTTTGCCACAAAACCAAGCAGTTTTTATTAGGACGTCAAATTTTGGTTGTGACTTCACAGCTTTTTGCTTGTGAGTTGCCAAACGTCATAATCACAGCTTTTTTGTTTGTGAGTTGCCAGAAACAAAAGAAAACCAAAAAAATTTAGATTTAGGCTTCAATTGGAAAAACTGAATTTTTTGCTGCGTCTCATTCTACTTTTGTTTAGGTCAGTTTAGGAAAAACTTTCACTAATCTACCTAATGTACAGTGTTAACAGGAAAATCTTACCGGTGCATACGGTACCATTTCCAGAGTAACCATTATCGCAAAAGCACAAATATGTTCCATTAAAGTTTTTACACGTTGATGTGTTTGTGGCACAGTCGTGAAGATTGTTAGCACATTCATCAATGTCTAAAGAAGTGTGCAGCTTATCAGGTGGTGTTGTGGATAAAGATTGTATATCAAAACCGACAAGAACTTAACGAATGGAGTAACAAACAACCTACCAAAGCAAAACATTCCATCGCCAGTATATCCCTCATTACAGTGACATGCGTAACTTCCTTCAGTGTTGACACAAACTGCTAAATTGTCACAAGGGGGCAGATTTTCATCACATTCATCAAGGTCTGAAATAGTACATATTTAGGAAAAAAGTGCATATTTAGAGATAAACAAATAGATAGGCAGATACATCTTTCAAGGTCCGTAATTTAATTTTGAGGGTCTTTCTTCACTCAGACCATTTTGAGCTTCGACGAGATAAACAAAGCCGAAACTGTGGCTGTTAGGATTAGGAGATGGGGGGTTATTAATAAATGGCAGAAATAGTTAGACAGATAGGCCCACTTCATGCCTCTTTTTTCCGAATCTCACAATTCCTAAGAGACATTACAGTATGGTAGCGTTAAAAGATCAGAACAACATGCATAAACTGTTTCATAAATTGAATAGTTTTATAGACTCAAAGTAATAGTAATGCTTGCTTTCCTAACCGGGTTCCATACTATAACTCCAGGCAGTCACCAAAGCAAAAGTTTAACTACATGTTAAAACTTGGTAGAAGCAATATATAATTCACTAATTCCCTTAAATATAAAAATAAAGCCAGATTTCCGGTGAATTATTAGCGTAACTACTAGGCTACTGAATGCCTTAACATCGACTAAACACAATACTTATTTATTATATAGGCAGTGGTGGGATTCAGCCGGTTCGCACCGGTTCTATAGAACCGTCTCAGGGAATTTTATTAGAACAACGAACCGACTAGCATTGCTGCTTATACTTGTACCATTAGTTGAAACAGAACTGGCTGATAATATATAGCTTCTGTAATAGAACCGGCTGACGAAAAATTTGAATCCCACCACTGTATATAAGCCTATCAGTTTTTCAAATCTTCACCGGAGCACGTGTATGCCAGTGGCTCAAACATTCCTGTACTGAGGCAAGTAGAAGTAAGATTACCAGAGGCTGAATACCCAGGTAAGCATGCGTAAGTTGCAACAGTGTTTGTTCGATAGCTTCCACCTGCTTCGGCCACCTGCGAAACGAACTGGTACGGTACGGAGTTGGGGTTAGGAGGAAGTAGTGGGCAATCTGAAGCAAGAAGCATACAATTACTGCATATTTTTTGAAAAAAAGATAAAACTGAGCAATCGTGGAAACCATTTTTTTCAAATTTACGGAGTGATTTGAACTAGACCTATCGATCCCAGTCTTCCAACTATACTTCAAAATTCCAATCACTTGGGAAAGTACCGCCAACACATCATCCACCGCTTTAATGCTCAAGATAATATGAGAATGTTCTAGGAGAGAATTTGATATTATTTTTCTATTGTTTGGGTAGGAGTATAATCATTTGATACTGTAGGTTAGTTCAATATCAATTAGGCCTATTGTTTGACCAGCACAGAAGAGTGAAGCTTTCCTGCGTTTTTCGTTTTATTTTTTGAAGATACTTGGCTGGTCTGCCAGCAAAGGGGAGCGAAGAAACTCAAGTTTTCGTAAATTCAGGTCTGGTAAGAATGAAACGTTCACTTATAATTCACATTGCAAATAATAAGCGGACGGCAGAAGACTCTAGATTTATTTCGCATAAAACGGAAAGGCCAAGATGATGATGCGGAAATACTTCCTTCCAAACAAAGGAGTTGTTGGACGTACCAGTTCAAAAAACGACAGCGAAAAAGAAAAGTCTGTTATAAACTTACTACCTTGAATATGTCAACTTTGACGTAGGGGCATATTGACCTGTATAGACGTTTTAATAAACTAAACCAGGGGTTGCTAAACTACGGCTCACGCGCTGGATCCTGTACGGCTGATTCGTAGGATGACTGCCTGACCCAAAGACTTATGCTGCCCGTACAAATCAAAAACACAATAAGTACATTTTTGTCGTTTTTAAGATTTTGTCACGAAATGGTAGGTAATTTATCGACGCATGTGCCCACTAAAATTTTTGGGAAAATTCGCTCAAATAAAAAAGTTGGCCTACAACAAGTCCGTTCTCTTTCGTAATGCTGTCGGTTAAAACAATATAAAACACAGGAAAATGACTTACTGTGATTAACCTTGAATCAATGTGCTGTTTTTACGCTGTAAAACTAGGCAAAATTACAGTAAAGTAACTTGCTGTGTTTTTTTGGTAAAATAGATCCTTTTCTCACGCTTCGAACAAGACAAAATAGCAGTAAAGTTACTTCCTGTAAATTGCTTGTTTCCTTTCGATAGTTTTTACAGCGAAAGTGGACTTACTGTAATTTTAGCAAATTACCCTGTCATAACATTGTAACCCGACAGTTAAAATCGTGACAAAAATCTCAACACTTCAATTAATTTTTCCACGACATCGGTAGGCCTACACTGTAGCTGAATGAACGCACTTTGAAATTTATGCTCAGTATTCAGTAATCACTTATTTGTGCTAGATATGTCCTTGCAGTAATCCCTTATTTGTGCTTACTGTTTTGTCAGCGACGACATGGCATAGCGGTACCGCGCGCAGGTGACAGATCCTAGGTAACGGGTTCGATTCTCGGCTGGAGCCGATCGCATTTGACGTATATAATCGGTGGCTGCTGACTCGAAGAGCGCGAGCTCACTTCGTAGTCTCCCTCAATTACTGTTGAATTTTCAGTTCAATATAATTTGAAAATGACCTGAGTTATTATTATTGCTAATTGAAATTTTGATCGATTATAGGATGACAAAACGATCTTAATAATCTTCCTTATTCACATTGCGTATTGGTTCAACTTTTGTTTATACCTTTTTTTATGCTCACATTGAATTTCCAACATTTGCAAAAATCGAGTTTTAACATACCGAAAATAACATAGTGGAATTAGCGTAATAGACAAGGTTATCTTTTTTCATTGCTTTTTTTTTCCATTTTAAAAAGATTTAACGATTTTTAGAGAAATGAATAAAGCTTGGCATAATAATTCCCGACGAAGCACAAAAAGCTTTTTAAACCCAGCTTCACAGACTTTTAAACCTTCCAAAATCACTTTCCAGCTTACCGTTTTTTTCTCCAAACAAACTATATTTCATTTACATTTTTACAGAAGGCCTAACACTAGTAGGGACTAGAGAGAAAACAACATGCCAATCAGAAAAAGCAATATTACTTTCAAAATCAAAATCAAATCTTCATTATACTCGCCGTATTACGCCGAAGCGTGTAACGAGTTGCGGGGCCCATCTCCGCGGCTTAGCGCCTGGGCTACACAGCTCCGAAGAAACGTCGCAACGGTGGCGAGTCGTTGGCGACACTGTGTCGATTTGACCAGTCCGGGAATCGAACCCCAGACCTACCGCACCGATAGCGTGCGCTTAGCAACTGAGCTAACGATTACTTTTAAGCTATAATTTAACCAGTTTTCTTAAGCTTTCCAGCAATATTAGACACGGCTCAACAGTTTCTTTATTTCGTCACAGTGTTCAGTAACTTGCTGTTTTTACTTTATTTTAATGCAACAAAAAATCGAACTCTTACGTCACAATGGACTTGCTGTGTTTTTTTTATGTCTCGCCCCAAAAAAAAAGAGCTGCGTGGACTGATTATTATCGTACCTGCAATGGACTTACTATCAATCGTTTTGTTAGAAGGTATACATAATTATACCAACATTTTGGACTCACTGTATTCAAAAAATATACCACGAGAAATTTTTTTATGAAATTTGGTAGGATCAGCTAGTGAGAGCAATTGATTATTTTGTAAAAATTTCAGCAAAATCCGTAAGATTTTTCCGTTTCAAATCAAACAAAAAAGAACCCAAACAGTTTTTTGCCTTTTTCTCGAAACTTGGATTTTGCACTTGCGGTGTTTTTGATTTGTACGGCAGTACGACCCTTTGCCGCCACCCTGTTGCGATCTCGTAAGTTGATCCGATATTTTTTCCGCTGAAATATTTCCTCCAATTTCGCCTGGTATTTATTGTGCAGTAACTATTAAAAAAAACTTAAAATTGATATGACGGTATAATTAATTTTATCTTGTTTTTATTCCAATGTTGGTTGGCAATGACCATTAAGGTGCGATCTCACTAACTGCGGATGTGATGTCATGATAAGATAAACCTGCACAATGTTTCAAAGGTCTCAGCATCTCAGTTAGTGTAATCGCACCTTTAGAGCGGTATGTATATAATTATGTGCATAGTTTGATATTTTATTGAGACGGGGATAAATAAACAAACCTGAATTTCAATAGTTTTGTTACCCAGAGCATCAAAAAAATTCATTTTACTTCTGAACCGCAATAAAATAAGGATTTTTCATTCGGTCCTCGCCTCAAAATATTTGAAAACCCCTGAACTAGATCATATCTTCACGTTCAATACAAATTTTTTCTGAGGAAGGTAGTGTTTTTGTGTTCATTTTCGTGAAAAAAATGAAAGTCATAACACCCCAACTCATTTTTAGCAGAAAAATCACAGTAGGCCTTCTGCAATCAGGAAAAGAATTTAGTTAATCGGTTTCGTTTTTCTAGGGTTAACATCTGACTAAATATCGCATCTCTCTGATAGTCATGTTCCTTACTTGGATTGCAAACAGGAAGAGTGCCGGTAAAGGTAAAACCATCGCTCGCATTGCAGACAAGAATTGGGCTTCCCATCAACGAATATCCTGTACTGCAGGTAAAAATAATGGGAAAGCCATCGGGGTAGACTGGTACTGGACTCGGGATTAATAACTGAGGATCAGTAATCGTTGGGGGAAGGCAACCTAAAAATATTAAATTTACAACTACAATACACAGTGCTTCCTAAATTATGATCCGTGTCTCGTGTAACGAGAATCGGAAAATAATTATCTGTCCTCGAATCGCAATCATTACAAAGCGCGAAGTTTTCATTAGAGAGAGTGAAGGTATTTCTCGGTGGTAATTTCACAACGGGTACCAATAGAATGCGACAGCTCTGACGGTCATGAACTAGTTATTTAAATGTTAGCAATTGCACACAGCAGTGCATTGCATAGAATGATCTTGAATTATCAAGCTTTTTTACTAGCTCGTCCAGGTTTTTAAACAATTCTGTTCCAACATTTATTACTTTATTGTGCTGACGGTGCAGAAATAAGCGACACCAACTACTATTACATTTTACTGCAACTAGACGAATAATGAGGAAGAGCATTATTGCATTTTTAGTAAGCCTAATTTATGCTACATCATGTAACGAAAAAAGTAGATCCTTATTTGTCCGGCAATATATTTGCCTTAAAGTAAAGTTCACCGAATTCAATTTGTTTTTTGGCGCTTTGCAAAGTCTAATCATCCGTTTCGTGTGATTCATGGAGACCCGCATGTTGGCCTCACTTGGTTTGTTAGAGCCAAGGTGCAATCAGTACTTTGATGATGCGCAAGTTTTTTTAAATTTTATGCAGGTGATGCTTAACCGTAATTTTACTTGGTCTACTTACACTAGATAGTGTACTGCTATGGACAAAGCTATTCTGCGCAGAATGGATGCGCAGAACAACAAACCAAGTAGCCTGCTTACTGTAGTATGGAGTAAATACTGTAGCTAAGTGATTTTAAAAATCTTTTTAAAACGAACACGAATTGCTTATTAGTAAATCGTCTAACAAGAAATGGCCAGGATTGTTTGTTTACCAAAATATTTTTTTGAGGTTCCAAATTTTTTATTGCGGACATTTCACTACATTAAATTGAAAAATGATTTGTCTTTCATTCTTAATTAACATCAAAAGTATCTCTAGTGTTCCGCAGTGCGACAAAAAGTGCATTCAATTTTAAGCATATTGTATCCAAAAACCAAAAAATCCAGAAACCATATAAACTTCTTGGATACACCACTAGAACGCAAAATCAGTCAATAATTCAAAAGTTTATTCTAAAATGTAAAATCGATTTCGATCCAGGCGGGTCATCCTCAGTTAGTCTGCAAAATAATTTGAAATTATTGACTGATTTTGCGTACTAGTAGCATATCTAGGAAGTATATAGATTCGCACATGCAAAATCGTAAGACGACCAACCTCTGCTTTGTGGGAAAGATATTTCTTTTCTTAACCATGATTTCAAGAAAACATTTAAAGTGCGGTTTAATACCACGTACAACAAACATTTCAAAAACTTGCATTTTGTGTTTACGTCAGTTGTAGTTCATGGCTTAGTTTAGAACACAACCATTGATTAAGTGCAGTTTTCCTTAAATTTTACCAAAAAAAATAAAATCAGCTCATACTGTACCATTTCCAGAGTAGCCACTGTTACAATAACACATCTCCTGCTCTACTGCGGCAGGTAAAGCTGTCTTCAATATTGGCACATGCCGCAATATTCTTACATAAGTAAGGGTGCTCATTACATTTATCAATGTCGGTAATGATATAGATAGTTGCTCAGCAAGGTAAATAAATTATTTTCACCTGTTTTTTTACAAAAAATCACACAATTTTACAACAAATTCAGCGGCATTATGACAGAACAAAATCGAGAAAGCATCGACTGAATGGTTTATGGGTGCGCATGCTTCCTCTGAGTGAGAGACAGCCAATGGTGCAAGTTGATTTTTAACTTCTTAAAAGTGTGCAGTTTCGCAGGTAGTGTTGCGAAACCATTATGAAGTAATAAAGAATGTGATGTAACGCATTAGTTACCTAAGCATGTTATTCCATCGCCAGTGTATCCTTCATCACACACACACACAAAACTGCCGGCAGTGTTGACACATGCAGCATTAGTGGCACAATTGTCAAGTTTGTTAACGCATTCATCAACATGTAAAAGAGTATGCTTTTCCTGTTATTTGCAATTTCTGCTTAGTCTACAGAAGTGGGAAATGCGGGAAATTTGTACTTAGATCGTAGCTAGATACAACCCAAGTTTAAGTACATCTAATTTAATTTAAATGCATCACGATCTGGTCAATTCACATGTGTGGAAGACCATGCATTTCATGTGGGCTACCAAAACAACTAGTAACTTATACTAATGAAGTAAGCATTACTCAAAAAAATTAAGTGCATGTACAGTTTACACAATCATACCATTTCTCATCGTTTCGTCCCTAATCACGGCCGAAATCGATGTAGCCTGAGGTGTGGTGAGTTCTGCCGATGCCTCAGCACTTCCTGCATAGAAAAATTGTGTTACATTGCTAAATGCTGAAGCAGCGTAGGTCAATATAGCTGCTTATTCGTAAAATTTGGTAGTGAAACCTGTGCAACACAAGCAAATTCAAAAAGTTCTAAACAACTCCAAAACTTTTTAAAGCAAAATCTAACTCGTTTTCCTGCAAAATTGATTAATGAGCAAATTATTCTTACCACTAGCTGTTGTTTCGGTTTGGCTCGAAGAATTTGTAAGTAACAGTGAGCTAGTACAGTACTTGCATTAGTTGCTGAATAACAACACAAGTTATACCAAATATTGGTTGTAGTTTCGGCTCTGTTTGCGAAAGTGAAATACGTTAATGAGTTTGTGCTTTAATCAGTTGCAATAAAAAACAAATTCAACGACAAAAGGTATATGATACAACTAAAGTGATTGTATGATCCAAAAAAAGCAAGTAGGAAAAATGTACAGTTTCACAATTAATTGCTTCTACCGATTCTATTTGCTTCATCTCCCGTCGCCACAGAAACGGTGGTAGCTTGAGATGTAGAGAAAAGTACCGTTGTTGCAGCAGTTCCTGAAAGCAGATATTATTTCACTCGTTACAAATAGCTCAAAACATTTCTGCAGTATTCAGATGTGAACTTACCACGCATCCACATCATTTTAATATGGTTGTCTCTATAACAGTGGTTCTCCAACTTTTTTAAAAAAATTACACAACGGTCCCCTAGCAATTTTTTTAATGGCTCACGGTCTTCTTGAATAATTAACACAAATAAACACAAAACAACACGTTGATTTTTTATTGTATCAATGTGACGAGGGCACTTGCTTCTTTGCAAACTTATTAAAGGAAAATGAACATTTTACTAGAGTTAGACTAAAATCACACATTGCAGTATCCTTCTCTGAAACCAATACTGCTGCCGCCACCCACCAAGTTTTTACTTTTAAGCCATCCGCAAAAAAACTTGATCCTTTTTGCTACTGCACGTTCTCCATCATTCGCAGACTTCACGCTAAAGGAGCCATTGCACTAATGTGACATCAAATTGCTTCTTGTGGTATCATAAATGCCTATGTAGCCTGTAAGGTTTCATGACAAATTGTGTTTGTTAAGTTGATTGGAAGAAAAGTTGCCTGAAAACTTAATTTTACACAAAATTTTTTCTTCAGGATCGTCGTTTCAATTTTTTGGAAGGTGCTTCGCGGTCCCAGAAAATTTGTCTCGCGGACCCCAAAAGGACCGCGGACCCCAGTTTGAGAACCACTGCTCTATAACGTCCAAACTGCTTTACATAAATCGCAATCATCAAAGTTTGACGATAGCAGTTTTGATAATAAGGTATCCAGCCCGAATAAGGCCCATCATTTTGATTATTTAAAATAACTCGAATAAAAATTCAAACAAGTTAAGATTTTTGGATTAGTTGCAATTTTAGAGCATTTCGGCACAATTTAAAATCAATTTTATTAGCGTAATGATCGTAGATTTAAAGTGTTAAACCGATTAGAGAAAGGACTGCGGCGGGTCTTAAAAAGACAACACGGTCTTAATATGGATCACGCTATAAAACTCGATTTTTGAAGCCACAGAAAATGAAAAGGACAGGCAGGACTAAGAAACAAACGGTTGCTAACTAACGCACAAACAGGTAACAAACAAACAAACTGCTCCATTAAAAGTGCCGTATAAGTTGATATTTGTTTAAAATTGTGAGCGGATTGGCCAATTTAGAAGCGAACTTACTTCAAAAACCCCTAACATATTTCATTGTGCTATTTTACTAATAACTTATTAATACATTATTACCTTAGTTTAGTCTTTAGCTTGCAGCAAGTAAAGACACGTCAAATGCGTAATAAGACCCACACCTAAAGATAAAGGGCCTTGTTAGGGCAACTTTGCCTAACCAACTGAAACAAAATCCGCCGACGAAATACAAGCAAGAACAGCTAAACTCTCAATGGACACAGAAAGCTGAAGTAGAAGCTACGTCATAAAATTCCAACAACCTTTTCAGCAGCTATAACTTACCAGTTATCTAGACTGATGTCGCGCTTGATGAAAACTTTCAACAGCAAAATTCAAGATCCGCAACTAAGATCCCACTGCATCGTAACTAAGCAACTAAAAGCGAGACAAACTACATACGAGTTGCACGTGATCATGCTAGGCTAGGCGACAAAATAATAGAAATTTGTTCCGCACTGCTTGCTACGGTTTTTGAAATACTTACGATGGGCCTTATTAGGGCACGGGCCTTATTTGGGTTGGGTACCTGAACATTAGCATTTTTATTTCAAACATTAGCATTTGCATTTAAACTACAGAAGCTACAAGGCTAGATGTAACTTGTTTTCCATTAACTCTAGTAAATGAGCAAATTGTTCTCAACATCAGTTGTTGTTTCGAAGATGTTCTTGAAGTTGAAGCTGCTCACAAATTTTTGTTATGTAAAACCCTAACTCGATTAAATGTGTTCTAACTAACAACCTGTGGTAGCAATAAGATAGACCCTCGATCGGCCTCAGAGCTGATCGCACTTGATCGGAAGTGGATGCTCGGCCAAAGCAAGACGACAATACAGCGTATCGAGCATTCATAGTAGACTACTACTTATTCAAACATGATAAAAAACGTTTGGACCGAGATAGCGCTTGATAAAATCAAAATAAAAGGCCCAGAAGTGCAACTGAAAATTACATATCAGTTTATACAATGTCAATTGGTCTAATAGCTATTGGGTAAAATGAAGCATTTTAATCGCTGACCAAAATTATTAATTAAGTTTTAGGTTCATCCATTAGGCTAAAGCATGCATCATTTAACCTACTTTGGTATGTGATCGAGAATCCTCGGTAAGTCACATTACCCTCTGTTACGAGAATTAGCTCAACTGAAGATGTTTGTGAAACATAAGGAGGGAAGCTGCCAATGGACCCAGTTATGTTCATGGAATCGCCTCCACTTGAAATCCTCTAAAAAATCAACTCTCATGGTGCAAAGCTGATACACGTAATTGTTTAATGTCCAATCAGCATTACTCTGTCAAAGCTAGTTCTGGGAGGGTACTTTCAACGTCATATAAAAAACAATAAAAAGCCACTTTACGTTAGGCACAGAAATTTATATAGACCGGTATTAAAAGACATTATATGTAACAATAATTTGGAGTTAAGTTTTACGCGTTCGATTGCAAAGAAACCACAGTCGTTTGGAGGTTTTAAAAGGATAAGTCCGGCAGAAGTTTAAGCAAGCACAAAAGCTCGTCTTTCAGAGAAAATTAACTGACATGAGTTTAAATTGCGCCCCTTTTTTTTTAAATTCCAGGGCACGCTCTTGCAAACCCAAACACAATCAGTTCCTCCCCAACAATAATCGTTATAAAAACTGAAGATTTACCTTAGGGATAAAGTTAAAACATTGCAAAAGGACGGTTTTACAAAAGAGAAGGAGGCTATCTGTGACGCAATATTATTTTACTGTATATTGGTATAGAAAAACTCGGAAGTATGTACGGTCAAGAAACGCATAACCTAAGCACTCACGGAGCAACTTCTTCTCATTATTTCTAATATTAACGCAGTATTAACGATACATGAACTGGTTATCAGCTCATTTACCACTCAGAACAAAGATCGCAGGTTAAGAAATGTTGAATGAGAGAATCATTTTATATATCACAGTGGACAAAGAAAGTTTTTTACAGATTTTTCTCTCCTTTTCCTCGATAAACCAAATTTTTCTTCAGAAATTATAAATTCTTCC
Source organism: Trididemnum miniatum (assembly GCA_964006365.1). Taxonomy (NCBI): domain Eukaryota; kingdom Metazoa; phylum Chordata; class Ascidiacea; order Aplousobranchia; family Didemnidae; genus Trididemnum; species Trididemnum miniatum. Next base: position 4,315,295 of record OZ023248.1, on the reverse strand, counting down.
CTTACTGAGCCACTAGGCTGCAGTGGCGCCGCCAGGATCAAAAAAGTGGGGGCGGGCAGATTGACGTTACAACTTGATGACGTCACTTACGGGAAATCCCCAAAACGGCCCGTAACCGCGCGCTGAATGCATTCGGCTTAAGTTAGCAGAAGCTAAGTTAGCATTCAAGTGAGAAGATGTGATGATGGCTTTTTTCGGATAGTGCTGCTAAACTTATCATCATTCAAACAAGAAAGAAATAGTTTAATGTCAGAAGAGCTTTATTGTCATAAAAAGAACCATAGTAAAGAACAACAAAATCGTAAGCTCATGACCAGGAGCGGATCCAGAAAATTTTGGTGGGGGGTTTATAAAATTTTGAATTTGGTTGAAAGTTAACTAAATGCAGAGACGTTCGACCCAAAAAAGACGCAAATAAGCCCTTTGAAAAATTTTTCATGTCTGCGGCGTATTCTGAAATTTTTTCAGGGAGGGGGCATCAAAGTTCGAAATATTTTCAAGCGTAGTTTTTTCTTGCCGAATTATTTTGAAGCATATTGAGAACAAAAAAGGTTTTAGGGGGTCCGTGGGCATGCTCCTTCGGAATATTTTTGAAAATTCACATATTGTAGTGGCCATTTTAATACTTTTTGAACAATTTTCAGGCAAATTTTGTTAAAATTTTTTGCCCCTAATTTTGAGTGTTTCAACAAATGTGATGCATTTTGTTCGTACATTTTTGATTATGCGTGCTTGAGACGTAAGGCTTATTGTTATAGAAAAGGTTCGAAATTATGAAAAAATTTCACTCATCAAAAACATGTTTGAAAATAGCTGGTGGGGGGATGCATCCCCACATCCCCCTCCTGGATCCGCCCCTGCTCATGACTAACACCAGTAACCTGACGTTTTAATAGTATGCCGCTAGGCTTGATCAGCAGTCGCATTACCAATAAATCCACGCAGTAACGCGCAAGTAGCCTACAACAAATTGTCAATAGCCAACAGTAGCGTATTTAGGAGGGGAACCATTGGGCCATGCTCCCCCTTTTGACCCTGCCAAGTAAAAAGTACAAAATTAATGGTGCCAAGTGACTGAAATATTTCAGACTCTTTTGATGGTTCGTGAAGCTTATGGCAAGGAGCAGATACAGGGGGGTAGGATGAAGGGAATGCATCCTCTCACCAGCCATTTTCAAAAATGTTTTTGATGCATTCAATTTTTCCATAATTTTGAACCTCTTTCTTAGCAATAAGCCTTAGCCTTAAGCATGCATAAGCGAAAATGTGCGAACAAAATGCATCATATTTGGCGAAGCACTTACAATTAGGGTCAAAAATTTTAAACAAAATTTGCCTAAAAATTATTCAAAAAGTACTTTTAAAATAGCCATTACAGCAAGTAGATTTTCCACAAATTTTTCGGGGGACATGCCCCCGGACCCCCCTAGAGCTTTTCTTGTTTTTCCATCAGCTTCAAATTTGTTGGGCCGAAAAAAAAATACGCCCAAGATATGCAAAAATTATGCCCCCCCCCCTTTTTTAAATTTCTCCCTACGTCACTGGTAGCCAAGCAACTACTTAATCTAAATTGATTCAATCTTAACCTTTTACAACTCGATATTCCACTAGTGGCACATACGGTACTTTTATTCAAATTGATTGAGGAAATGAGGAAATCATACAACTTGGTTTTTTTTTATTGCATAAAACTTGAATTCTAGATAACTACTTATCGTTTTGTAATTAAGAAATGAACTTCGTAATAAATTTAAGTACTGAAAAACATTACTCCTCTATTTTATCAGCAAGTTTCGGAAAAACTTTAAGGTTTAGCGCGTAAAAGACTTTCCTTAATTTATGATGACGTAAGAATAAGCAAGAAAAAAAGTTTAAGTAATATTTCCCAACGTAACTAAGCTCTAGCTTTTTAGTTTTTCTTTTTCACTATATTGACTCAATGATTTTGCGGTTATGTGAGAACAATTTACTGTGCAAAACGCATTTGAGTTCTGCTAGGCTATTTTACCTCTGTGACGTAACAAAGGCTATTGACGCATTCACTAATAACCCGAACCGTAAGCCTGGTTGGTAAGTCTATGTTTAAAACAAAAAAAAAAAAAAATCACAAGTCAAACAGTACATTTTTACCGCTTGTTTCTGTAGTGGAACAACGAACTGACAAAAGTTTAGGGCGGTCGGGGGGTATACCCTCGAAAAAATTTTCTCAACAGATTTGCACGAACTGAAAAAAACAGCCCAAAACAAAAGTGGGGGGTGGGGGGCAACGTTCCTTTCTTACCCTCCCTGGAGGCGCCACTGCTAGGCTGTTGTTTGAGAAACACTGGTTTAAAGGCTTGTCAAATACGATCGATACAAAAATTAGCAACATATTTATGAGCAGATTAATGCAGATTAATATAGCACACCACTTGTTGAAAGTTCTTTACAAATTGATTTTAATGGGCCTCAAACTGAAATTCTGACAAGATCTGCTTGGTAGCAGGAAACAAAATCACGGTTAAGGTCAGTTTATACTAAATGCGATTTTCATCCCACTTAATGTCGTACGAAAATTCAGTCTATTTTTGACTCAAGCAGTTTACGGAAATATCTTCCACAAAGTCGAACCCAAACGATTTTGCTTCTTATCGGCAGTTCTGCAGGACATCTTACGCTTGTTTCTTGGAATGTGGCGTGAAGTGACATAGCTTTACATCATAATCTCCAACTGTTTTGTAGCCCACGTCTCTTTCGTACAAAAAATCCTATCGTCTTTGGTAAAAACACACCTTCAGGCGTATATCGTAGTAGGTTAGATAGTTTACTGAGCTACATGCTTCTAAATACTTCGGCAAGGGCAAATCCAAAAGTTTTGTAGGGTTAGGGAAATGGGATTGAGAATGAAAAACTGCTTATCTAGCAGTTTATGCGTCAAGAAGAGTCAAAACGTTAATGTATCAATACTCGTATAACTACAAATTTGAGGAAGGGCTTTAGTCAGGGTAGCCACCACGGATCATAAAATTAGGCACGATATGCAACCCACACCAATATTAGCATAGATTCTCTCTCAACTACAACTGTTATGGAGGACCGCACACTTTTGAACCCATTGACTACATGCAATGTTGTTAATTATGCGGCAGTGGGTTCGGGACCTCATACACGGCTGGGGTACATTCATATACTCCGTCATTGCATGTCACCCCATAATGCACGTAGCAGCAAAAATAAATCATTCATGAATATGAGAATATCTTATCTATAACGATAGCAAACTTACGAGGTAGTCGTAACCAGATTCAAGATTGAATTCCACAGGAATGATCTTGATTTTAGTTCCAGGATCGCTTGTAATCACCCAGCGACAATCTAAATCATTTTGATAATCTTGTGGCCAGCCAGGCGAATTAAGTCTTTGCGGAAAAGAAGCTGCTACACTTTCGAATCCACATTGAGCTAAAAACATGACATTTTCTGTTGCGTAGGCAAGTATGTATACATTGTACAAAGTTCATGACAAGAGCGTAGTTATGGGGTAGGGCATTGGGCCATGGCCAAGCCCCTTTTTGAGAATGTCTTTCAGTAAAAAAATGAAATGTTGCTTAGGGACTGAAATACATCACACTATTTTGTTCGCTCTTTCAGTTTACGCCCCCCCCTTTAAAGTTTCTCGCTACGCCGCTGGTTCAGTTGGTGAATTTAAGCCGCAAAAAGACTCGCTAAATAAAACCAAAGTTTAATGCAATGAATATGCATTGTAACTCATGCATTTGATGTTTACCCCCAAAACAATTAGGTTATTGATTGGCGCTTCCAACCTCTAAAGGCTTGCAACGCCAGGACAACAAGTTTGTTTTGTTATTGGACTGACATATATCTACCATTCTATGGTAATTCTTTACACCAGCTTTATACGATGCTGTGCGCTAAGCTGGATAACTATTGATATCATTTTTTGAGTCGTTGGTATGACTCGACGTCCAGGTAATGAACTCAGTCTTCCAATTGCAAAGCCAAAGAAAGACTAAAGTTTACAAGTTTTTTTTATTTTTCACGCCACGTAATTGCAGCTAAGGTTTCATGTTAGTGAAGTTTATGCATCGTGAAAGATAACTTAATTGAGGATGGAACCCACAAAGCCATCTGCGTAGCCCAAATTAAGCGCATACCATTTGACCAATTTTTTTTATTTTGAACTGTTCGATACAACGACCGTGCTGACAGAGCATTGCAAATATTCTTTCTTGGTTTACCGATGAAAGATCTTACCTTGTGAAAAACAAAAAGGAAAAGCAGAAAATATCAATAAAAAAATAATAACTGGATACTTCATGTAGATATTTCAAAAATATACCGCAGTATAAGCAAACTATTAACTACAGTATATTCCACTAAAGCTAGAAAAAACTCAATTTTTTTGCAAATGTTTATCCAACAACTATCCAAAATTACTTTTCAACCAAAACAATGAAACTGATAAATCTTATGTCGCTAAATTTTCTTCTGTTCACGGATCTTGAATGCGTATTGTCAATCATTGTTAATCAATTTTATATTATTGCGCTTGTAGCAGAAGTAACTTTTTTCCTTTTTAAGGTCAAACCTCATTAGGCATTACGTTATCTAAACGTCACTATAGAAAAAATTAGATTCTTTTATTAATTAATTAATTATGCTAACAGTTTGTTAATCCGTTAAAAAAACACCGAAATGCATCGGTTATGTAGGCTATATTCTAATGCATAGCTTATAGTTAAGATCTATAGGTCTACCCATTTCCGCACACTACACATGTTTTCAGATGTGTCCAACATATCATTAGTCTTTTAAGCTAATTAAATTTAAACTTCAGTGTCGATTTGAAACAGAGTATTGTTTATTTGACTTGAAAGATTACAAATCTTGAACGTAAATGCAACGTAAAATTAGTATGCAAATCAAATAGTCAGAGGCAATATTGTTTAAAAAAATTGAAAGAGTAATGAAAATCATAGAAAATCTAATCCAAAATACAAATTTTCAGCCCTACAATTTCAATAAAAATGTGAACAGATTTAATTTTGTTTTAATAATTTACCAACACGACGGAGCTAACTTTGCTAATTTAAGGATCTTTTGAAAAAAAAAAAAATTTCTGTTGTAGCCGAGATCCCCAGGATCAAAAATTCTGCACGAGTTCATGTTTGTCAAAATAGGGCCAAATACGATACAAACCGTGACAAACCGAAGCGTGAAACACAAAGTTCTTCCGGGTAAAAAAAGTTTCGTTTTTCAATTCAGGTTAAACAGGAATAGAGCATTTTTAATATAACGCTTTATAAAACGGTAAATGTGTGGCAAAGTCAGTTAGGTATAGATCAGCATAAGTAAGTTTCTCCACCTAAACATAGATATATTATTTGAAACAAGAAGTGTAGCTACAGGTTCATAGAACTGAGTAAAATTATACAATATGTAAAAAATTTCTCAGCTTTTACTAAATTGCTTTTGTATGACGTACCGGTAATCATAGAACACAGCAGGCCTACATTGTCAAAAAAGTAATTTCAATTTCTACGAATAAGATAACTATTAACTATACCGCCTGAGGAGCTGACAACGGCAAAACTAGCTGTAGGCCATAGTGATTGTTTAATTTGAAAATAACCTCAATTAATTATTTATTTATTTTTTGTAAAGGTTTTATTGAAATAATATATAAAGCACTTGCATATTTAATGACTTTTTGTTGTTATTGCTTCATACAAATTTTTTGGTTTTTGTCAAAAAAAGTTTCAAAAATTGCGATAGCGTGCCAAAATGCCGCAGTGCAATTTTGTCATTATATTATTAATTCACTCGGCCTTTTACTTGCATAGCAAAGGTAAAAGCATTATTATTTAAATGCCAAATATTGCAGGAAAAAGAAGAGAACAAAACTTGTAGTAATCAGTAATTTTTATCGTAAATTTTCACACTGCGACGTAGGCTTTACCTTTCTTTTTAGCTGTCTACAATTAGGTATAATAAAAATCTTACTGCATCTTATAGCACACGGAAAGTATGAAGTTCGTATCTAAATCAAAATATTTCTTTTAAATATAACAATAAAAGTATACTGCCTAAATTTATGTGATACACAATGACTACACTTGCACATGAGTTACACATTACCTAATAAGAAAACCAGAACTTTCCAAAGGTTTCATCTTTCATTTAAATGATAAATTTTTTAATTAATGTCAGCTACATGACCTAGCGTTACCGCGCGCAAGTGACTGAATTTTCGTGACGAATTCCTTTCACGGATAGTGCCGATTGCATTTGACACTCAACAGCTCAGATGGCCGAGTGGTATGAGCGTCTCCTTCGGGATATATAAAAAAAGTACATACGAACTGCGTGGCTGGTGATTCGATGCACTACTGTATATTTAAACAATGTCAATTTTTCAATTCAATTAAAAAAATGCGTAGACAGCTACTTTGCTTCATTCGCTGACTCTGCACAAGCTTTGCATCTACCGCATAATCTTTATCTCTCAGGCCAGGTACTGAGGACTGATTGCGGTCTTACTCGTATCATGCTCAACTCTTCCGCAAGTCAAAATTTGACATCTCCTGGTTGGCCGCAAAGCTATCCACGAAATGTGCAATGTCGTTGGAGAGTTCGTGCAAGCCCCAACAAATCGGTTGAAATCATTTTTCATTCTTTTGAAACAATACCTCCAAGTCACTCTTTGGTGAGTTATTTTTACTTTTAGATATCAGTTTTTGACATAAATGTGTATTATGTTCAGTGCTGGGCACTTTCTCTGGAACTGCTGAAGCGCAACGCAATAAAGCGCAACAATTGCAGTAAGTAAAAAAAGCGCAGCGCAAGATGCGCAAATGCAATTTAGTTTTTGCTAGTGCGCAGCGCAACTTTCGCAATCTGGCTTTGAAAGCAAGTAATGCGCAACGCAACTTCCGTAATTGTACTTCAGAAGTGAATGAAGCTCAACGTAACTTCCGCGACATATTTTCAAGGTGGAGCGCAGAGCAACGTTTTTGTAACTATATAGACGTCACTCCGGTACCGGTATTGAGCAATTAACTAGTTTCCTACATTACAGCACAACAACACTCACAAGTTTATAAACAAACACAACGGTACTAAGCAATTAACTACTTTCCTACCAGGGCTGCGAACTTCATGGAATTTTATTCGAGTTCAAGTTCGAGTTCAACCTATTTTACCAAGTCCGAGTTCAAGTTCGAGTTCTCTAATTTAATTAAAAAACGAGTTCAAGTCCGAGTTCGACAAAAATAAGCTTTTTCGAGTTCAAGTTTGAGTTTAGGCAGATGAATATCCAAAATCGAGACGACTTTTTCACGCCGGTGCTCATGCAATTAAAAAGATTAAAAATATTTTGCTCGTGCAGTAGGTTCAAGACAATACCTCGGCTGTCTAGTACCATCGAAATTATCAGTGTTGTGGTCACAATTGAACAACAAAAGATATTTCGTAGTGATCTTTTATTTCTTTTCAACTATTTAAATAATTTTCTAATGAACTCGAACAAGTTCAAGTTCGGCAAAATGATCGAGTTTTCAGCCCTGTTTCCTACATTACAACACAACAACAGACACACACATTACAGCACAACAACAAAAACAAGTTTAGTTTATTAACAAACGCAACGGTACTGAGCAATTAATTTCAGGATTTTGCAATATGTTCACTTTTACAAATATTGGTGATCTGAACGATAGGGTAAAGTCTACCTATACCACTTTTGGGGCTTGTTAAGGCACACCGCAGAAGAAATTACTAATCTATTCCATTGATACTTTTGCATTTGCATTAGGATTTGGTTGGAGGATAACTATTAAATACTGCATGATCTTAACAAGAACCGATTAAGTCATGCACTGCCATGAAATTTATAAAATTATAACAATTTGAATCTAAAACTGTAACAGTGTAAAACCAACCCTAATCCCCTGGTATCAATCACTGTTAAATTCTTACCTTCATTGCCTTCAATCGAAGGAGGTGCGACTATCGACACATACATCATCATCCATTTCTCTTTTAGCCTGTTTCCATGTCCACTCAAAACGTGGGCTTTCTAAACGTGGGGCAGTCGTGGGCCGAGTTTAAAGTGCGCTTTTTCAGCCCACTTTTTCCAAAAAGTCCTTGCTTATTAAAACCAGGTCTTTACTGGCGTTCAAGAAAGCCCACGATTTTGCTGAAATTAGCCCCAAGAAAGCTTGAATTCACCTGCCTAGAATAAAGCCCGCCCGCGATTTTTGTACATAGAAACAGGCTATTTGACTGCTTCCACAGTTACTCATTTAGATGCTTGTCCTTCTGCTCGTGGCACAGTAACCGCAAATAGAACTGCATTATGCAAACGCAGAGTGAAGCTTGCTCTACTCTCTAATCTGATTGGCTGACTGACTGCTCAAATCAACAGACCGTGACTTATACGCCTCAGCAATAATATATTTTTTTTTATTTGACTTTTAAAAAGAAATGTTATTCTGCTTCTTTGGAAGTTGCGCTTTGAGCATAAATAAGCGCAAGTCTTATTTTTTACCATCTATTTCGCAACGCAATAAAGCGCAAGTTCTTTAATATTTCTATTGTGCGCAGCGCAACAAAGCGCAAAAAGCATATATTTATTTCAAAGCGCACCGCAAGTTGCGCAAGGGCTATAAAAATATTGCAATTAAGCGCAACGCAAGCATTTACTAAGTTGCGCAACTTGCGATTTTGCGCATTAAATTGCGGAATGCCTAGCACTAATTATGTTACTGTGTGGTACAGCTGGTACAAATGTATCAGTATGGAAAATGAACTTTTAAGAGCATGCCGGTACGTTGTTTAATGTTTATGGTATGTTGGTTTTAGCTTGTGCTTGTCCATTATGTTATTACAATCAAACTAGTTCGAGCAATATGGCTAACTTTTTATCTTTATTTGTTTCCTGCACGCAGACTATTATCAACTTGCAAAGAAACCGGTCTCTACCTATTCGCCTAAGCGGTATGCCCTGCATGTCTCCCTATGTGATTCATTCTTCTAATGTTGAATTGATTTTTAACACATATGACGCGACTGCAGGTCAGTTTGGTAACTCATATAAGAATAGCATTTGTTGTGCACTAGAGCATTGGCAGAAAAACTATTAAAGGCGTTGGGAAAAACGAGCAGGACCTAATTTTATATCCAAAATGCGCTACTGTATATCGGGTGTGGCAGAATTTATTGTGCACTAGAGCATTGGCAGAAAAACTATTAAAGGCGTTGGATAAAACGAGCAGAACCTAACCTTATATCCAAAATGCACTAGGCGTACTGTATATCGGGTGTGGCAGAAAAAGCAATAACTCTTTTTTCATCTTTAAGTTTTTCAAAAACTATCACAGCTATGATTCTTATATTTGATACACATCATGACAGAGATATTTAACACGAGTGATCACTTCGGGGGATAAAAGTCATTAAAGTTATATTTTTTTGGTAGCGCAAAAACTTATGAAATCGATGATCGCGAAAAACTGCGTTGACACGAGGTCTATTTAAGGAGTTATAAAGTCATAAAAAGTCATATTTTCTTTTTTAGATCATAAAATATGACCATTGATTTTTGTTATGAAATACAAATTATTAAACCCCAGTATCACCGTAGATAAAGTTCCTGTAGACTTTAAACTTGATAATTTTATGCTGAGAGGGGCAATGAGAATTTTCAGTTTTCATGCCGACTTTCACGAAACATTTGAAGCGACTTTTTCATTATCAGTTTAGAAAAAAGTTGGGCAAAAACCATTGTGAAGACGACTAGACCAGATATTTCTCCAGCATTGCAAGCTAATTTGTTTACATACCAGCTAGCCTACATCAGCATCTATAGTAGAATGGCCATTTTCGATGTTAAAATCCATGATTCATAAAAACCTAAATTTTACCGATGCACATTGCACACGTCGCATTCTATCATATAATTGTGTTCAACAGTTGAATATCTTACTTGTTGTAAGATGCACATTTGAATTTTTTTTTACTGATTTTCAAGTGAATTCTTCGTTCTTTTGAGTATGTTCTTGTTGAAAGTGCATGCTTAGACTTACATACGAGATGTTAATTACGGAAAAAAGCATAAATTTGCTGTTTTAAGGATAAAGTCTTATATAGTCATGTGTTTCGAAAAATTTAGTCATATTTTTCGATTTTATTGGTCATAAAACACCGCCCTAGTGATCACTGATCTGCGCATTATCCCGCGTAACCAGCAGACTTACTCTAAATTTTGTGAGACAACTAAGTCATGGATTTTAGTGAGAGTGATATAACTGTTATTTATGCGTGTTGGACTGCCAAAGAATGGGAAACAAGAAAAGTTGTTGAAAAGGTTCTTGGCAAACGACGGAAAGTGGTATCAGTGCAACAACTAATCAGTAAGATAAAGCAAACTGATATTACAAAAAGCCTGGATATTTGTTCGCTTATTAAGTGCAATGTAAAAGAAAGCCGCATTAACTGCTGATTGCTGAAGATTGACAGCGAACTGCTACAACTGAAGAAAACAAACAATATGTTGCGGAAATGATCACTTCGCAAGAAAAATGCCCTGGAACACATAAGGGGCAACGTCACATCACGACACAGTTGAAGGTGAGCAGGCGGTCAGCAAAAAGAATGATTAAGCGCATTGGTTTCAAACGATTAAGGTTTCGCGACGGGATACAAATGTTCGAGCAAAGCGCAAAGCTCTTTGTAGGAACCTCTATGGCCGTTATTCAAATGAGGATGTAAAAAATCGTTTACACAGGTGAAAACAACTTTACGCTTAAAATGGTTCGCGTATGGCAGAATATCAGGGTCTACGAGCACGTAAAAAAGGAACTCTCGGCAAATTGCCATATAATGACTCTTGCTGCTTTACAAAAAAAGTCATGGTTTCTGCTGGTGCCAGCTGGAATGGTAAAACTGACATCTAGCCTAGTTTCGGGATACAAAAACTACTTAAGTTAGCTATGAGTGTTACTTGAAATTACTCGATTAAGGGCTTCTACCTGACTGTCGCTGAACGTCCCTAAATGAGGATTATGTTTTTAGCAAGATGGAGCCACATCATAATCCAGCCGTACCACTTCAAAGTTATTTGAAAGGCAGTACTGCAACCTTTATTAAAAAGATGAATGGCTTCCGCAATCTCCGGATTGGAATTTCATGGACTACAGTTTATGAACCTCACTTTTTGAGAAAGTTTACAGCGGAAGGAAAATCGTTTTTTCAAGAATAGGAAGAATTAAAGGACACAATTAGACAGAAATTGAGTGAAACTTTTCAGAAGAGTTCAAAAAGCTTTTCCGTTTTAAAAATAAAAACCGGTTGCGCGCATTTTGCGATTAAGGCCGAGGGCGCATCGATCACCTGATCAATTAGCCTCCCTATGCAAATAACATTGCAATTTTTTCGGCTATTTATTTTTTTGATAATAATTTGAAAAGTGAGGTCTTTCCTTCATCTTTTTACCGATCAAGCTAGAATTTTTAGAAAAAGCATGAAATTTTCCTGTCATGATGCCTAGTAAATTGTAGAACGATTGCTTTTCTAGTTTTTAAAAAATGCAAAGTGTGATCGTTTTCAAAAGTGTTGTGGTTTTTCTGCACTTTCCCGTAGGCTACACCCTTCAGAGTGACTATTTCGGTTAGTTGACAGTTAATCTTTGTTTTCGCGTCCGTTATTTACTACTGTTCACACACCGACTTTGCGATTTACACTTTATTTTTCTAAATCCAGGGCTGGGCTCAATCCAACATGCATTCTTTTATTCCCTCGTTTGAAATTGTTGTGCCTGTGGTCAAGGCATTTGGAAAGCAGGCAATTATTTTATTAGTGTAGGCACTGTTCGTAATTTTTAAAGCATTTTGAAGAAACGCCAAACTGTGTCACGCAACTGACCACGTGATTTGCTTGCTTGTAGCAACTGGCACAATTTATTTTCTCCGATCAGATCCTTTCAGTTTGGTACGGACCAAAATTTAATTGGCAAGCGTTTTTGTCTATTTTATTTAAGTGTGCATTTCGAAAAGCCATCTTTTATTTTGAAACAAAAACTCCTCTGTCGTCGACGCGATTGGCAATAATTTCAAGATATATTTGTCAAGATATATTTGAGTTTGGAGTGGAAGCTTCGCTAGTAAGGCCTTAGGAATTCCTCCGAGCTCTTATTTTGCTGTGAGTTGTGCAATAACTGTATTATATGCTTTAGGTTTTACGCCTGTGGTCAATGTTAATGATTGTGTATTTGCATTGCCGTGCTTGATCATCTTGTCACTGTGGTTCAACGATTAAACTCTACACAACCGCTGCTATGTGTTGTGTTTTTAGACAGTCATGGGAGGCTAATATAAATCGCATGGCATTGCGCACCTGATGGGTCCGTAAGGACGAAAAAGGTGATTACCGGTAACCAATTTTTGTGCACTACGTGAAGCTAATCTTGCAGTTCTCGGTTGTCGTGCTACTTACAGTAGTATGTATTGAAATTATATTCATTTCCAGAAGAAAGCCTTAGCAAAGCCCAGCTATAGCTTTCCCACTGCAACACCGGTGATTGAGTTATAAATGCATTGCTGCCATCTGTTTATAACTCCAGCAGCCGCGTTGACAAAAAAAAATTGAAAAGGGACAAAATGATTTTTTTTCTCAGTTGTCGGGCAACGTTCCCGGACCTCCATGACGCGGTGTTTTTTGAGATGGCTAATAAACGACTTTTTTAACTTCATTCGGCGATTCACTATTTTTGCTGGATATTTTCATGATTCAAACGCTTGTCCTGGAAAAAATACTAGGAATCGACCGGGGCCCCGGTCGTGGATGCCACTTTTGCCCCAGTCCAGCCTCGGCCGGGGCTGGGGGGGTCATAAAAATTGCCTGGGACCGGGGTTGAATTTCAAATTTACTTACCGCGCATTCCGGCGTAGAAGACGACCTTTAAAGTGCAAAAACCCACCTATAAAAATTGGAGTGGTCTCATACAACGAATATAAAAGTCATATCTTAATTTTTACGCGAAGATTGTTTTTATTTTATATAAAAAATGCGTTGGTGCGTAAAAATAAAGAACGTGCAGGCTTAAAGCGTTTTTGAGGTTCGTCATGCACTAATGAAAAGCGTGTACAATTACGAAAGCATTCCGAAAACAGTTACGAAAGCATTACGTGACTGAAAGCATTGCGTAATAACACTGACTGCATTTACATGAAGAGTGAGGACGCTAGTAGCCTACTTACTGCAGCTATGTACTCTAGACATAATATAAAGCATGGTATAAACCCTGGCCCCGGTCGAGGCAGGCGCAATTCCCAGCCCCGGCCAAAATTGTTGCATCGGTCGTTCACTAATCAATACGATAATAGGCCACTACATAGGCTGACCACTATGAGTGAATGACAAAGAGCACAATATTATGCTGCGACTAACAATGAAGCCTAACAAGAAAGTATCCGTTTAATAGAAATACTGCCGCAACGTTTAGTGTAATAAAAGTAGATTAGTGCGATTCTTGAAAATAGTCAGAGAGAAATAATCTATTTGACCTCAGGCATGAACCTCCCGCATCTTTGAGATGGTGTAGCCTATCATGAGGTACAGGAGCCAATTATATTATTGTAGCAGCGATTGACGGTGGAATACGAAGCTAGATCAAAGTGACAGAGTGCGTTGTGAAGCAACTCAACCTCACTACTTTTGTCTTTTGTCCGTTGACAAATCTTGAGTTAAATCGGTATCGATTGTGCAAATTGAATTTGCAAAAAAACTCTCTAACTTTATTCTTGGTATAAATTTAATGGGCGAGTGCAGGTCTTTGATGAGAACGATTTATTTTCGTTATCATTTCAAATCATTACTTTGCTAGTGAAAAAAATCGAAAAGGACGTATTTTCACAGTCCCTTATTTCTACACCACTGTTAGGCTAATCCCCCTAAAATAGCCTCAAATCATAAATATAGAAAATTGACACGTTAACGTTCATCAATAAACGGGCAGTATAGAGAACGAAATAGCAACTTTAGTTTTGTCGGTGAGAAAGACACTTAAAGGAATTGCTTGGGATTGACGTAGACACAGTGTCCGGCACTCCCAAGCGAGCTCATTTCATCTCTTCTGTCGCTTTCTCGAGACAAACCATACAACTTAAAAACTAAACTACTAAATTTGTGTACTCAGGGTCTTTCACGGAGCACTCGGCAACACAGCCACTAACGCCTCTTTTCAATAACGATATCTTTGCTGCGAACGAAAGAATACAGCAGTCAGCACTGCTAAACAGACGCTCTATAAAAGGATTTTGGAATAAAGGTTTTTTAGCAGAGTTAAGAGGTGAGCCTAGAAGTTGGCGTGTAAGCATTGGTTGTATTAGCATTTATACACATTAAAAGAGCAGTTTTTGCTTTCTTGTAGAAATTCCATCTTCATCTTCAATTGGGGTATTTGATTCAACTTGCGGTGTTTCAGACGGTAAGCATTTTGCTAACAAATTCAACAGGTAGCTTTTTAATAAGCTCTTGTAATGTTACTACTCATTGTGCTTCACTTGCCGGCATATTTTCATATGCGCTTACTTTATACGTATAAACAAATGTCTTTTGCATGCAAGATCGATTCTCGTACCTTCAGCACCAGCTACGTGAGCACTCTGGGGGCGTAGGAATTTCCAAATAGCTATGTTGCAGACGAACAATATCATTTTGCAGGAAGGTGTACCCACATCTTTTACCTTGAAAATAACACAAAAAGATTAGACTTTCCCGAAGGAAGAAGCTTTATTTTACCAACTGACTGCATATACTGGTTTCTAACAACTCCCGGAAAGAAACTAAAAGCAACATTTATCGTATTTGCATTATCATCAGGTGATACCTTGGAGGTGTGTACGTGATTGTGTTCATACTGTGTTATGAGTGGTCGATGCTACAACTTTGATACTTTCAGACAAAAATAAGCAGAAGCGAATTCTACTAAAACCTGGTGTTTAATCTTTACAGCAAGGGTTCGAAATAGAAGGGTGTTGCAACGCTATCTATATTGAAATTTACACATCTCACACCCGGGCACCAGTAGCGCTTCTAATAATACCGTCGTTCTTTGAACGTTTGGCTACATTGTTGACAACCAGTGATGTAGTTCTCGAGGATCTCCTAAGCCTCAAGGAGAGGTTTGTGAAGTCCTTGGATATGGCCTCGACCGTATTGTCCTTGGGTATTACGCTGTTCTCGGCTCGAGGACCCAACATTTTCAAAGATTCAACTTTGCAACTTGTTTTCACTGAATACGAAAACTGCACATGCGGATACGGTAAAAGTGTTTGCAAAACTTAGACCTATTTGATGACTAAATGACGCACAATATTTTACGATTTCATCCTCTTGTCGGACGTCCTTGATTTGTTGTCTTTGGTTTTGGCCTTGACAAAAATTTAAAATCCTTGGCCTTGTTCTGGACCTTGACGTACTTGGCCTTAGTGCAACACTGGTAATAAGCCGACGTGATCTGACCCGCAAATTACGTCCTACACGCTAACTTCAACTTGGATCTTCCTTTCTATGTTCTACAACGCCTGCAACCAACGCCTCTCAACACTTCACATTCACGGACAACTCTCGCTGTCCTCTACGAAGCTATTAGGCCGGCAGCGTCAAGCTTCACTCACAACGGAAGGGCAAAGTACTGCAGCAACGCTAACTTTCGAAAGTTAAATATTTAAAGCCCGGGCGCCAGAAGCGCTTCCAACATGAACGCCGTTCCTTTAGCAGTAGTGGTTGGTAGTAGTAACATTATTTATCTATCACAAAACGCACTTAATAAACAAGAAAAGGAAAAACCAAGAGAAAAGAAACTCGAAAGGTCACTGCGATTTTAAGAAACTCGAAAGGTCACTGCAATATATTTCAACGTTTGGCTACAAGAGTGTTGGTTAACATTATGGATTAGACCTGAGTACCACTTGCTGAAGTAGTTTTGCCATTAAAACGCAATTAAAACGTGAAGAACTTAATGTGTCCTGTGTTGCTTTTCATCAAAAACTACTGTAAAATATCACCAAATTTGGCAAACAGAATATTGTTATCATTTCAAGGTCATCCAACACTTGACGCTATATAAAGTGGGTTTACACGAAATTATTTGTAAGCGATGCATAGCTGAAACAAGTTGAAGAAAGTGGAGCAGAGCGGAGCTGAAGAACCTTCTCACGACTTTTTAAATCAAGTTGAGCAGAGCGAAGTGGAGCTCAAACAAATTGAGCGAAGATGAGCTGGCTAAATAAAGTCATCTGGTTATTACAACAATTTAGAACCAGGGTGGAGCTGAGGTAGCCAGAAAACAAGAGTAAAGAAGACGAGGCAAGTAGACTAACGCAGAACACCAATAGGTTACTGCTAGATTAGCCAAGCGCCATGACAGAATAAAAAAACAAAACACAGCGCAGCTCCGCATCGCTTTGTTTTTTGTTCGAGTAAACCAGTGGCGTAGCGATAAATTTTAAACGGGGGAGCCATAATTTCCACATTTTTTTAGGCGTATTTTGTGTTTGGCAGAACAAAGTTTAAGCTGATTGGGAAACAAGAAAGGCCGTAGGGGGTTCAGGGGCATGCTCCCCGGAAAATTTTTTGAAAATTTGCATGCTGTAATGGCTATTTTAGTGTTTTTTGAACGATTTTCACGCAAATTTTGTTGAAATATTTTAACCTTAATTCTGAGTGCTTCGCCAAATATGATGCATCTTTGCACACTTTCGATTATGCGTGCTTAAGGCGTCAGGCTAATTGCTATCAAAAAGGTTTGAAGTTATGGAAAAATTATATACATCAAAAGCATTTTTGAAAATTGCCAGTGGGAGAAAGCATACTCCTCATCCTACTCCATGGATCCGCCCCTGGCCATAAGCTACAGAAACCAACAAAAGAGTCTGGCATATTTCAGTCACTTGGCACCATGCATTTTGTGTTTTTTTACTGAAAGGCAGAGTCAAAATGGGAAGGCATGGCCCAATGGCCCCCCCACAAATACGCTCCTGGTGTAAACCCATCTTTACAGCGTACTCGAATTCAGGCACCAGTGATTCAAATTTCCAATGACTTTGGTGTCTCTTCCTGGAATTGTACAGGCGTATGTAGTCGGTATTTCTTAGTCTCTGAGGAAAACTCCGTGTCTTTTAAATTCATGCAGCAAAAATGGGAAACCTACTAGTGCTATGCATGATGTGCTGCCGATGCATCCTCAAGGACCTTAACAACTGATAAACTGAGATTGTAATATCTGAAAATAATGACAAGAAAAACAGCCCTATTACGTCCATTACTGTGTAAGATTGTAAATTAAGCTTAATTACCAATTTCGTTGAGACATGTCAGCGAAAAAAACAAAAAAAAAAGAAAAAGACGACTAACATCTTTGTGTACTCTGTAAAGTTGCCCCAAAGGTTATCGGTCATAACCTTCTGCAGCGGTAAAACTATTGAAACAGAGTGTTAGGGTATGAAATCTATTCAAAAAATTGCTAAACTACAAGTTTCAGAAAAAGATTTACTGTAGCAGATTCAATTTTGGTGATAGCCTTTCGATGGAACTTGGATCCAAAATATTTTAGTGCTTCAACTTGAAGCAATGAGCTGGGTGAAGAGAACTATACCAGTCATTCTTTTACAATACGGTTATTTTTTTCACAAGGTACGTGAATCAATGACAAGCAATCCACTTCGGCTGTTGCGAGGCTATCAGTGCCCCAAACCATTTACCTCTTCCACCAACCATATCTTTCTTACACATATACCTCGACAAACTAACAGTACCGCGCACATAGGCTTCCTGGTTGAAGTCACAGGTATTAATTTATAACGAGTATACTGTAGAAACAAGAGTTCTTATATTGGCCTGTTTTTATTCTGAGACTGTCCAACTGGCATTTGAAGCTGCGTGAAAATGTTTTTCTGAATTTCACGAAACAAATTTGGCCATTATCTTTCAGGCATTTTCAAGCAAATATGTTCCATCGGGCTCCACGTATGCTGGGTATGAAATAACCTGCAAATCTGTTAATAGGCAAAAAGGCAATTAACCTGACACCGAAAAGAATAAAAGTTTTAAATTCAGAGGAGTCCTTTTCCGTAGCGTTTTAATGCATTTATTTTGCAGCCATTCCCCAATCTAATGGAAGAAAGTCAACAACAGGAACAAGTAAGAAATACGAAAATCCTTTTCAAAACTTATAAAATTTTACGGTACTGCACCACTGCCACTTAAATAAACCTTTTTTAGATTAAGCATTTGTGTGATACCTAAAGCAATCTCTTGATTTACAAAACTTCATAATACTGTATAAATTTGTCACGCAACTTTTGTCATAAAGACGATCACTTTTCATTTTTTTAAGAGTTCAACCACGAAGTAGTCACAGACTGAAAAAAGGGAATAATTTGATTTCACAAAATGAATTCAATTACGTCAGTGTTATCGTACTTTCTCTTTTATCGTAAGTGGTGCAGTGGTCGTCGTTATATACTTTGCAGTACTGGTAGTTAACCTCAGCGAATTACTAAATGTGATGTTATCAGGATACAAGCCCACGTAAAACACGACGTAGGCTATCTATTTGCAGGCCCGTTGAGTGCCAAGCCCGGGCCCGGTACCAAATTTAAATCTGGGCTCCCCACAAAGTGACGAAAAGAATGGTCTGCGAAAAATCATTACAAAAGGTGATTCGTCAGAAGAGAACTTTGTTATATCGAAATCGATTATCAACATTGATTGCTGCTGATGAAGTAGAGCTGGCAGCATTATTAGTACCAGCAGTAAGAATGCTGGTTGAAGTGGTACCAGTAATCGAATTAGTCCAAACATAGACGAGCGTCTTGCATAACTTGATAAAAATTATTTTTCTCTCGAGACCTTTTTCTTCTTAGACCTCTACTCTGGTATCGATGTGAAATATCAATATGAACTAACAACTTTTGTCAACATTGAAAAGGTTGCCAAGGTATCTACCGGTACTCCAAATTGACTTAAAGGTAGGATCATATATGCCAACTTCCAGGTTACTCAGTCTGCTAAGAGGCTCACGTCTAAAGTTACTCAGGTTGACATGATTTGGGCAAACGACTTGGAAGAAAAGCCACAAATTGGTTAGAGAATTAATTTGCCTAGGTTAGGTCAAAAATACGGTACTCCACTCTAGCAACCCCCACCTCTAGCACCAACACGACCATCTACCCAATTGCAGCTGCAGACGCGTTTCGACGTTTTTAGGTCCCATCAGTGCAGCATAGCAACAACCCACCCTCAAAAAAAGAAAAAAACAAATTCCTACTTTCATTCTCCCAAAATTTCTTGCAGCCATTCCTCTGCTAAATCCCCGCTACTATCTTAATTGCTAAGATCCAAACTTAATCCTTGCTACCATCTCTCCCCCCATTTTCAGACTAATTTCCTGCTACCATCTCCCCCCCCAAAAAAAAAAAAAAGAAAACAACTCTCAATAAGACTAACTCTCAATAAGACTAACGTGAAAAGGGATTTGTAAAGCAATTGGGTAGATGGCCTTGTGGGTGCTAGAGGTGGGGTTTGCTAGAGTGGAGTACCGTATTTTTGAAATAGCGTAGGCAAATTAATTCTCTAACCAATTTGTGGCTTTTCTCCAAGTCGTTTGCCCACATCATGTCAACCTGAGTAACTTTAGATGTGAGCCTCTTAGCAGACTGAGTAACCTGGAAGTTGGCATATACGATCCTACCTTCAAGTCAATTTGGAGTAGATACCTAGGCAACCTTTTCAATGTTATTTTAAGCATTTGACATCTTTTGAGTGATCGATCCTATTAAGTTCTTGATCTTCAATGAGGCGGTGTCATTATTTAATTTAACTTTTGTCAACCTAAGCCACTAACATGCTACTGATTATTTTTGGTTTCACAGTCTAATTGTCCAAAATCATTTTGTCTTAACAGTTAAACGTATATACAGTCAGATCAATACAGTAATCGTCCACTAGTCACGAGAGCTGAAAAGCTATACTGATAGTTGGGCATTGTTAAGAGCTCACCGTACCGATATCTATCCCGGCATCCCGCAACCAAATCCTAACCCTAAACTCAGGTGTGATCCTTGTAAAACATATAATAACTTACCAAATTTAGAGTTGCTCATATCTTTCTGTATGTTGCTTTCTTTTACATCGCTTTGTAACTAGATAAATTTAAGAGGTCTGGCTAATGGTTTGGTACGCCAAGATAGCAATAACACATCTAAAAACGATAGTAGCAATACTTCAATATGCCACACTCAGGCGGTTGCATTATGGAGTCAGAACAAATGCGATATTTTTTGGTTGATAGGCTACTTTAGCTGTGACATTGACTAGAAGGAGGGGTAGTACGTTAGGTGTGAGTGAAGGTATTAGCTTACCGGTTGCTAGTGGCGAGGGGTGACTTTGTCTGCAATCAGACTAAAATTGCCATTTTAAACCAGCTTGTCAAATTTTTACGCGTGGCATTCCACCTACGAAAATTACAAGATTGCTACCAAAAGTACCTCCTGGTCCCCCCTCTCAACGGCCCTGTCTATGTGTTCTTTCTCGTAAACCAGTTATACTGTACAGTTCAAGCGGCTGCCATCGCAAGCGGTTAAACTTCCGTCAGTTTTTTGAAAATGATCACCAGTGAGGATCAGATTTAACGCAAGTTTCACGCAAATCTATCCGAGTGCACAAATTCTGAGAAAAACTCTCTTAGCATTAACTTCTTTTCCGAGTGATATGCTCCAACCAATGAATGTGCTTTCTTAAGAAATTTTTTTCAACTTTTTTTAGCATTTTAGCTATTGTTGTGCATGTAAATGACCTCGAAACGTTCGAAACCAAACGATCGGTTCAACTGTTTTGAAACATCAGCTTCCTTGTCTATTTTTGCATAATCACATCTGCCTGGAATATTTCGTTTCTGGCTTGTATGAATGGCCAACTGGCAATTAGCTACAAAGACTCATAATTGGACCCATAACTGCCAAGTGTTTTGAGCTTTGATATGGTTTGTTTCTGATATTTTTGATGTCACGGAAAACATATACAATACTGTGAATGAGAGACGCGCAATGATTGAGCATTGTGCAAACCTCTTCCTTTTTTTCGAATTGTTTGGAGTGTGATGGGCTAAAGAAGTATTAATAATTGATAAAAAGTAACCTAGAGCCATCCCAGAACCAGTAGGCAAACATATGAGAAGGAGCTTAGCTAGTCGCGTTTTAAAATCCCCCCATATAACATACTACCATTAGACGTAGAGGATCGAGGTGCTTGAAAATTCAACTCGAGCTGCTTCATAGTCAATATGATTTCGTCAAAAGAAAAACTTGTTAAAACCATAAAAATACAGATCAAATAATTTGTTGGCACATTTGTTTTTTTCTTGTGTTCTAAACTTTTGTGCTAAAATTATAAATATCTGCTTCAATCGTAGGCAACTTGATATGGAACAAAGGAGAAACGGATGACCATTTATGCAGAATTATTTATTACCGACCATTATATGCTTGCATTTATTATTTCTTAAATTGTATTCATTGATAGATTTATCTCGACCCCATTCTGCACCATGTACGCTACCTATGGATGAAACCACAACTACACTTTCAACAACCTCTGCAAAATCCACGACGTCAATTTCTACAACAAAATTAACAACAGCCGATTCTGTCAGAGCAGTTGCCAAATCGAATTTTACAGATTGTGCCACAGCTACCACAAAGTCTACCAGTTTTTCAATAACAGAAACAACTTTCATATCTTCGCGGTCTGAAACACCAATTATGGAATACGAATCAACTGCTCCCACAACGAAGGATATAGAATTCTTACATACAGCTCATGCGTCCACGGATTTAGGATCAAAAACTACCACAGCTTCTAGAGCCGAAAAATCAATTCAAAAACTGACGTCAGCAAACTTTAAAAGACCACGCACAAACGGCATGTCCTACGTCTTCACTACAAAAAATATGGAATCGTTAACTTCAGCGGCAGAATCTGCTGCTACTGGCTTTACAATTGCAGAACTAGTTCCAGAATTTACATCAGCCAACTCTACAAAATCAGCTACGCCCGAATACAAGTTTCCCGGCTTCATAATTACAAACACAATATCTTCATCTGCCGATTTGACAACTGCGCATTCAGGATCGAGATCTACAACGAGCTGGAGAACAGAAAAACTAGTGCAAAAACTTCAATCAACAAACTCAATAGCAGTAAATACACAAAAGAAGTCTCCTGGCTTTACAACAGCAGACACTACATATTCACCTGTTGATTCGACAACGGCATCTTCAAATACCAAGTCTGCAAGAAAACTAGAGCAAGAAATTGCTACAACCAACTCAATAACATCAACTACAGAATTCGTATCTCCTGGCTTTACAGCAGGAGACATTATATATTCAACTGCTGATTCGACAACTGCACCATCAGATACCGAGTCAGTGAGAAAACTAGAGCAAGGAATCGAAACAACACACTCAGTAACAACAGCCACAGAGTTTATAGCTCCTGGCATTACAACAGGAGACATTATATTATCAACTGCTGATTTGACAACTGCACCTTCAAATATCGAACCTGCAAAAAGCTATACAGCAAAAAACCTAGAGAAAGAAATTGCTACAACCAACTCAATAACATCAGCTACAGAATTCGTATCTCCTGGCATTACAACCGGAGACATTTTATATTCAACTGTTGATTCGACAACTGCACCTTCAGATACCAAGTCTGCAAGAAAATTAGAGCAAGAAATTGCAACAGCCAACTCAATAACATCAGCCACAGAGTTTCTAACTCCTGGCTTTGCAACAGCAGACTTTATGTATTCAACCGCTCATTCGACAACTGCACCATCAGATATCAAGTCAGAAAGAAAACTAGAGCAAGAAATTGCAACAACCAACTCAATAACATCAGCTACAGAGATCGTATCTTCTGGCTTTACAACTGGAGACGTTACATATTCACCTGTTGATTCGACAACGGCATCCTCAAATACCAAGTCAGTAAGAAAACTAGAGCAAGAAATTGCTACAACCAACTCAATAACATCAACTACAGAATTTGTATCTCCTGGCTTTA
This sequence comes from Trididemnum miniatum, assembly GCA_964006365.1. NCBI lineage: Eukaryota > Metazoa > Chordata > Ascidiacea > Aplousobranchia > Didemnidae > Trididemnum > Trididemnum miniatum. Next base: position 4,292,162 of record OZ023248.1, on the reverse strand, counting down.
CAGCAGGAGACATTATATATTCAACTGCTGATTCGACAACTGCACCTTCAGATACCGAGTCAGTGAGAAAACTAGAGCAAGGAATTGAAACAACACACTCAGTAACAACAGCCACAGAGTTTATAGCTCCTGGCATTACAACAGCAGACATTATATTATCAACTGCTGATTTGACAACCGCACCTTCAAATATCGAACCTGCAAAAAGCTATACAGCAAAAAACCTAGAGAAAGAAATGGCAACAACCAACTCAATAACATCAGCTACAGAATTCGTATCTCCTGGCATTACAACAGGAGACATTTTATATTCAACTGTTGATTCGACAACTGCACCTTCAAATACCAAGTCTGCAAGAAAACTAGAGCAAGAAATTGCAACAATCAACTCAATAACATCAGCCACAGAGTTTCTAACTCCTGGATTTACTACAGCAGACTTTATGTATTCAACTGCTCATTCGACAACAGCACCTTCAGATATCAAGTCAGAAAGAAAACTAGAGCAAGAAATTGCAACAACCAACTCAATAACATCAGCTACAGAATTCATGTCTCCTGGCTTTACAACAGGAGACATTATATATTCAACTGCTGATTTGCCAACTGCACCTTCAAATACCGAATCTGCAAAAAGCTATGCAGGAAAAAACCTAGAGAAAGAAATTGCAACAACCAACTCAGTAACATCCGCTACAGAATTCGTATCTCCTGGCATTACAACAGGAGACATATTATATTCAGCTGTTGATTCGACAACTGCACCTTCAGATACCAAGTCTGCAAGAAAATTAGAGCAAGAAACTGCAACAACCAACTTAATAACATCATCTACAGAATTCGTATCTCCTGGCATTACAACTGGAGACATTTTATATTCAACTGCTCATTCGACAATTGCACCTTCAGATATCACGTCAGTGAGAAAACTAGAGCAAGAAATTGCAACAACCAACTCAGTAACATCAGCTACAGCATTCGTGTCTCCTGGCATTACAACAGGAGACATTGTATATTCAACTGCTGATTCGACAACTGCACCTTCAAATACCAAATCAGAAAGAAAACTAGAGCAAGGAATTGCAACAGCCAACTCAATAACATCAGCCACAGAATTCATGTCTCCTGGCTTTGCAACAGGAGACATTATATATTCAACTGCTGATTTACCAACTGCACCTTCAAATACCGAATCTGCAAAAAGCTATACAGCAAAAAACCTAGAGAAAGAAATTGCAACAACCAACTCAGTAACATCTGCCACAGAGTTTCTAACTCCTGGCTTTACAACAGGAGACATTACATATTCACCTGTTGATTTGACAACTGCACCTTCAGATGCCAAGTCAGTGAAAAAACTAGAGCAAGAAATTGCAACAACCAACTCAGTAACATCAGCTGCAAAATTCATATCTTCTGGCTTTACAACTGGAGACTCTACAATATATTCAACTGTTGATTCGACAATTGCACCTTCAAATACCGAATCTGCTAAAAGCTATACAGCAAAAAACCTAGAGAAAGAAATTGCAACAACCAACTCAGTAACATCAGCCACAGAGTTTAAAACTCCGGGCATTACAACTGGAGACATTATATATTCAACTGCTCATTCGACAACTGCACCTTCAAATACCGAATCTGCAAAAAGTTACACAGCAAAAAACCTAGAGAAACAAATTGCAACAACCAACTCAATGACATCCGCCACAGAATTCGTATCTCCTGGCTTTACAACTAGAGACATTTTGTATTCAGCTGTTGATTCGACAACTGCACCTTCAGATACCAAGCCTGCAAGAAAATTAGAGCAAGGAATTGCAACAACCAACTTAATAACATCATCTACAGAATTCGTATCTCCTGGCATTACAACTGGAGACATTTTATATTCAACTGCTCATTCGACAACTGCACCTTCAGATACCACGTCAGTGAGAAAACTAGAGCAAGAAATTGCAACAACCAACTCAGTAACATCAGCTACAGCATTCGTGTCTTCTGGCATTACAACAGGAGACATTATATATTCAACTGTTGATTCGACAACTGCACCTTCAGATACCAAATCAGAAAGAAAACTAGAGCAAGGAATTGGAACAGCCAACTCAATAACATCAGCCACAGAGTTTAAAACTCCGGGCTTTACAACTGGAGACATTATATATTCAACTGCTGATTTGCCAATTGCGCCTTCAAATACCGAATCTGCAAAAAGCTATACAGCAAAAAACCTAGAGAAAGAAATTGCAACAACCAACTCAGTAACATCTGCCACAGAGTTTCTAACTCCTGGCTTTACAACAGGAGACATTTTATATTCAGTTGTTGATTCGACAACTGCACCTTCAGATACCAAGTCAGTGAGAAAACTAGAGCAAGAAATTGCAACAACCAGCTTAATAACATCATCTACAGAATTCGTATCTCCTGTCATTACAACTGGAGACATTTTATATTCAACTGCTCATTCGACAACTGCACCTTCAAATACCGAATCTGCAAAAAGTTACACAGCAAAAAACCTAGAGAAAGAAATTGCAACAACCAACTCAATAACATCCGCCACAGAATTCGTATCTCCATGGTTTACAACTAGAGACATTATATATTCAGCTGTTGATTCGACAACTGCACCTTCAGATACCAAGTCTGTAAGAAAACTAGAGCAAGAAATTGCAACAACCAACTCAGTAACATCAGCCACAGAGTTTCTAACTCCTGGCTTTGCAACAGGAGACTTTTTGTATTCAACTGCTCATTCGACAACTGCACCTTCAGATATCAAGTCAGTAAAAAAACTTGAGAAAAAAACTGCAACAACCAACTCAATAACATCAGCTACAGAATTCATGTCTCCTGGCATTACAACAGGAGACATTATGTATCCAACTGCTGATTTGACGGCAGCTTCGGGATCTAAATCTAAATCAACTTCGACAACAGAACTAGCCGAATTTTCATCAGCAAAATTAATCACATTACTCGCAGACGACTTGTTAACCGCCTTTATAACAAAAGATGTGGAAACTTTAACTTCGGGTTCAGAATTTATCTCCACTACTAGGGAATTAACATCATCTAAGTCAATGAAGTCTGCTGCGAAATACTGGTCTCCCAGTTTCACAACATCTTTATTTTCAGATTTGACAACTGCAGCACGTGTACAATCTAAGTCTACCACAAGATCTTCTAGAGTAGCACCAGTGCAAAATTTCACCAACGCAGGCATTATTACATCGGCTACAAAATACATTTTTTCCGGTACAGGAAAATTGGAAACGAAAATGTCCACGCAAGGCTCCCGAATCACACCTGAAGAATCGCGAATCCAAATCACAACGGCATTGATAGAAGTAGCAGCATCAAACTCTACGACAGCAGTAACAGAACTCAAAACTACAAACTTCGCGACTGAAGTAGCAGAAACCACATCTACCACCGTCAAAACAACAACACCGAGTATGACTTAAAGTACTTTATCCAGTAACCTGTTCCATAATAAATGTTATTTTGCATTAATGGTCTATTTAAACTATTCGACTTCATTATTACCATTTACCTTTTTTGGAAACATTTAACGCCAAAAATTGTGATAGCGCAATCTTTATCATTGCAACCAAATGTAGGTCATACTCTATTATCAATTTTTTTCCACGCCGGTACCCAAACGCCTGATTAAAGTTTTTTTGTGAAAAAGGATACAGTAGATTCCAGATCAGATGACCGAGTGGTGAGAGCGTTTGCCCTTGGAGCTGTAGACTTGACTTTGATTCCGAGTTGGGTCAAACCAATGGCTTTAAAATTGTTATTCACAGCTTCCCTGCTTTACGCTCGGCATTAAAGGGACAGTGTGGAAAAGAAGCCAGTAAGTATATATGTTGTGCCGTTGAGAAAAGCACTTACCGAGACTCCCCCATCTTGGTGTGGCACACAGATAGCTGGCAACTCCTAAGCGAGCTTGTTACAGCGCATTGATTGCTTTTTTCGTGATGGAGCAAATGTGCAACTAAAGTAAATGACAACAGTACAAACAGATACTCAGTATTTTTAAAACGATCGTTTGCATTGTCAAAAGGTATGTTGACAAAAACGATTTCCGCTCATCGAATACCTGACAAAGCATGACTGAAAACCCCAAAATAAACAGACACATAAAAAGCATAAAAAAGGGAAATAATGCATTTTCCAAAAGTGCAGTTACGAGTTATACGTTTGCGTAATATACAACTTTAGATCAGCAGTTTCCGTTTTGTCCCAATCAAAGTATTAGACTAAACAATCAAACTTTTACCTTCGGACGAAGAGAACTTTATGAAATCGGAGCTTCCATTGAACTTTGCAAACAAACTGGTATGTTAACAGATTAAACCATCATTCAGGTTTTTATCTACTCTCATTAGACAGCACGTCAATCATGAAAATGCATAACAGTGAGTGATCAGACTTAAGAATATATTCTTGGATCTGATTCCGACCATGACAAACGCACATTCGACTCCAAATTCTCCGGAAATTTTTGAATGACTCTGATATTTCACTACAAATTTGGTAAAAGCAATTACAAAAAAATCTTAAACTTAACGAAAAGCTGTTACGTGGGATATAGTGACAGGGTATATTTTACCAATAGGGAAAATCATACTTCACGTAATACTGTAATGTACAGGACTTCCAATGGCCTCTGCAACTTGCCTTCCACACACAAAAACAGAACAACTTGGAATCATTGAAGGACAATTTGATGAAACAACAGTCAGCGTCATTAAGTGTGGAACAACGATTGAAAACCTTATGAACAATAATACTATTGAAAGTCTTTCAACGTTATCAGTTTTAACATCAGCTCCAGAAGTTCTATCAGAAGAAGATATTAGAATTGCTACCGGAGTTCTCGAGACTCAGCTGCAGCAGTCAACGCCAGAGGTAAAATGCAAAATAAAAAATTGAACCAGAGCAGAATTAACTTTGGTCAACACCGCCGACTAGTTTAGAGGAAATGTGGCAACTGCGAAAGTTATTGGAACGAGACAAACTTAGCCGCATGTTCTCATTTGGCTATTGCTCAAACATGCAGTGACTAATTTTTAATCAGGTAACAAATTATACTGAAACATAGCAAACGCTAGTTAGTATGTGGTTGCATCTAAGTTACGTAAACTTCTCTTGTACCTATTTTACTTCTTGTAAACGTAGGATATATCTCGTCTCGTGAAAGATACAAATCATTACATTATTGATAATGGTCGTATTTTTCCTACATCGAGCAATCATTGTTTTTCAAATTTTCAGCAATCACATTACATGAAAAATATGTGAATTGCACCAATCTGTGTTTTACAGCAAATTAACACAACTACATTGGGCGTGGCAACTCGAACCATATCAAATCTATTTGCCGGGGAATCACTTACCCAGCAAAACAGCAACAACCTAAACAAGTAAGGCAATTCATTGAAACTAATCTTTGAATGCAACTGAAGCTGAAATAGTTTTTTTTTTTGGGATTGTTTCGGCTGTTTATCGTACTTGTGAATTGGTTAGTTACTGTTAGCGAAAGAGTTAAGAATGAAAACAAAATCGGGCGACTAAAATGTCGGAGGTTTCGTCAGTTGAAATCCAACTTCTCCATCCTGCTTCTACTTCTTTACTGATTCATATATAGCTGACATTGCAACACGTTGTCACTTTCTCGTACATACTGCATTAATTTTTCTACCGCAAAGCTCATGAACTTCTTTCTTTGCCTTAGGTCTGTGAATATAAAATCGAAATTGGTGGAAGCTTTAAATGGATTCGCGGCATCGGTTAATCTTCCACCAAATTCTAAATTTACAGAAGTAAACACTCCGGATATAACGGTTCAGGTACGTCGAAATTCCTTCGAAATTCTTCTTTAATTACTGTATTTTCAAATCATTGTATTCCCTTTTGTTATCATAATTTGCACAATTTGCAATACAGCTACACAAATAATTCTAGTATTCTGGTTGACAAACATTGTTCTTTGCTCCCATGCGCCCAAGCATTGCTCTTACAACTTCACTTGGTGAAACAAAAATAATTTTAAACAAAACTGTGAACCTAGTATGCAGTGCTTGGAAGGAGACGCTTGTCGTTCGCACGGCTGCAGAATTCATTACAAACTTACAAATGTCGTAACGGTGGAAAGCAGTTTTGACATTGTTAAGAAGATCGATTGTCAGTACTTACAGTACATTGAATTATAAAAAAAACCGTTCTCAAATTCGTAATGACTCAATGCCTCCCTCGGATTACCAGGAAGTGCATTCACATATCCAAAAATATCAAATCCTATTCCTGACATCGCCACCAGCATGGCTTTTACTGTAAAAGCAGCATCAATTTATTTAAATCTTGAATTAAAACCATTTGAAATTTTTTTTATCATTACTTAGACAATTAATTTGTATACAATTTAGGTTCAGCGTGTGTCCGAAGGAAAAAGCTTGAGCGAAAAAAATCTTCTTTTTAACCTCACTAACTTGAAAAGTTCATCAAATGTCGTGATAGATGTTTTTGCGAATTCGGCAACGAGCTCGAGCAGAAACAAGAGATCCGCCAACAACACACGGGTATCAATGAACGATTGCGCGATGGTGTTTGCTACATCGGTGAATAACCAATTGAACTCAAACCAGAATACATCACAGGTAAAACATTAATTTGCAGCAAATCATATCATTGGCAGAGAATCCAGTAACTGAAAAACGAAAATGGCTTTCCCGTGCGATGCAACATTGTTTGTTTGTTTATTACTTTCGGCGACAGTTAAAACTACAAAACTAATCAAAAAGAAATGATATACTATAAAACAAAAAGCGACGCCACAGAGTATTTTTTTTTGTGTTATTTCAAGCTACGTAATTGCAGCTTAGAATTTTTGTGGTAGTGAAGTACATGCATCATGGAGATGACCTAGTTGAACATCGAACCCGCGAAGCCAGCTTCGGAGCCCAATGCACCAACCACTCAGCCAATTCCTTGTGCGCGACGCCACAGAGTCCATGAGAAGCCCAGAAAATAGCTTTTAATCGATTGTTCCAGAAACTACCGATTCATAGACTCTGTAATCAAAATAGGAGAATAACAAAAAATAAAAGAAAACGTATAAATGAACTGTAGAGCGAGACAGCGCTGTTTCTGGCTATTAGCCTTCATCAGCCGCCCTCAGGTAAGAAACATTTATCTTCCAGGACGAACGATCTTGTCAGAATCACTCATCCCTTCGGATAAATATTTCTTAAAGAATTTAACTTTTGTGGTACGCAATCCACTCGTGTGGCTACGTCACCATTCCAGTCAAACTCTTTACGTGGCCAGGGTGAAGAGCAACAACTAAAAAGCAATGTCCTTCCTGGCCTACCGGACGGAAAGTCATGACGACTTCCTCTTGTTGGGTCAGAGGCTATAACAGCACTCCATCACCAACAGTGCAAAGCACTCCAGTAAATCGTACCGTAGAGCGAGACAGCGCTGTTTCTGGCTATTAGCCTTCATCAGCCGCCCTCAGGTAAGAAACATTCATCTTCCAGGACAAAGGAAGTCGTCATCACTTCCCGTCCGGTAGGCCAGGAAGGACATTGCTTTTTAGTTGTTGCTCTTCACCCTGGCCACGTAAAGAGTTTGACTGGAATGGTGACGTAGCCACACGAGTGGATTGCGTACCACAAAAGTTAAATTCTTTAAGAAATATTTATACGAAGGGATGAATGATCCTGACAAGATCATTCGTCCTGGAAGATGAATGATTCTTATCTGAGGGCGGCTGATGAAGGCTAATAGCCAGAAACAGTGCTGTCTCGCTCTGCGGTACGATTTACTGGAGTGCTTTTATAGCCTCTGACCCAACAAGAGGAAGTCGTCATGACTTCCCGTCCGGTAGGCCAGGAAAGACATCGCTTTTTAGTTGTTGTATAAATGAACTATAAAGGAGATATATGCGAGGATCCCGAGAGTGCTTGAGAAGTAAAAGTGATATCAAATTCAAAAAAGTGTTAAATTAATAACTGCCTAAAAGCAGTTGTTTTAGTCGTTTATTAAATTGAGCTAGGTCTTCTAATTCTTTAATTTCATTACGTATGTCGTTCCATAATTTGACGCCAACCAATTTAATTGACTGCTTGCTAGTACTTTTTTAAATAGAGGAAGGTGCAGGTTGTTTGATTGTCTTGTTCGACGGCAATGAATTTCTGAGTTAAGCTGAAAAAAGTTGTTAAAGCAATCAGGTAACATGTGTGAAGAAATTCATAAACAAAGCAGCAAAATTCGAGTTTACACATATCTCTAACTTTGAGGACGGCAAATTTTTTGTAAATGTCGTCGATATTGTCACGAGGACTGCGGTGGAAAATTAGCCGAAGGATTCTGTTGCACAAGCTCTGAATTTTAGTTACTTTTGAAAAATTAGTGGTACACCACGTAGTGATACAGTAATTAAGGTGTGTTGATGCAAGCGAATGGAATATAGATCATAGACAACTTGTATTTAGACAATTATGTGCTTTATAAATTAACGTGAAGAATGGTAACCGGGTGGCATTTTTATGTGATGTACCCAGCACCAGCAGAACCTTGCTTTTTTCTGACAAAGCGTGGGTTTATTAACGCCATTTTGTGCATTTTCGCAAAGGGTGTTATATGGCTCAGTGGATTGGGATGCAGCGCGTAATGAGGAAGTGCTGCTTTAGTATTGGGTTTGATTCTCGTCGTGGCTTCGTTTGAGACATGTTTTCAACAATCGGGTTTGTCACGATAATAGAGTGAATGAGGGTGTTGGGTTCGTTACATATATATGCAACCGGGTGTAGATGGAGCAAAGCCTGATAGTGCAACGAAAATCATTAGCAGGATGCCGCAATGCTTACTGTGAATTTTTAGAATGTGGTAAAATTAGCATTTTGTTAAGCGTTTTATTCATCTTCTGTCAAAATAGTAGCAAAAAGTAAAACCAGACCACCTTCGAAAAAACAAAAGTACCAAGCGTACTTCAAGGAATATCTTTTCGGTAATCTTTCTTTTCTGTTCATGCAACAGATTGTCTTCGATATGACAAAACAATAGTGCAGACTGTAGAGGAAAGTGAAGATTGTCATAACTTGCGTACATACTGTAGGTTGTTTCTGTTGGAGTTCGAAATTGTTCAACAGCAAATGTTGGCGCTTTTATTACGTTTGAAGATGTGAATTATTCTCCAAGAGAAACGAAAGTAGTAGAAAATCCTGTAATGGTAGGTTGAAAAGTAGCATCCCTTAGTTAACGTTAGTTTAATGTTTTAGCCTTAACAGAAAAAATATCGTAAGGTGGCAAAATAAATCCGGACGTCTGTCGTTGCAAGAACAGCGTCTCAATCCCGACTCTGGCCTTGTTGAATTTTTGGATTAGATCACTGGCGAATTCAGGGTCTAAAAGGATGAAACTCTCACTTACTTTTTAATTATGCCCTACATATTAATATAATTGTATCAATATCCTTTCAGCCCGTAAAACTCTAAGATAAGCAATTTTTCAACTCCAAACCCCCTAACAAATGTGTAGGTCCGCCCCTGAAGATGCTTATTTCATTTGTTGTACCTTGATTCGTCGAATTGTAAAGAGTAACCTGAAAGCAAAAAACAAATTGACCCGGAAAACTTGAAACGGAACTTCTAACCAAAGCTTAAATTCGCTTAAAGACCTGTAGTGTTTCTTTCCCATGACCGGAAGAAAAATAGCTTAACCATCCATCAATATTAAGCAAATACAAATGTTTAACGAACGAAAAAATAAAGTTTCCAATATTTTTCACCAAGTAATAGGTCCATTTGCCTTCCTAAATATAAGAAAAAAGGTAGGCCTACACCACAAAGAAATAATTCAGTATAATTTACTAATTTAGCAAGTATGAAAAACTCCAAACATATATCGACATAATGTCAAATTATTTTTTTGCAGCGGAAGCTTAGTCAAGCCTCATTTGTGAGATGGAATTTTGATTCCAAGCAATGGACCACCTCAACGTGTGTGGGAGCTCCTCCATTACGTACATTTCAATGCAATCAACTTGCTAGTTACTCAATTTTGTTCGTAAGAACACCGATTTAAACAACATCGAAAACATCTTTGAAATTTGGGTACCCTTCTAAAAGACTGTTTTAAGCCAAACTGCTTTCATTTCGCTCTCCGCAGGGATTAACGCGACGGTAATATAAGAAAGAACTGGTCAAATGTCTCAATCAGCTACATCGAAAAAACTGCGACAAAAAAGTGAAAATAAACTGTGATTGATTGTTTAAAAATAAAGAAAAGCTATGATTGGTTGAAAAAGAAAAACTGCGTTTGGTTGCTGGATGTTATGGACTCTCGGGCGCCTCTTAGTGAAAAATTTGAAGTAAGAAGATTAACTTTTTTTGACAACACACAACAAGCTTTATCATTTTGATAAAAGAAACTTCCAGCGCCGACCGGTGGAATTGCTTTCTCGCTTCTGCTAAAGTGGAAAATTCGTTGACATTATACCGGTAATAAGCAGCACAATCACAGTTTGGATAACTAGTTTATCCCTGAGTCAGCGAGAATGCCAGATTGTGATTCAGCCATTGGTTTACATTTACTATAAAATCGTGATTGTTCTGTTAATTTTAATGTTAACAAATTTTCTACTTCAGCTGAAGCAAGAACGCAATTCCACTTGGCGGCGCTGAAAGTACTTTTATTAAAATGATAAAACCTGTTCTGTCTTCTGTCAACGAGTTCGTCTAATTGCTTCAAATTCTTTACTAGTTGACGCACGTCGGTCCATAACATCCAGCAAAATTTACGCAGATTTTAGTTTTTAACCAATGAATCACAGTTTATTTTTATTTTTTGTTGCCGTTTTTTCGATGTGGCTTATTGAGACACATGGCCAGTTGTTTTCCTCACAATACACTCGCGTTAAGCTCTGATTACAGCGAGAAGAAAACAGTTTGGCTTAAAACAGTCTTTTTCAAAATTACCCAAATTTAAAGACGTTTTCGATGTTGTTTAAATTGGTGCTAAAATTCTATACCACCGAAAACCTTATTACTGATAAGCAAGAAGCAATTAAATCTTGAACAACAGCAAAGAAAAACCGCTGACGAAAATTGTCTAAATGTCTAAAAACTCCAATGATCTGCTTCACGTTTAAAGTGAGACCAAACAGGGTCTTAGGAAGTACGTTTCGTGATTTAAAAGCTGCTGTCAAACTCTCGATTTCAACAGCACAGGGTAAAAATATAGGTACTGTATCATTTCTGGTATAGTACCGGTAGTTGTGAAAAGCTGATGTGTCAAATCTGCTGAGTAGAAAGCATCTCCATGATAGCTTGTTGAGTATGAAAACGAAGGCTCTTCTAAAGTGCAGCCTCCGTAGTACTGTTTAACTATCTTCTAGTGAGCCAAGTAGGACTTTACTTAAGTAAACTTGAAAACTGACAAAAGTGCACCATCAAAGCATAAACTTTAGTATTTTTTCATAAGCGGAATTACATTCTATTTAAATGCAGCGGCATTTATATTTTACAGAGCCAAAGGATTGTTCCTTCAGTTGCTACCTTAGCGGTAGTGAGTTGTATCGGCAGCGTTTTTTCCATCATATTACTGTTGTCAACTATTTTCATATACGTTTGCAACAAGTAAGCATAACTAACAAGCTAAATCCGTAAAATTTGAAATATCTAAAAGTAGTAGCGTTTGAAATGTAAAAGTTATAGGTATTCTATAAGCAGTGGCGTACGCACGATTTTTCAATGGGATGGGGGAGGGGAGTCAGTGACGTCATTTCGTAATGACGTAAAGATACTACCATTACGCTACTGTAGTTCAAAGGCATTAAAGTGCAACGGATTATAATGTTTCTAGTCTAAATTATTACGCAATTGCAGTTAACCATGATTAAGCAATAAATGTCATAACTAAGGAAACAACCAAGATATTTCTTTCGCACTTTTGCTTAATAATTCTTTGCGCTTTGTTTAAGGAAAGAAAAGATTTCACAAAAACTCAAGCTGTCAATCCGTTGTTTAAGTAGGCTAGCTTTTGCAACTCAAGCTGTCAAAGTAGGCTTGCTTTCGCAATGTCACAAACAGAATGTAGACAGGGGGGTAAAACAGGCAATTGCTTCCCTCCAAAAAATCTTTTTTCAAGAACCAACATTGATAAAAACAACGCATATAAACCTTCATTTAAACGTTTAATATGCACTCACTATGAAAGAGCAATTGCTCCCATAACAGAGCATGGGAAAAAACTGCCCTTCTACCGAAACATTTTTAATCTGAGCTAAATTACGCGCCAGACGAATCCCTAATCATGTGATTATGGTCAAAAACAGCGTCGATATTATCTAATCATTTTTCACCCTAATCACAACGTCGACATCATCAGATACTTTCAAACACATAATCGGGGCGTCTGGAAAAAGGAGCATTCCAGTTCGTAAAACAGTTACGGTACGAAATAACAATTTTGCCTCCCTCCTTCCGTTCCGTCCCTGGGCCTCTTCAAAGCTTTCGTTGCGTGGTCTTCCTTGGCAGTATTATTATTTTAGTTTTAACACTTAAGGTAGTGTCAATTTAGATTTTTATATTTTTTCAACATACTGGCAGGTGATAGCGAAGTGTTAAAGATGTCGCTATCGATGCCGAAGTTTTGGGGTTCCATTCCCAGGCCGGTCAAATCGGACACAGTGTAGCCAACGGCTCACCACCGCTGCGACGTTTCTTCGGAGCTGAGTTTAGGCACTAAGCAGCTCAGATGGCCGAGTGGTATGGAGCGTCTGTCTCTTGAGCTGTAGACTCGGGTTTGATTCCGAGTCGGGTCAAACCAATGACTTAAAATTTGGTATTCACAGCTTCCCTGCTAGACGTTCAGCACTGAAGGGACAGTGTGGAGAACAAGCCGGCAAGTTTACTTGTTGTGCCGTTGGGAAAGGCGCTTAGCGGGATTCCCCCATCTTGGTGTGGTAGACAGATGGCCGGCAACTCCTAAGCGAGCTCGTATAGCGCATTGATTGCTTTCTCGTGATAGGAGGATAAATATGCAACTAAATAAAAAAATAAATAAATAAAAAAAATAAAGCCGCGAGGTCGGGTACCCCACTCGCTACCATGCTTTGGTACCACAACAAATTTAATATATCGAGCAGAATGAAGATTCGATTTGATTTTTTTTTAATTTTTGTGTGCAGCTAGCCACAGTTACTGCAGATACACTGCATTCAAAGAAACTCCTGCTTATTAATTGCTTCACAGCAGCATTAATGACAAAAATGCGGTTTAAGCAAAACACATCAGAAAAGTTGGCCTACCCGGTATCGTTGCATCGCATGGTGATGAAAGTTCTCGAAATTAAAGTAGAAAGTTGGACAGAACAAAAAAAATATGATAGCAATTGCGGCGAAGAAAAGATGGTTCGTTTCAAAAAAGAAAGGTTTTATTTATCAAGAGGGAGGTGTTGACTCCCGATTTCAGGGACATAGCCCCTGGAGAACACAGAAACGTCTCAGCGGCGGCGAGCCGTTGGCAACACAGCACCAACTTCACCGTCCCGAGAATCGAACCCCGTACCTTCCGCACCGACAGCCTGAGCGCTTAACAATTGAGCTAATGGCTGGTACCGACCCAGAAATCGAACCCAAAACCTCTCGCGCCAATTATAGCGATGTCTTTAGCCATTACGCCGACTGGCCGGTTTGGTTAACTCAAAATTATGACATCGCAAGCGGAACGTCTGTCTGCGTCGCAGCCATTCTCTTGAAACGTTGTCTTGTCCAGCTTAGGCGTTGAGAACAATCGCTTTATGACATCACAGCACGACTTCAGCTTTAACATTGCGCATTGACTTGGTCCTGGCTTGCATTTTCAGTTAAACATTGGTTCAGGTTCAAGCGCAACGCACCAGAATAGTTTGGCTACCGGTATTATTGCATCACAAATTCACAATGAAAGTTTCTCAAGATTGTGTCAGCAAGTTCAATAGCACAGAAAAACGATAGACATTTTGGCAATCTCTGTATGAAAAAAGGCGGATCGTTCCAAAAAGATAGGTTTTTATTTCTTTTCCAATCGGGGAGGGGGGATTTGTCTGGGCCGCCACTGTCTATAAGTCAACAACGCTTTGGACCATGCTGAACCTACAGTATTTCTATTGTTCGAACGTCGATAGCAATTATTTTCCAGAGAATTACGTGAAAAACCAACAACCATGACATTGATCAACATCTGTGTGTGTTTGGTTTTGGTCTATTTGTTCTTTGCAATTGGAGTGGGTAGAGTATCACATCATCAAACTTGCAACGGGTTGGCTTTCATTCTTCATTATTTTACTCTTGCCTGCTTCGCTTGGATGTCTGTCAACGCTTATCAGATGCTCAGAGCTTTCACATCGGTAAGATTTAGCATTAGTCGCCTTAAGAAACAAAGACAAATACAAGCAAAAGTAAGTAAAAAGTGCGATTCTCCCAAACAGTATTTCAGAAACGATTTGAGATGCAAAATAACTCATTTTTTTAATCTTGAACCACATGGAATCTCTAACTCCCGCGCGATAGGCTACTGTTTGGCCAAGCCTTTGACAATTTTTCACAGCAGTGTTTCTGTATTGCTGGAAACCTAACATTCTCTCACCATCTATTTTTACCGCGTTTACTAACACCAATCGTCGTTTAGTTTTCGTACCGCATTCAACATGCACAGTTGTCGTCTTATGTTTTTGCCTATGGACTGCCGTTCGTCACCGTCTTTGTCAACTTTGCTGTAACTGTTTTATTCTTGGATTATCAGCAGAACCCAAATGATCCAGAAGGTAAGCATCCATTATGTTACAGACGCGAACGCGATTTGCCAATCACTCGGTCAGACCAAAGTCTATGGTCAGACGAAACGCAGTTATAATGCAAGGATGCGTTAACAAGGTTTGTCATGTCAATCTGAGCTCTCTGCTTCCAATTTAGTATGTAAATCTAATTCGGCAAAATCGTCTTAAGATGCTTTGGTTAAAATGTGGGCAACTGTCTAAATTTGTTTGTGAGATAGTGAAAGCGCTGAAGATGAGCCAATTGCTGCAGGAGTTTTGGCAACTACAAATTCTATCAAGATCAGTTGTTCAATTCATAAAATTGATACTTTTAATAAGTTGACTATACACAAAATCAAAATAGAAAAACATTCAATTCGATCCACAGTTGATTACCATAGGTTGCATTCTTTCCAGCCTACTTTTCCAACATCAGCAAAAGAATAATTGCAAACAACAACACTTTTAGGCCCAATGGGTACGAAAGACTTAAAAAACAGATCTTCATCACATTGGTCCTAGAAAACCAATCACAAAGAACTTGACACGTTCGCAATTTTCAGTACTATTTTGCATAAAAACGCTGTCATTTTTTAGATATCTTTTATGAGTCGCTTTACCGAGCAAAATTTACATGTTGGCTTCAACAACCGTCTTTCTACTGGGGTTTTATTTTACCAATAGGAATACTTCTGCTTTTTAATATCGCGGTATTCATTGTCTTAATGAAGAAAGTCATGCTTCGAAAGCGAGAGGTAAGTCTTTTGCTTTGATGCTCCAAAAAGATGCAATGTTGGTCGCGCAACTCAAACATTAGGCCTAAACATCGTTGAAGCCACATGATCATACAGTCACGGCTAAACCTTTCCATCGAAAGATTCTAATCAGCTATTGATGATACTTTTTCGAAGCTTGTTTTCACTTTTCCTGACGAAAATTTTTTCCTGGTTAGAGCCTAGTACGAGCAATACAACAACTGTATCAACAAGCTGTTTGTAGGTAAGATCATCAGCTAAAAATCAATCACTAGTTGAACGTCTGACCAATGCGATCACTATGGTAGTAATGATGGGTCTCACATGGATATTCGGATATTTCCTCTTGATTCCAGTGAATGTAGCTTATGAAACTGCAATGCAATGGCTGTTCACAACCTTCAATGTGTTTCAGGTAGGTTATCGCAGTAGCTTACCAGCAACTACCGTACTTCTAAAACGCAAACGAAACTTTGCAGAAAAATTCTTGGAAACATTAGCTAATGACATACTGGCTGGACAAGTTAATTCCTGCAACAGAGCAATATAATGCCACGTGCTACAATTTGCTTACAAGTCAGTTGATACCCCAGAAAAGTTGCCTAAACAACAAGGTTCTTATCGGTCGTTTGACCCAAACAAAAACCTAACGCAAACGAAAACCTAACGCAAATACAGCAGTAACTTTAATCAGTAACTTTTACTTTGACATGTGATGCAATGGCTTTAACTAACTCTATTTCCTCAAAGCCTAAACTTATCTTCCTCAGAACACCAAACTGAACGCATTTGAAGATGACCCACACAACTAATCCCGATCTATCACATTCAAACACTGACCCAACGGTTTTCAAGTTCAACTAGCAACAGCAAATACTTATCACTTCCTGAGTACCCTCTGATGCAGAATAATTAAAAATTTATTTTTTTCAGGGAGTGGTGATATTCTACATGTACTGTATACGTCGGCCAAAAGTTCGCAGCGCGTGGTTCAACTACAGGTCGAGAAGAAGCTTCGCCATTTTACAATCCAGCACTTCTGGCAATTCAAAAAATGCATTGCCTACGTTATCTGGAGAAAAGAGCACCCAAAACACTACCATTGTTTAAATTCAAACTACCTACTTGTAATTTTAAATTGCTTGATTGCATTATATACATCTTAAATTCAATTTAAAATATTTGTTATCATAATTTTCTGTTGGCATTGCGTAAGTATGGAAATGCGATATACGGCACTGTGTATTTTTCTGCACTTTTGAGTATTCTCTAAGCTGACAATGCAAAGCCTCTTTTTATTCATGCGATGTACAGAACATATTAAATGACAGGCATTCAAGGTTAATTCCAAATTATTGAAATAATTTTTGAGTAGTATTCGAAGACTTTTCGTGTTGGTTTGCGGTCTTCAAGCCGGCAGCCACCCAAAATATGCTTTGAATGCAGTCGGCTTCAGCCGTGAATCGAGTCTGTCAAGAAGGATCCGCCACCTAAGCGCAGTACCGTTGAGCCATGTTGCTGACCAGTGTTATTGTGTAATATGCTTTTTTATGTGCATAGTAACATACAGCTTATGTTTCTGCTCCTGTCTTCCACTTATACTGTTGATCAGGCTATAACTGCCAACACGTTAAGCGATTTTAAAGTTATATCTCAGCAATTTTCAACATATATCTTGTCGCAATGAAACTTTTCTACTAATCAGTTAAAAGCAGTATTTTTCTAACATAGGAGCACAAAGTGAGCAAGGACGCCCGTAGCTTGTTTAGTCTCATCACCAGAACAAGCTGCATCCTATAAATGCACCGAGATCTCGGAAGATTCTGCTTGTACCACCTTTTGGCTGTGACGTGTGAGGATCTTGTGGTAGAGCGCATGGGCTAAATATTCATTCCGAAGAGTCAAATTCATGGCTGGAGTAGGTTGCATGGAACAAAGTCAACAAACATAGCAGTGGCTGGCTGGCTGCTGACTCAAAGAGCCAAATGTTTACTTCGCAAGTCTTTCACTATAAAGTTAAAATTTCTTGTAATTTTTACTCTTTCCATTTTGAAGCAGTGCATAGCGGTAAGCTGTAAGAGCTGGGTAGCACCATTACGATTATTGAGCCTATGCATGTGTAGAAGCATGACTGCGGCAGTGTGATATTACAAGGCGTGTGGGCAGTTAAGCACAGACATGGTGAAATGCGTAACTAAAAGGGAACCAAAAAAATTATTTTGAGAACTTAGATACGAGAGTGAAGGTAATCTTAAAGGGAAATCGGCGCCCTCCCAACAAACTGGTTCAATGATAACAGCAGCAATGCTACACCAGATTATATTTAGTAAATGCCTGTTAGAGTCTCCAAGGCGCTTTTCATGCGGTTGAAAGACAAAACCTGAGTTGGTTACTATGCACAGCTCGTCTGCAAAAATGTGTGAACCTTCTCTTTTTTTTTTTTTTTTTTTTTTTATTTCAAGCCACTTAATTGCAGCTGAGGATTTTTGTGGTAGTGTAGCACATGCATCATGGAGATGACCTAGTTGAGCATCAAACCCGCAAAGCCCAGGTTTCGCAAAGCCATCAAGGCAAAAACTACGACGTTGTCAACCAATCAAGACATTGTCACGCTTGCAATGTAAAACTCTTAAACAGTAGCACTTTACGTAACTTACTGCTCGTCTTTGGTCTCTAGCGCAAAATCGTGAGATTACTTGACTAAATGTGACTTGGGTAAACGCAAATGCAGTTGCTACGTGTGAAATAGCACTCTTTATTTCATGAAAGTATGTTACCACTAAATGCGTGTTGCGTTAGCCAAGAAGATCAGGCAAAAGAGAAGACGTACAACAGTATGGTGCAGTTAGAATGAGTAATTTTTAAAGATTGTTTGAAAATGTTGGCCGCTAAATAGTAAAGATGCAAGAATAATATGGAGTTAAAACGTGTGATATTTCATGTATTTTCCACAGCTAATTTTCTAGTGCGCGCAGAGTATTATGTGTCGTTACGAACATGCTATGACAACAAAAAAGATTGTAAATAAATATATAAGTAAATAAAAGTATAAATAAATATATATGTAAATAAAAGATGTAAATAAATAAAATAGCCTACATAAAAAGGGTTTGGCTTACAAATTCGCGTGAAGAACTTTGACTGGAAACGGTGGCGTGGTAAGCCTCATCGTCAAATTCAATAAGCTTATTTCAATTTCGCTTCTGACATGAAAAAAATGATTATATGCTGTAATAATGATAAATAATCATACGATTTCAATGCCAAAGTATAAAGATTCAGCTTTTAATAATGTGATTTAGATTTGAGCGCAAGTCAATTATTCCTTAAGTCGCAGCTTCACAGATTGATTTATTGGTTCAAGTAGAACTTTTCGACGAAAGCACTTAAACAATTGATATTGACACAGTTGTTTTTATTCGGGATTATGCAACCACTTAACAGGTTATAAATTCAAGGAAACGGAAGTTACTAGGCTACGTGACGAAGTGGACTCACCAAGTTTAAAATTATGCAGACAAAACACATAAATTACAATGAGCAATAAATTATGGGATATTTCACTCTAAAACTCTTAATAGCTCCAATTAATCAACAGGTTAAGCTATTTTTTGATCAGGCAGGTGTCATCAGGCTACGAGTTTCCGCAGGCTCACTACGTGCGAGGTTGGAAGGCTAAGTTTGCACTCTTAAACCCCTTAACAGGATTGGCTCAAAAGTTAGTCCTGCTGATACACCACTGGCTGTAATCCAAATCAAATTCAAACTTAAGACATCCTACTCTATAAAAGTGGAGTGGTTTTATGAATAAAGTAGGATAATAGAACATGTATATTCTCAATATAAGAGCTACAGCGGAAGACTCAAGTTTAAGAAAGTATTGTGTAAGGTTGTAAATGCTTACCAGAGAAACAGGCATTGCTTTAAGCCAGGGTTGGGCCAACTTTTCTTGCGGAGGGCCGCATAGGTACTATTAATGCTACAGTATTTTGATGTCTAGATGTTTCCAATTACCTATTTTTTGGACCATGGGGTGTACCTGACTACAAAGGGCAGTATTAATAACCGTGTTCTTACGCGTTTATTTTCATAAATAAGGCTCTCCGGACAACAAGGTGTAAAAACTCAACGCATTTTCCTCGCGTAATGTATGATCAAACAGCGCTGAGAAGCGTACGTCGCGATTTATACGCGAAGGACGTGTTCTTTTACGCCTTGAACGTGAAAAGAAAAACATACTCGTAAAAGAGCAACGAACAAGAGTAGGTAGGCAGTTGAAAACATGCGGCACACTTTCGTTTTTACGACTATTTGGTTGACCCACTTGACCGCAAAAACGAGTAAAAGTGGGCGCTAATGCGGCAGCGTTGGTGATGCTTATTGCACTAAAAAATTGTTTAAAACCCGGTGATAAAGTGCAAGGTAATTCACATGACCACACATTCTGCAAGTACCGGCGGGCCGTATGAATTAGTCTTTCGGGCCGTAGTTTGTCCAGCTTTGCTATAAGCTGCTTTGGCTAAATGACGTAGGTCACTTGATGGTTTCTGCAATGGTGCACTTCAAGCTAGTTTCCAGGCTTCAAATACTTTTGAAAATATATGAAGCAATAAACTTTTATTGAACTTTTTGCAAAATGATTGTTGGCTATCAATAAAATTTTTTAATTAACTTGATTGCAGGGTTGGATTACCAAAATATGTCCACAAATGAGCAGTTAGGCCATACTAATGTGGTTAGCAATTACAAAAGTCAAAGTTGCATTTATTGAGATGGCAGCACATGCGTTCAAATCATACAGCAGTTCAAGCAAGAAAAAAATACTTAATTTTTATGCTGAAAAAAATAAACATTCAAAAAGCTGACCTACCAAACGTAGTCTTTGAAAATTCCACATTCCATGTTTTAAAAAAATTTTTGGACGCTAATAAAGGCTTACTAGCGTCCAAATTTTTTCAGAAAATAGCATGTAACGCATGCAAACTTGAATCGTAAATTATCAAAATAATTGTGGCAGCCAGCACATGGCTATGCCAGCGCACAAAACTGGTTGTAGCCTTGACCGAAGCAAAAAACGTGTCTGACACAAATTAACGAATAATACGTGCTTTAGAACAGCGTTCAGTCAAAAGTTTAACAATGCAGTCGATAAAATTTACATAACGTGCATATCATAACCAGGCCATGTTAAACAGATAAAAAACGGTAAGCAGAGACTTGCAGTACCTAAGTAAAAATAAACCTTAGGTTACTTTCAGGGAAAAACAATAAACATACTCTTAACTAGCAGTTATTTCAAGTGAAATTGCTTAAAGCGTGTATATCTAAATTAATTAAAAATCTATATGCAGCAGTAAGGCTCGTCAAACGTTTTAAAACGCCAAGTCATCATGAAATTAAATCGAGTGTGCCACTGTGCCAGCGCATGGTCCAGTTCCCAGCCCAATAAACCCGCATGCTTACTAGGTCGAGGGTTATTAGCTCACCGAGCCTTCAACAGCTACATGAAAAAAATTGTTATTGTTGTTCATTTTCGAAAAACAGACTCTGCAAAAATTGAATCATGTTGAACACCTTACGGCAGAGAATCGCTGCACTGTAATTGATGTTCAGAAGTCTCTCGTGTTTTCTGACATCAAACCTAGAGGAATAAATTTTACTATTGGTAACATTACAGTATTATAGGACTAGTATAGTATCAAGTTGATGCAGTCAGGAATGTTGAGGCTCATCAAGGCGATACATTTCTTTTACAAGAAAGATATTTATCTACCTATTTTTCGATCAGATTTCACAGCTGCATGCAGCGGCAACAACACTAGTTGACTTTCGCAAGCATCTCGGTCTTTTCAAACTAGTGATGGATGTGTCTTGGACTTAAACTGCAAAAAAATGACGAAAAATGTAAAATCACTATTCGTTTATGAACTTCTGTGTCCCATGACTGAAATAAGCAGCACTATTTTTTCTTTAATCCACTCATGTGTCTGCCTATTGGAACCTTTAAATAAAATATTAATCAGCAGGCTGGCAACTTCTAAGCGAGCTTGTTGCAGCGCCTCGGTTGCTTTCTTGCAAAAAGAAACTGTGTTGTTGTTGTTGTGTGGTTTTATGGCGCTTTATAACTGCTAAGGTCCTTTAGCGCCAGGACTAAGTTTTGTCAAGAATTCACTGACGTATTTTATTCTCTGTTCATTTCATCCTCCGCGCTCCACTTATTGCTGAGCGTTTAGCAAGTGCAACAGCAGATACAAGTTTAAAGTCTTTGGTTTGACCCGACTGAAAATGGAATCCAGTCTACCAGTTTCCAAAGCGAACGCTCTTACCACTAGGCCATGGCGCTGGCTTCGCAGCTAATTTCTCATGGCGACTCAGTCCGATTAAGCACTTGCAAACACAGGGTCACCGCAAGATCTACTGCAGCTTACAAGGAAAAGATTGGCCTTTGCTGAGTAATCACCCCATAGCGTTTACAGCAGTACAAGTGAACAAGCACATTTGATCAAACAAAGCCATGGCCTAGTGGTTAAGAGCGTTCGCCTTGGAAGCTGGTAGACTGGGTTCTATTCTCAGTCGGGTCAAACCAAAGACTTTAAAACTGGCATCTGCTGTTACACTTGCTAAACGCTCAGCATTTAAGTGTAGAGAGGAGGATGAAATAAACAGAGAATAAAAATAACGTCAGTGAATTCTTGACAAAATTTAGTCCTGGCGCTGAAGGACTTATGTAGTTATAAAGCACCATAAAACCACACAACATTTCATTTCTCAATTCCTTCCTTGGTACAGGCCCTTAGTTAATATGACTCAACGCATGACTTCTGTGATCACACAGTATAGCAAAATCTCTATTGTTTTTAATTGAGCTTTTGTAATGCATTACTAACTATAAAGCGGGTGAATACGCACACATTCTGTACATGATAAAAGCTTGCCTTTGATAAAGAAATTTTAAAATAAGGCATGCTAAAAACAAGTGACTGCAACATAGCGAATTGGTGATATTTGGAGTTATTTTTGAAACATCGCAGTAGAGTTTGGTAAACATGAACAAAATCAGCCGAAAATTCTTAAAAAGGAAGCGTATTAAACTAATCTGAAACGATGTTTTTGACCCATTTGTTGAAAAGAATTGTACTGATCTTTAGGCCTACCAGCCGATTCGAAAATTTCTTTTATTTATTTTTTTTATTGTTGCAAAAACTAATAAAATAACACCGTCAAAATAATAGTATATCCTTACAAAATTACAGCATTCATAGAGTAATAGTTCAAATGAAACAACGCATTCCATTTTTGAAAATGTTTTTTCAAATCTCCATTACGTTTTGCAACCAAATGCATCAAAACTAGCTTACCGGATAGACTGTTCATAATATACTGCTGTAATGATTACAAAAGTATTATTTTCCACAGTATAGCCCAGTGATCGGCAACCACCAGGCCGCGGCCCGGTGCCGGTCCGCGAGGGGTTCGGCACCGGGCCGTGTACTTTTCTAGATAGAATGCTTTAAAACACTTGTTACTTTAGAGCAGCGGTTTCCAATCTTTTTTTCTTCATTACCCACTTTTGATGTGACTGACCCTTATTACCCACTACATAGATGTTTTAAACCTGGGCGTCATAACCTTTTTTGCTCATGGCCCACTAAAGCAGGAAACAGGGGTGGGGTCATGTCAGTGGCGAACCCAAGATTTGGCAAGGGGGGTGGGGGGGAGAACAATCGGGGGTCTGGAGGTGACCCCCCAGCCGCCAACAAATGTTTACTGTTTTCACATAAAAACACTCACTTCAGCACACTTTTTTTTTATCAAAAAAGGGCATGCAGTGAGTGCAGTCACTATGGACAATGCAAAAATATTTTCGCAACTTATGTCTAAAAGCAGAAGCTTAGCTAAAATAAGTAAAACGTGGCTAAAATCATTATTACTTGGAGAAATTATTGACAGAAAGTTAGGTTTTAGCACCTTAGTACTGGGCCAAGGAGGGGGGACATGGCACTGGGCCCCTTACCACGTTTGTGTCCTGTCTTCCAGTAAAAATATCGGTGAGGAGCGTCTTCAGACATCCTGTGTTCCAGTAAAAATATCGGTGAGGAGCAAAAAAGGTCCACCTTGTGGGCCATGGCCCACAGGTTGAAAACCCATGCTTTAGAGTTTAAGACCCAAATTGCTTTAAGACGTTTTGTTAGATTCGATTGCTTAATTTTTACACTTTGGATGCGTTGGGACTTGATTCGGTGCCTAAAGTGTTTTTTGAATGTCGGCTTTAGGTGGTGTTTATCCACTCGGCCGTTATTGCACGAATGAGATAAAAGACAAAAAGGCAATGAATCTAATTGATATCTTTGTTATGTCTGTTTTGTTAGCTGTGTTAAGTTATAAAGAGTTATAAAGAATTGCGTTTTAAAAAGCAGTAATTGTTGTGGCTGTGTAGTGTTGGCTGAGTTAAGTCGATGAGGGAGATGACTAAGAAAATAACGCCAGAAATATTGCAGCAAATTGAAGGCAGAATTAAAATAAATTAGGCTATTCCTACTGAAACTCATAACCTAAAATATTAAAGTTTTAACATAAATATTTTTAGTCTGACAATATAGTAATCAGTGAAAAGAAATATCTTTGCGGACATTTTTTGGAAATAGGTCAGCACCACACCAAGAGTCTGACGTCGATGACGAAGGACCTACAGCATTAAAAAACGTTAAGGGAGACATTGCGGGTAACGTTGAGTCGCATCATTTCAAGATGGGAGAGTCTGGTTGCAGCAAAACAAGCTCATGGTTTTCATTGAATTACTACAGCAAAATGAGCTGAAATAAAATTTCATTGCTAGATATTTATGTTTATTTTTAAATCCGGTCTGTGAAAAATTTTCCGACTTAAACCGGTCTGCCATGCAAAA
Source organism: Trididemnum miniatum (assembly GCA_964006365.1). Lineage (NCBI taxonomy): Eukaryota > Metazoa > Chordata > Ascidiacea > Aplousobranchia > Didemnidae > Trididemnum > Trididemnum miniatum. The sequence continues at coordinate 4,267,685 of OZ023248.1, read as the reverse complement.
AAGTTTGCCCACCCCTGGATAACCTATTCATGTTTTTATACACCATATCATAACTTCCTCTGGCACGCTTTTTAACTGCATTGTGCGTTAGTAGCATTGAGGGACATTTCACCAGTATCCCTCACTTTCTTAAAACTAAATTCGAAAAGTTTAAATGGTACCTAAGACCTAAGTTTTCTGTTTTTCAAAGACCTATAAGTGATGTATGTCAAAGTTATTTGTTATGATGTCCTCACTGTTCAAAGTAATAATTCTGTTTGAATACGGTTTTTATCTGAATAAGATTACAATTACGTAAAACTTGTGGTTTGATCAAATCAAACAAACGTTACATTGGAGTAGATTCATCCGAACTGTTATAACACTTTTTTCAGAGAAAATAAGCTTACTGGTAAGAGTGGAAAGAGAGTGAAGATTTGTACTGTAGTTATAATGAAACAAATTCGACGAATGCTTTTTTTTACCATTTTATTTTTTGTATTTCTATTTCCGACTTTCGAAGCAACAAGCAATATTGGTAAGCAATTTACAATAAGCTTCGTTAAAGATATCAACTTCAACCATTAAAATAATAAAAATATCCAAACACTGTTTTCAATTTAGTTTTAGCGGGTAAAACTAAGGGATCAAGGCTAGTTCACATATCCCTGCCAAAACCGCATGCAAAATTGACATTGGATTTTCGCGTTTCACTTGCGATAGACAAGGGGTATACGTGCCAAAGTTTTCAAAATCACCTTGTCGTTTGCCACGCCACTTTCGAATAATGCTTAGTATTGTAAACGAACTTCCTTAAAACTCACACAGTAACAACAAACTTCAACTCCATGAATAAGTGGATATTGAAACAAAAATATGTGAACAAGAGTGGTGATGTAAGTATATTTTGCTATAAGCCTGAGTCTTAGGCTTACTAGAATTGCAAGAACAACTTTTAACCAAACTGTTCTCGTGCCGCTGTCAAATTTATGGCGTGCCACACTTAGCACGCGTGCACTGAGTTGTGCACCCCTGCCATTGACCATATATCAAAGGCAATTGTTTTGCTGAAACTTTTCTGTTCTCGGAAACTGTTTTATAATTTTGAGTTGGTTAAAAAATTATGCTTGCAGGAGCTTGCGGGTTCGAAGAAACTGCGACAAATGTTCCTCAGACCATTTTCTCTCCAGGATGGCCAGGCACTTTTGCAGCCAATCAAACTTGTGTATGGACCCTGCTCGCATCTATAAATGAACGAATTATCATTACATTTCTAAACTTTTCCGTTGCTGAATGTTGCGATAAAGTGGAAGTATGTATCATGCGCTTCGCTCGTGACGCAAAAACTATATGACAAAAACTTTGACTTGTTTCTAGTCTCATCAGTTTTTTCTACCTTTTCAAAATAATGACGCCGCAAACAGAATAAATAAAAGTGCATTTTGAATTCCCGAAACAGTTTCTTTATTCCTTTCCCGTGGACAAACCTTTGCACCTCTTTGAAACACCGAAAGTTTTATTTAGTGACCAAGATAAGTTGTTTCTATTCTTTGGAATAAGAGTAATTTGTTAGTGTTGCAAGCAAAACAACGCAGAGGCGCACCCAGAAAGGGGGGGGGCGCTATGGCCTCGCCCCTCCATCCCCCCGCTGGCGTGACAAACGTTTTTTGTTCTTCACTTGTATTTGGGTGGAAAATTGGACATCTGCAGGCGTGATGACCTTGTTTTTGCTCTTCACTTGTATTTGGGCAAAAAATGACACATCTGCGGGCGTGATGGCCTTTTTTTTGCTCTTCACTTTATCCGGCCCTGCTAGCCTAGCTTTAAATATCGCCCCCCCCTTTTCAATTTTTTGGGCACGCCCCTGCAACGCTTAATTGCTACATAGCCTAAGGTTGTGTCGAGAGTCAAGAGGCAAATTATTTGGATCATAAGTATTTGCCCTTATTTTTAATTCAGATCTCAGAAAGTCGTTCTCCATATCTGGGGCCTTTTCAGTATGCTGGAACCGAATTGCCTATGCCGTACACATCGCTTACTAACAGAGTAGTAGTTACTTTCGGTTTGAGGGCACAATCTGATGAACAAACAATCGAAAATTTTGCGCTCAACTTTACAGGTAATTTCATAAAATTTCAAGCTCTAAAGTCAGAGTGTCACGATTAAATGTATTTTTTGAAATTCAATTTTACAAAATTCGTTTACCGTAATATTAAACTTATGGTCATTTGATTTCACTAATTACAATGGCAGCATGCTATGATGTTTACTTACATCTTTATAATTTTGCATGATCAGCGGTTCCCATTCGATCAGCTGGTCCTTCCACCGCAGCAACAGGTAAGTTTGTGATAAAATACACAACTTTAATGGATGATTTTTGACTGAGTAGATAGAAAATTTGCCACTGAAGCGATAGGCTGAAGGTTCAATTCCATGTCAGGTCAACCAAAAAACTCAAAAATTGACATTTACGGAATCTCTATTAAAGGGGAACTGAAGAGCAAAACTGCTTTTTCAGAAATGGCGTTAAAATTTACACTGAGTTCTATACTGACTGCAGAAATTTTCAATCATTTTTAATTAACCAGAAATTATAAATTGAACTTGTGATGATGACGTCATCGCGGTCTGTGACGTCATTGAAAAATGCATGGATTACAGACAGCGGTAAGGTTTGCGTAGTTGGGTCCGTGCAGTGGTGCGGAACGTACAGACCTCGAGACGTCATGATCACAAGTTAATTTCTGGTTAATTAAAAATGATTGAAAATTTCTGCAGTCAGTATAGAACTCAGTGTAATTTTTAACGCCATTTCTGAAAAAGCAGTTTTGCTCTTCAATTCCACTTTACCGTTCATCATCAAGCAAACTGTAAGGAAAGTAAGAAGGCAAGTTTACATCTTGTACCGCAAATGCTAGCGTCGAAAACAATTAGCAGTAGCATTGATGTGCTGCAAAGCCACGCAATATTGAGGTTTTAGTTAAGAGAATGTTTAAAAATGATGTCACGCACGACATATTGTAGAGCGTTTATCTTTAACTGTAACCATAACAGCTACTACCGTTGTAGGCATGATTAAATGCAGGAATGATGACAATTTAGAATTGTAACAGCTTCAAAATTTCAAAACGAAGCCATATACTTTAAAATGAAGCACATGAAAGCCGTGTTTCGTGCAGGCGATTATACAAGGGTAAATAGCAAGTAACAGATTATTTTTCAACCATATTGAACGGAATTTTAACAGAATGACGGAAACCACGAAATGTGGTTGCGCAGTCGGGTCAGCAGGCACCCGGAATGGTATGCGATCGACTACAGCAGCGAATCGAACCCGTCACGTACAGTTGTGTACGCAGGATTTTTCAATGGAGGGGGGTCAGTGAAGTCACATCGTGATGACGTAAAATACTCCGTAATACTACGTCATCACGATGTGGCGTCACTGGCAGTGTCAATTTAGATTTTTAACGTTTATAATAATTTTTCGTGAAACCGGACGGTTATAGCGCAGTGTTACAGATGTAGCTATCGATGCGGAAGATTTGGGGTTTAATTCCCAGACCGGTCAAATCAGACCCAGTATAGCCAACGGCTCGCCACCGCTGCGACGTTTCTTCGGACCTGTGTTGCCCAAGCGCTAAGACCCGGTGTCGGACCCCGCCACTCGCTACCATGCTTCGGTACTGCATGAAGGGAGTACAGTGAAGATTTGATTTGAAAAAAAAATTTGTGTGCAGCCATAGCTACTGCAGAGACACCGTATTTAAGGAAACTCCCACTTACCAACTGCTTCACAGCAGCAGCATCAATGACAAAAATGCAGTTCAAGCAAAAAACACATCAGAAAAGTTGGACTACCAGCATTGTTGCATATCGCGTCGTAATGAAAGTGTCGCGAGATTAAATTAGAAAAATGGACCGAACAGAAAAAACATGATAGCAATTTCGGCAAGCTCTGCACGAAGAAAAGTCGGTTTGTTTCAAAATTAAGTAAGAATTAATTTTTTTGCAATTTTCAAGGGGGGGGGGGCCGACTCCCGGCTCCCTCCCTTGCATGCGCCACTAGGGGTCATCTCCGCGACTTAGCGTCTGGGGAACATAGAAACGTCGCAGCATTGGCGAGCTGTTGGGGACACTGAGCCGATTTGACCGGCCGGGAATCAAGTCCTAGACCTTCCGCACCGATAGTCTGTGCGCTTGACCATTAAGCTAACGACCGGTACCGACCCAGAAATTAAACCCAAAACCTCCCGAGCCTTTAGCGATGTCGTTGGTTAACCCCAACTAGCTGGTTTGCTTAACTCAAAGTTATGACATCGCAAGCGAAACATCCGCCTACGTTGCAAACATTCTCTTCCAAGAATACCTCCTGCGCTGGAACGTTGTGTTGTCCAGCCTTGATAGTCGTTGAAAACAATCGCTTGATGACATCACAACACGACTCCAGCTTTGACAATACCCATTGACTTTGTCGTGGCTAGCATTTTGTGTTAGTCGTTGGTTCAAGCGCAACCCAGAACCCACCAGAAAAGTTTGACTACCGGAATTATTGCATCACAATGAAAGTTTCTCGAGATTAATAAGCAAGTTGGATAGCACAGAAAAACATGACAGCGACTACGGCAAACTCTGTATGAAAAAGAGCGGATCGTTTCAAAAAGAGAGGTTTTTATTTTTTTTTAATCGTCAATGGGGGGCTTGACCCCCAACCCCCCCCCCCCCCCCATCCTCGTGCGTACGCCACTGCTTATATGCCATTAAAGGAAACTCCTGTGTATTTATATATTGCTTCACAGCAACAGAAATGACAAAAATGCGGTTCAAGCGACACATCGCAAAAGTTAATCTACCCCTACTGTTAGATCGCTTTCAAAGTATCTCGAGATTAAATAAGAAAGTTGGATGGAACAGACAAAACGTTGGGAATTTCTGCAAGCTCAAAGAAAGGGCGAACAAAAAGTGTATCGTTTAAAAGACAAGTTTTCACTGCATCTTTAATCGACAAGGGAGGGTTTGACCCCCGACCCCTCTTGCGTACGCTACTGGTCACGTAGGATCTGTAACCTGCGCGCGGTACCGCTAAACCGCATCGCTGACAGAGAATGCTTTTCTACTTGCAACCGTTTGTTAATTTAGGACGATGTGGATTTAATAGGACTGCTCCTATAGAAGGCAGCAATGCAATTGGCATTATCAATTCTCCGAATTGGCCCCGAACATACCTAAACAGTCAAGACTGCACATGGACTATATCTGCATCTCAAGGGCAAAAAATCCGGATCACTTTTGCAAATTTTAGCACGGAGGCATGTTGTGATCGATTAGAGGTACGAGTAATAAATAATTTTTTGCTTGATTGACGTGTACTAAAACCTCAAGCAGTTTTACATTGAAGAAAATCCTTTTTTTGCGAAAGCAATGAAATCAAATATTCATTATGGTCACGTTATTACGCCTAAGCTTGTAATGGGTTGCGGGGCCCATCTCAGCGTCTTAGCGTCGGGCAACACAGCTCCAAAAAACACGCCGCAGAGTTGGCGAGCGGTTGGCGACACTGTGCCGATTTGATCGGCCCGAGAATGAAACCCCAGACCTCCTGCACCGATGACGTGTGCTTACCAACGGAGCTAACCGGCCAAAAGAAAAGTTAATATTATAATCGCGTTATTATGCCGAAATCGCAGCCGCAGTTGGTTGGCGACGACACTGCGTTCTTTTCGAAAGTAATTCCGTTGCTTAATTTGGATTAATTGATAAAAGATATTATTGGCCCATGTAGCTGCAGAAATTTGCAAAACAGCCATAAGCAAGAAATGTTACAATCATAATTATGCTCATAGGATACTAGCCTGACCTAGAGTACTCTTTCAATAGTAAATAAACAAGCTGAATTGTGTCAGACAGACTGTATCAACGTTTCGCTCGGCAGGTCGCGCCAAGCAGTCTCAGAAATGAGTAGAGAAGTGCTAACGCACTCCACTAAAAATCAGCACACATGGTGACTTACAAGCAGCCTAAAACAAAAAATACATAGTCTGACAATCTTCACCTTTTCAATTTACTACAGGAAGAGCAGCTCTGGTCAGGCTTGTCTACCGACAAACCTATTATTACAAAAATAATGCCCGGCGGGCGGTGGACCAGGGCCGGATTAAGCAATGGGCAAACTGGGCAGTTACCCCGGGTCCCGCACTTGGACGTAGTGACCTTTTTTTGGTCTTCACTTAATTTTGGGCGGAAAATACGTGTGACAATTTTTTAGCTCTTCACTTGATTTTGGGCGAATATTGTGGACTTCACTCTTATCTGCCCCCGGCCCCGCGATCTCTTAATTCGCCCCTGCGGTGGACCGAAAGTTAACCGTTCGTATTGAAATTTTAAACATTACCACTGCGATGTTGACACGCTGTTTCGAGACCACTGGTACGATTGAGATGTGTCGAGCTGAGTCTTGACCATGTTGGTAGTTAACAAAACGGAGTCGGAAAAGCATAAATAAAAAGTGACCCTAGACCAAGTTTTTATTTTCAGTATTTCTGTAGACCATAATACAAAACACAAAAGTGGTAATTTGTGTAAAAGAGACATAAAAATTGCGACACTTCACAGCATTAAGAGCTGATAGTAGCAACGCTAGACCTAACTTAAAAATGATTTCACAGCACTTTTATGCATACTGATGAAGGTATTTCCTTGAGTAAAATTGTTTAGGCCTATCCCTATAGCATCAAAGCTAATCTGATTAATGCGCAGCATGGACTTGAAGAGAAGGCCTATAGGAAGCCTTTCTCCAAAAAATTAACACCAAAGCAATTTAAGCACCACTATGACATTTCATAATTCCAGCTAGATGAGGCCCGACCATCGTTACTTGCTTTGGCGTAGGCCTATAATATCGCGAGTACAGTGAAACCGCAAACGTTAGGTTTGTCGTCATTTATTTTTAACTGAACCTCTTGCCATTTACGTAACTTCTTACTTAGATCTCTGAATATGAAAATTCCATCCCAGGATTTTTTTCTTACGAAGGAGATATCCAACCGTCGCCATACGTATCTTTTTCGAATCGAGTGGTTATGCGATTTACTTCTGATTCAAGTGTTGTAAACAGTGGGTTTGAAATATACTATTCAGGTACCAAACGTATTTTTACAATTCTTAATTTGTTAATGTTTATTGCAATTTTTTTGAGATTGTATGGCGTGTTTCCATAAGCGGTAGATTAAATGTAATCATAGCACATTACAATTTCACCACACCATGGGATATCTTGCTTCTGCCAATACTAGGTACAGTAATGGCCAGAATGGACGGGACACCTTTGATATTTTTTCATTTCTTGTCTCTAAACCACACAATCTAATTTTAACCATACTATTCGGAATCACGACCCCCCATCCCCGACCCCAACTCCCGCGACTTAACCCCTCCAGCCAGGGACGGCGCGTCCATTAGGCAAACTAGGCAACCGCCTAGGGCATCACGCTTCAGGGCATGCTTCAGGGGCATCCAAATGCCGTTTTTGAGGCTTCAAAATGTCTTTCCCAGAACATTGTCGCTTTTATTGCTTACTTATTAAAGGCAAATATGTATGCAAGGGGGCATCAAAATCAAAGCTTGCCTAGGGCATCAAAAAGCCTTGCGCCGGCCCTGCCTCCAACCCTCCGATCCCAACCCCTTCCGATCTCAACCCCACTGAACCCAACTCCCCCGATCACAACCTTTCCGGTACCAACTTCCTTCCATCTTATCCGACCCCAACTCTCCAGACCCAGACAGTTTTCCAGCCCCTAACCCCCATCGTTTTCTGATGAGAAAATATCAAAGGTGTCCCGTCCATTTTGGCCAGTACTGTAGTGCCCCTACTTCGGTTCTCGAAATTTCAGCTGCTAGCCGATATGCTTTTGGTGTATTCTTAACATATAAAGTTAGTAAAAGGATTTTGCAAACGATGAAGCTGTTAATTGGTAATTGCATAACGTCAGTGTAAAGACAATGGCATCGCGTGACTTAATTTCGTTCTAACAGCTTTTTCAATTTCTGAAGTTTTTTTTAACTAGGTTGCATTGCAATAGAGCAGTAGCTTGATGGTGAAAATTCGATTTTTTGAAAATGCTTACCGGTACTCCACATTTCATAACTCTATCACAGTAATTATTAAAATTTGATGTATCGACAACGTAGACTCAGCTGTCATCATCATCAGTATAAATACAAGGCAGTATAAAATTGAACAAAAATTAAGAAGATAACTTAACTAATTATGTCGTTGGAGTGCGCAAAATCAGTCACCTGTGTTTCGGTATAAATTTCACCATCACCACCTATGTGTATGTTGACTAGTAACTAAAATGCGTTTACGACTAGAATCACTTCCAGACAGGGTAAGTGAAAAAGTCTGTATTTGAACATGTATTGGTATGCTGTAAAACGTAAATGCAAAACTATAAAAGCAAGTAAAAAGGTAAGGTACTCAATAGCAAAGCATGCTTCGCTATTAAGCTTTTACTTCTTTTTGTAAGTCCTATTGTTGCATCATAAAACATGCTAAAGATGACATTTTAGCGAACGATACATAGAGTAAGCTCATTGCTCAGATATAGACGCTTTTACCGGACCCCGTCTAAAAGTGATTTTAGTTGCAACATAACTTAACTAATTTACAAAATCTGCTGAATTATGAAAAGGTATGTGACTGCTCTTTTCAAGTCCAAATTTTCAGATCTTCACATGTAAAATTATCCAAAATGAAAACTCAGAAAATAGCCCAACTACTTCAAGTTTCTTTCTCGGATAATCTGAATGAATTTGTTTCCTTTTATCCTGCCAGTTACAATAGGATTGAGAACGATACGTTTAAAATACAGATATTAACCTAGCATTGCATTGCAGCAATACATGAAGGGGGTGCTGTAGACGTTCCATCTACAACAGGTAAGGTTGATCTATTTTGACACTGCATGAAGGCAATCAGTTTCAAGTTATCGATGAGTTTATGATGAGATTAACCTACCGTTCATCAAAGATATTCTAAACTGCTGGTTCTTGTGATAACTTCTTTGGGAAATTGATATACTGTAAACTGCTAAGAATAAGAATATGCTCTCTGTCGTCCTTTCAGCTACGGATATATTCTTTTGCTTTTTGATTAAGGAGGACCGGCTGACCCGAAGCAGCTTATTTCAAGGCCAATAGCAATTTTACTTGGAACCGTTCTGATGAGCCTGATCTGTTTTCGGGCAATGTGCTGTTCGTCGGGCTATATTCGCATTTATGGATTTGCCCGGACTGAGCATTGCTACATGAAAACTTAAACATTTATTGATACACATAGATGGACGTTGTGGATATGCAGCAACTGCTTTCAGATTTCCCCAAACTTTAACTTCCGTAGCATTGCTTAGTGGAAGAGGTTCAGATTGCCAATGGGTTATCACAGCGCAGCCTGAGCAACGAATCAATCTATCATTGGTTTTCTCAAATTTTTCTACATCTTCTTCGCCGAGATGCTGTTTAAGATGGGAGGTAGATAGTTTGTATATAATAATTTTTTCGAAACGATTCTTAGACCAGTAATAAGTTGCCATACTAACGTCATCCAAACAAATTCTCTCTTGGTATGTTTAGCTAATTTTCCAAACTACAACCACATGAGACCACTTCGTAAAAATACAGAGTGTGGCCATAAACGTCTTCTAGGAAGACAATACACCACTTGAAGTTTTAAGATTGCAAACCATCACACTGTTATCATGAGATTTTTAAATTGAGGTGAGATTTTTTTTAGCGATTTTGTGGAGACGAAATAACTAAGAGGGATTAGATCAAAAAGATGAAACTTCTATGCTAATAAAATGATTTTGGCATTTAACCACGCATTTCGAGAAAGGGGAGTGAAACTTGGTATATGTAATTTTAAGAGGTAAAAGCAAAAAAATCTAAGTAGCGCCCTTTTAATCAATCTTATATTTTCAGATTACTGAAAACAGAACTTCGTACGTGGGACCCGTAATACTTCCGGTTTTAAATCCTCTTCCGCCGTACATTTCTTTCCAAAACAGAGTATTTGTGAGATTTTATTCAACCACAAGCTTTATAGGCTTGAATTTGCTGCAATATTCCGGTAAATTGATTAATAAAACAAGAATTAAACCGTTGAGGACTTACGGCAAGAAAGTGATTACACATAAGCAACAAAACCGATCAGACGGCAACGCAGCGTTTGCTTCTGTAACGTTAAAACTTGATATTTAATTCACAGTATAGGACCAAACCAATGACTTAGAAATCAGTGTTCGGAGCTTTCCTGCTTGACATTTAGAAAGAAACAAGCTTGCTTTATGTGCTGCGGGAAAAGGTAGGTCTGCTGATTGGTAGATAGTTAAATAGATAGATAGATATTTATTTTGACATATATAAAGGAAACATAAAATACGATCACGCACACACAAAGAGCAAATAAGCACATAGGCAAGGAAGCATCAAATAACCAAGCGGTTTTCGAGTCAAGATTCTTCCTATCGGCACAGTGCTACAATTGAGTTGAGAAGTGCGAGGTAATAACACACGCAATTCAAAAATGCGTCAGAGTTTTCATGGTTATACAGTGTGCACTAACGCAAAGCGAGCTGACTGGGATTACTCCACCTTTACTTGATTTATTATGGATAGATGTGGCAACTCCTAAATGAGCGTATAACAACGCCTCCGTCGCTTTCTCCTGACTGAAGAACAAGAATTCTGCTAATAAGCCTACTAATAATTGTAATTATACAATTAAGTGCAGAGCACTATAATCTTTGTAATGCATGCAAAAAATTAATATACTTAAAAAAGAGACCTTTGACATAGCTTTTTCACTTTTCAGATGACTGGTGCAGTGATTTGTTGCACTAGCAGATGAAATCATGAAACCTTAAAGCAAAAAAAGTTGATCTATTTATTGTTCAGCTGTAAATGCATCATGAAAGAATTAAGTGTAAAATTTCCAAATGCGCAATTGCACATTCAACATTTTTTGTGTTTTTGCAGCAATTCCTAGAAGTTCAGCTGCTCCGACACCTGTGTCAGGTAAATTATATGAATATTAGGAGAATAAAAAACTATAGTGGTTACGTTAACCGACGGTGATCGCGTTGTGGGCTACAAAATTCAACACCACGTACCATTCTGTAGCGTACAATTACGATAACGTACAAACGTAGTGGTCTGAAGCGATGTTAATTGTAGCAAAAGCAATGAAGGAGCATTTATTGATTCAGCATAAATCTTGCGGTTATTATGCTCAGGCTTAAATTACTAAAATTCACATCTATGTCATAATGCCCAACAAATATTATATTCCAGCTTCCGAATTTGTTCATGTACAAACAAATTCATATGTGGTAAGTGTCACAACAAATACATATGTGGTAAGTGTCACTTATTGCACAACTTACTTGTTTTTTCAATACAGGGTCTTGTGGCTTCGACGTAGAAGCAACCAACAGAGTCAATTCAATCCATTCTCTAAGGTTTGTTGACGCTTTGGTAGGAGACTTGATTTGCAATTGGACAATCACAGCACCTCCTGGACTACGAATCAACATTTCATTTGCCAACTTTACTCTAAATTGCTGCTCTAATTTAGAGGTAAGGTAATACCCTATCTTTCCAAACACGTGAGTAGCGAAATAAACTTGACCATTTTCGTCGATATTTTTAAGAGTACAGCAGAATCACTTTTATTATCTTTTTAGAAAAGTATTTCGTTTTTAATCAGTGATGCGGAGCCGCCTTAAAGCGCACGTTGTCACGGAAAGTAAGCTGGTCTCGCAATGCAAAAGAAACTATTACTGAGGGGAACTTCAAAGCCTTAACTGCGTCTCCCTCCATTCAAATCAACAACTTGTTAAGATAAAAGACAACTAGATTTAATAACACATAAAAATTGGGATCACTAGCAAAAATTCACCGAAGTCGACTCCAAAAATTAAACTTTCAACAAAATTCAACAGTAACAAAATCTTAACTCAAATAACGTGCTTACAACAACTAAAACTACTTCAGACTGAACAGTAAACAATTACCGGAGCAAATTGGTGCCAAATCCTTGCTGGTGGCACAAACCGGGTTCTGTTTTTAAGTCAGCTACTGGCTTAGCAAAGTTAAAAAACACAAAAAAAATGGAGTAGGTACTCTTTAGCGCAAAAAGTTTGGCCTGTTTGGTGGAAAATTATCGATTTAGGCACCTGCGTCGAGTCAACAAGTATATGAAACAAACAGAGCGAGCTAGAGGCTCCCTGAAGTTAAGCGTAAAGTGACTTCAAATTTTTTAAAAGCAACAATGTGCTCCAACAATCAAACGTACTTATTTTCATGTCAATTGTCTTTTACTAGTTTTTGCAATACCTTTCCTAACTGTTTGTTGGTAAAAGTTCTAAATTGCCAAAACTAGAATGAAATCAACTTATGGCTTCGTAAGAGCATCACAAATGTTGCTAGCAATTTCTGGAAACTCGCAAAGCTTTTCAGCGCGACAATTACTTCTTTACTAATCCGCAACTTAAAACTTTACATTACTTCTTTATTGTCATCTGGGATTACATATCCGTATTAGTTTAAGTCAAATCTTTGCCATAGATTTTCTATAACATTTGCAAAATGACGATACTGTTACAACATGAAAACAGTATAACATAAAAAGATAACTTGTAATCACAAATTATGACAACCAATCTTGAAGCATCGGCATATTACAAAGATGTTCAATTTTTCGTTTTGCAGATCCTCAAAGCTGAATTTGAAAACGCAAATAATATATTCGGTCCACATGTCAAATTTATGTGGGCTTTAGACCCACATTGATGTGGACTTGTTGCTGTGGGCTTTCCGCATCACAATTAAATTTTGATGTCATAATTTAAAAAAAGTGATTATGACATCAACCCCACAGCAACAAGCCCACATCAATTTCGGCCAAAAGCCCACATAAATTGGCCATGTGGACAGGGTAATAATGCACCACGATGAATAACGTAAGCGCTGGAAAGCTTTGCTGCACTGAATGCAATTAATGCAGTTACAAGGGTTCCTATTAATCTTGATCACTATTTTTGTAAGATTATCGAAGAGCGACAAACTATTTTCGGACCGATAGTTTATGCTCAACAAACACAACTGCCTTTGCCTTACAACTCGTTTACCAACAAAGTTTTGTTGCGATACAATTTATTGGACACTTCAAGAGAATTAGGTCCCGATGGTGTACTACCAAGCTTTCTTATACATTTTTCAGGTAAGTCTCATACGTATGTTAACGGCATTGGCTGGTATAAATAGGATATTCGGAATTTAACGTCGCTTTATATTTAGCAGCGACTAATGGAGTGCGTAATGTTGTTCGACCGCTTTTCAAATTTTAGTTGAACTATTTTTCACATAATTCTTACACCAGTCTGACTTAGCAACCGAGAAGTGTGAGAAGCTGTAGGCTACTAATAATTGACAAGAAATACAGGCGAGAGCGATACCAGAGTATAATTAACCCAATGCAAATTCAAAAACAATAAAGCTAGAACTCGGGTTCTGCCCCCAAAATTGTCAGAACAGTAGTCACTGACACCATAAAATCATATAGAACATGTAAGTACTCGTACTATAACATTATATTACCTGTAGATGCCATGAAAGTGCACTATGCATATCTCATATGACTTATTGTTGTAACTGGCTGTATAGTGTTGTCACGCCTCCTGTTGTATCTTAGCTGTTAGCATTGTGCAGGAGCCTGCAGTTTACGCCACTGATTAAAGATGAATCGTTTCCGAAAAAAAAAAACTTTTTAGAATGACGTTATTCCTTACTTTGACAACCAAAAATAGAAAATGTTTAAAGCTACGGATACAAGAAGAAACCTAGTTGAATAAAGTATGGACTAAAATAGACATGATTGTGACAGTTAAAAACACGGTCAGTCAAATATAAAACGACCTCTACCTCTTACCCTGATATGCTATATGATGCATTGAAAAAGCACGTCCCACGTGCGGTTATAACCACCATCAGAAACTCGTTGTAAACTTACCGTAAGAGCGATGGCAAGTTGAAAACACTATAGTGTTTTATTGAAGATGGTTTTTATTTTTATAGCAATTCCAGAAGCTTCAGCCAATCCTCCTAGAACAGGTAACAAGGTTTAAAAAAATTAACTACCGGTAGTTATATAATATGTGTCTTTTAAGCATAATGTACATTTTTTATGTACGTTTCATTATACCGGTATTCACGGTAATACGTTGAAGCGTGTAACGAGTGGCGGGTGCCATCTCCGCAGCTTAGCGCCTGGACTACACTGCTCCGAAAAAACGTCGCAATGGTGGTGAGCCTTTGGCGACTCTGTGCCGATTTGACCGGCCCGGGAGTCGAACTCCGGACCTCCCGCACTGATAGCGTGTGCGCTGTATGTGAAACCATTCTAAATATTAAGAAACCAAGTGAATAAACACGCATAAACACACTTCCACGCAATATAGTAATAGGGATATAATTGGTACTGTTTTAGGGTTTTGTGGATTCACTGTAAGAGCAACAGATGACTTTCCTCGCCCGCTGACCTCTCCTCGATGGCCTTTTAATTATCTTAACCACACAGATTGCACGTGGACAATCTCTGCACAACCTGGACAAATCATCAATATAACATTTGCAAACTTCTCCACGGAAGAATGTTGTGACGTATTGGAAGTAAGGTTTATGCAGAGATGCAGCTAGTCATTCTAATGCTGATAATAGTGAATGCAATAATTATTATTTGGTGTATGTTCCGTTCATATTCAGCATAAGCGGATTAATCTAACTAAATTGCTTTCACCTTCTCCCTTTATTGTTTAACTGTATTTTTTTATATAATTTATATTTAGTTGCATATTCATTTAGTTGCGCAGTCATCCTCCTATCACGAGAAAGCGATCAATGCGCTACGTGAGCTTGCTTAGGAGTTGCCGGCCATCTGTCATATTACACCGAGATGGGGGAATACCGCTAAGTGCCTTTCCCAGCAAGTAAACTTTCCGGCTTGTTCTTCACATTCTCCCTTTATTGCTGAGCGTCAAGCAAGGAAGCCCGGTCGGGTCATACTAAAGGCTTTAAAAATAGTATTCGCAGCTTCCCGCTAGACGCTTGGCACAAGCGGAAGTGCGAAGGGTTAAGAGTATGTGTGTAGTTCGTCTTATTTGTCCTGTGCGTTCAATCATTCATGATTGATACCGGTACTGAGAATGGCCAATAGAATGGCCAATTGAGAATGGCCTACACAATGTGTGCTTAGCACCCGCTGTCCCGTACTTTTACCTTTTACAATAGATACCCCCTTCATGACTAGTCGACCGCATTTCATACAATTTACGTTGTGAATTGAAAGTTGACTGGGTTAATATATTCCGCCAAAATGGCGATTAATTTATATACAAATGTATCATTTACGCTTACTATACAATCAAAACAAAATTTACCGAGAGACTTTCTAATCTATAAAAGGACAAATGAAGGTCTGCGATTTTATCGCCCGCTTAGCGAATGCGAAAATAGTAATTTTCATTAAGTTACTTATTGTTTACCAGCAGCCGCCTGGCGGAGTAGTTAAAGATATTGCTATGGGCGCGGAAGATCTTGGATTTGTTTCCCTAGCACGTTAAATTGGACACACTCTCGCCAACGGCTCGCCACCACTACGACGTTTTCTTGAAGAAAGTGCTGCCCAGGCACTAAGCCACGAATATGAGCCCCACATAGCCCACAACTCATTACACGCTTCAGTGTACATAATATCGCAAGTACAACAAAGACTTGATTGTTTTCAGTATTTCACAATGTGCTTTACAGATATTAGAAGAAACTCAAACCCTTGTCAGACTCATGGGAAACCTCTCAGAAAATATGTCTTTTACTTCATCAAGCAACCAACTAGTTCTACGGTTTACTTCTGACGCTTCGGTAGTATCAAATGGGTTTTACGCAACTTTTGAAGGTAAACAAACTCTTTTCTTCGTTAGTATGTCTTATATCTTAGTTTAGGCCACTTACTGGATGTTTTACTATACACATGCTTTTAAAACAATTAAGCAAAACGTTTTGTTTTTCAGTTAACTTTAGTGGAAGCTTTGCTAGTAAGGCCTTCAGAATTCCTCCGGGTTCTTATTTTGCTGTGGGTTCTGCAATAGCTATATACGCTTTAGGTTCTTTACCTGTTGTTAATGTTAAGGATAGTGTAATTGCTTGCCGCACTTAATCATCTTGTTGCTGTGGTTCAACGCTTAAACTCTGTATAAGCGCTGCTATCTTTGATGTTTTTAGGCAGTTTTGGAAGGCTAATAAATCTTATGGCATTGCGCGCCTGATGAGTCCGGAAGGACGAAAAAAGTGATTACCGGTAACCATTTTTTGTGTACAACGTGAAGCTGGTCCTGCAGTTCTCGGTTATTGCGCTATATACTTATTATTCATAATACATTTTTTTAGTTGGTTTTGTTGACAGTTTTTCTGACTGCAAGTGCTTAAAGTGTTTTTATGTGTTGCAGCCATTGCAGTCATTCCAGAAACAACCGTCGTGGCAACAAGTAAGAAAACTTTGTTTGCGCAAAAACGAGCAAAAAATGAAGTATTTTGAATCTCAAATCGTGCAAACAATTTTGAGAAAAATAAACAATTGATAATAGCCATTACTATTCATGTCATTGTCTCATTGATTTCAAAATCAAAAAACTATATACCGCAGAGACCGACTGGGAGAAAAACACAGTGATAGCGAGCTCAGCAAATCGAGTTACTCGTTTATACGAAAAATTTAAACAATTTTACCTTGAATATACCCATTCGCCGTTGGTAAGAATAGTTTATACCTTTCAAGAATTGCGCGGTCATCTTTACAGCAACATTGAAGATTTTCGACAATGCTGTAGGTTGAGTGCTTTTCACGCTATAGGCCTATACGCTAATGAAGTTTTCTCAAATAATTAAAACCTGCTCCATTTAAGTGACCATAATCACTTTCTTCTCAGAAAACATGAGAAAACACCAAAAAAGGAAACCTCTCAGAAAACATTTCTTTTGCTTCATCAAGCAACCAACTAATTCTACGGTTTACTTCTGACGCTTCGGTAGTATCAAATGGGATTTACGCATCTCTTGTAGGCAAACAACCTCTTTTCTTCGTTAGTATGTTCTACATCTTAGTTTTGGCCACTTACTATATGATTTACTCAGTGATGGGCACGATAAACCTCTCTGTACTAAAGCGAAAGCGATAATCGATAACTTCAAAAAAGCTCTGGGCGATACCGATAATCGATAAATCTCAATTTCTAATAGTGATATCGGTAATCGATAACTTATTGCCGATAAATTTTTCCGATAAATGTTGCGGTAAATTTTCAATGTGTTTGAGGAAATTTTTTTTTGTTAGTCAAATTGCAAAAATGTTTTTGTAGATTTTTCAAGTAAAGAGAGCAGTTCACGGACTCTGCCGTGGCATTAAATAAAACAAAGAGATTTTTTTGGATTGTAACAAGACTTAATGGACATCGTGTATTTTTTCTATAGCACCAACTCACCAACTTTGAAGTTTGAACACCTAAAGAATAAAGAATCGTTTATTGCGATAATTTATCGGCGATAACAAAATATATTACAAAAGCGATATCGATAATCGATAGATCAAAACTATTTTGAGCGATAACTATGATCGGTGATAAATTTTTATCGCCAATAAATTATCTTGATAAATGCCCATCTCTGGATCTACTACAGTAAATAAACACACGCTCTACGTACGTTTACTTACAATTATGTAACTCGCCCATTTACCCAGATTTAACACAGTTAAATAAAACATTTTTTTTAGTTAACTTTTATTTTTTTTCAGTTAATTTTGTTATCAGTTTTTTTCCTGACAGTAAGTGTTTCAAGTGGGTTTATGTGTTATAGTCATTCCAGAAACTACCGTCGTGACAACAAGAAAAAAAAAACTTTGTAGGTGTAAAAAAGAGTAAAAAATGGAGCATTTTAAACCTCAAATGGTACAAACAATCCTGAAAAAAACGATACCTTTGCTAAGAATGGTTTATTATATCTTTCAAGAATTGCGCGGTCATCTTTACGGTAACAGAGAAGATTTTCGACAATGCCGTGAACTAGGGTTTTCCTTTTTGCCGAATTTTCAACTTCCCGGGAAACGAAAAATTTTCGAAAAACCTTTCGGGAATTCCGGGATTCGGGAAATTTTTTCGAGAAAATTTCCCGAGCTTGATTGTTATGCTTTTTTTTCTGGTTTTCAGCATTTCAAATCTCATTTTCCGCATTTTGTTATTTTGTTTTGACAAACTTTGTTTGAATTTTTCAATTTTTTCGACAAATTGAGGAAATAATTTTGATCTCACTTCAAAAATTTTGCGAGTTTTAAAAAATAAATTTTAGTAAGCAAAAAGAAAAAATTTTTAAATTGCAGTGACGCATTTTTTATGTCGGAATGATAGATATTAGTACCACTGAAATCCTTGCTAAAATAAAAAAATTTCCCGGGATCCCAACATAAATTTCCCGGGAAGCGGGATATTTAAAAATCCAAATTTTCCAATAAATTTTCCGTCCCGACTTCGCGGGAGGAAACACTCCAGTGGCACGAGTGCTCTTTGCACTAAGCTTATGAAGTTTTCTGAAATAATTAAAATCGGCTCGATGTAAATGACCATACTCACTGGCATGTCTAAAAACAATGTGCATGTTTGCGTTTTTTTTTCATTCAAAACTGTTAACTGCAATGCTACATGTCTTTTCATAGGCTGACACAATTTAGATTTTTTGCCTATTTGCAACGGCAATGCAGATGAATACACTTTGCTTCGCTCTGAAAGGGTTGAGCAATTGTTCTAATCCGTAAATTACGTGTCAAAAAAGTTTACTCAATGCAAAATACGATTGTGAAATCTACGACAATTAATGTTGAAGTCCAAAAGTAAAGCTGTTTGAGCAAAAATTCCATCTCTTTTAAACTGATATAAAATTTTGAGTATATTTTTTCGCAGCTCCATCCATTCCATCTTGCCCAGGGCAAAAAGTTGAGACAACTGTCGGTATACTAACACTTGAGCCAACAAGCATTTTTCAAATAGGACCTACCAGAGAAAGGTGCAGCGTCACAGGTTAGCAGACTGGGTTTATTCTATAATACATCGTAGCAGCATGCTTTTTCGCTATTGCATTAGGATTAGTGTTACTGTTCAACAAAAATGATTTCATTTGCGGGGAGCCGATCGAATTTGACGCATCAAATGAAAAAATTTAAAATTTCACGGCTGTTGCCATTATACAATCATCTTTGTTCCGTTCGACTTTTGTACTGTTATTTTGTAAATATCTTTTTTCTTTCAAAACATCCGTAGCATGCCCATCAGGCCTATAATCACACTGTTGCGCAGGCGTTCCCATAGCTGCTGCCATGTGTCTACCCGTATTACTCGAAGACGGTAAGGTGGACGAAACTACTGCCAGGTTCAGAGAAAACACGATTACAGTCATCGATTGTGAAACTACTCTATTTGACATCATGGACACCACTATTGAGGACCTCCCTAAATTATCCGTGTTCACTTCTGCGCCAGAAATCCTCACTAGTGCAAATATATCAACTGCTTTAGACACACTTGAATTTTATGCTAGCCAATCACAACCAGAGGTAAGCCTACCTACTTACGCAGTGATTATACATCGGAAATTTCAGGCTTAAAAATTACAGATAAACAATGGTTCATGTAGTCAAATTTCAAATAATACTTGTACTATACCTCGTAAGCACCAAACCTGCTTGTATTTGAAACCGAGTAAAAACAGCGTGTGCTAAAGCCTCAAGTATTTAAAAACACTGTTTACTATTATAAAAACTTGATAAAAACTAGGCAGCCACTCTGGAGTAATAATAATGCGCGTTGTGTTTGGTTAGAAAAGAGTCATGTAATAGGCTTAGTGGTAGCTTTGCCTAGTAGGCTGATTCTTTCCTGTGGCCAAGCTGAGCTTTTTAAAAATATTCTCGAAAATTAACGATAATGATAACAGCAAGAACACGCGAGTATGACTTTGTCAATAACATCTCATGTTTACGGTGAATAAAAACAACGTCGACTTTAATTGTGAAATATGGCTAAACTTAGAAGCGAATAGAGATGGGAAATAGTTTTTACGAAGTACTCAATTTTGCAGCAATTTGATGAAAACACTTTGCTTTTGGCAACTCAAACAATATCAAATTTGTTTTCTGGAGAAAATATTTTGATGAACAACACCAGCCAAGCGATTAGGTAAGCACTACAGTAACTCTGCTTCATTTGATGTAGCTACTATGACAACATACAGCAGCCTATGCCAAATTTTTAATGGTTAGCAAACTCTCAACTGACTTGTTCAACAGCTGACACTTATACATTGATTAGTAGAACCATGTGTATTGTGAATAGCATGCCACTGCGTGCGTTTGAAGTGAATGCCAAGCTGATAATTGCAATAAAAACATCAAAAAGCAACTACTATATACTCTCATTAACCCCATTTTCAGAGTTGCACTGTTTGATATTACACTGCAGAGTACATATTATGACATACGTTACACACAATTGTAAGGTTTGCAAGAAGGTAAGATCGGTGTAGGAGTAAATTTTATAAGGTTCGGGAAAGCTATACAAGGAGCGTTTACTTCAACAATGGTATTTATCGCTGTAATACTTTTTGACGAAAACCATATTCGGTTTTTGCACGTAAGAGCAGGCTGAAGATTTTCACTCAACGAATCTCGTTTGAACCTAACCCTTCAAAATCTTTTACGCCAAATTAAACGTAATCGGTTAATTTTGACTTATGGCCATGAGTGTTGGATCATGAATGAGAAAGTGAGGTCTCGAGTTCAAGCAGCCGAAATGGGATTCTTGCGAAGAATTAGCGGTTTGATCTTGTTGGACAAGGTTAAAAGTGCAGATATTCGTGAATCTCTAAACATCGAATCGCTGCTTCTCCGACTAGAAAGATCGCAACTGCGTTGGTATGGACATGTGACACGAATGCCCCAGGAAAGAACAGCCAAAAAACTGCTCTGTTCAACACCGATTGGTCGAAGGCCTAGAGGCCATCCCAGAACTCGATGGCGAGATTACGTAGAAGATCTTAGTTGGTCTCGCCTTGGCATCCCAGCAGAGCATCTATCCTTTGTTGCAGAGGATCGAGATGCTTGGAGGCTCCAACTTGAGCTGCTGCCCCCGCGACCCCCCAAGGATAAGCGGGTCCAGAAAATTGATTGATTGATAAACGTAATCGGAAAAATCTGAGCATGAGCGGGATTCGAACCCACTCCCGCACCGACCAGTGACGTATCACCAGCCCAATACCTGCGGCGAGTTTTCAGCGTAGACGCGGCCTTAACCACTCGGCCATCGTAGTCTGCTGCTAAACAACCCAATTTCTCGTGTTATCACTAAACGTGGTTTGACCGTCACGCCAAACAGAGAGCTCAATGGTGCACGCCAGAGCATAAACACAGAAAATAGAAAAAAGTTTTTTTTGAATAAGATTTTATCATTTTATAGTTTTTAACGTCCCCCCTGAAGAGCCTCTCGGCGAAACAGTATGTTGGGGTTTATTAATTTCATTTGTTGATCGATTTTTTATGTTAAGACTAATTCATCATCCCACCATGGGAAGCCAGCCATAATTCAGCTGAAGACTACAACCATTTGGCTGGTGATACGTCACTGGTCGGTGCGGGCGTGGGTTCGAATCCCACTCATTCATTCATTCTTGTTTATTAGCGCACCAAAATAGAACAGTAAGCCTATTGTGATCACTTAAAAAATAAAAAAATTCAAGTCTTTTACAACTGGCTAATTGGGAGACCATAGAAGAGAAAATTGCTCATCGATTTATAGCCACCCTTGCTTCTTCATGTTTATTATCTATAGTTTCTTTGCCACATGACCTTGCAAAAAAAAACATACACATACCTTCTTCAAATTTTTTCTACTTAGCAAAACCAACAAAAAAATGCACAAATAAGTAAAAAAATACTCGTAGTCAGATTTTTTTGATTACGCGTAATTTAGCCAGAGATCTTAGAAGGTAAATGTCGCGAAATAGGAAATTGTATTACTTTCGATGACTGGACGATTGATTAGAATTGTATGACAAACCTTAGGAATTAATACGTTCTTAGATCCGACCTCACGAAAAAACCAAGACGTTCTTCACCAAACAATATAATATGTAGCCACGATACTCACCGTACCACTTTTCAATAAACACAAGCACCACTGCCCACTTCAGCAACACAATACAACAAGGGCTATACCCTTCAGCATACAACAATATTGCTTACTCTACGCACACTAAATCTACACTCGAAGGAAACCCAAGTGGGCTGCGGATGTTTTCAAGGCGTCCAGGGGGGCCATCCTCAGGCGGCTGCAGTTGGGCAAGTGGGGACAAATTTCGTAGGAGTAAAAAGCGATGTTGCTGAGGAGGTCAGTGTTAATGAGGAGGATTTGCTGGGGCGACGTTCCAATCGAACGAAAGCATCCAAAATGTGTGCGTTGGGGCAGAGTTAAATGGTGAACAGCGGAACGAAGTTATGGAAGTTCTAAGAAGGTATGAGGAAATGTTTACGGAAATCCCAGGAAAGGCCAGCGTGATTGAGCATAAGATTGATCTTACTGACGATCGCCCGATTAGGTGCAAGCCTTATCCTTTGCCTTATGCAAAAAGAGGTAAGATTCGGGAGGAGATAGAAAACATGATGGATACCGGAATCGTGAGGGAATCAAGCTCGCCCTATGCTTCTCCGCTGGTTGTTGTCAAGAAGAAAGATGGTTCTAACAGGATGTGCGTCGACTATCGAAAGCTCAACCTAATTACGGTCGCAGATCCAGCGCCAATGACTACGGCCGAGAACTTGTTTGGGAAGTTAGGAAAGTGCCAATATTATTCGATAATAGATCTGAGTAAAGGATATTGGCAAATACCGGTCGCTGAGCAGGATATACGCAAGACCGCGTTCGTGACCCCGGATGGCCGTTATGAGTTCCTGCGTATGCCGTTTGGAATGAAGAACTCTCGAGCAACGTTGGTTCGTGGCATGAGGAAGCTACTTCAAGACATGGACAATGTCGAGTGCTATGTAGACGATCTGATTGTCTACACAAAGGACTGGGCTACTCACCTGCAGGTGCTTGGTAAGCTTTTGGAAAAACTAAAACAAGCAGGCTTAGTTATTCGAGTGTAGATTTAGTGTGCGTAGAGTAAGCAATATTGTTGTATGCTGAAGGTTATGGCCCTTGCTGTATAGTGTTACTGCAGTGAGCAGTGGTGCTTGTGTTTATTGAAAAGTAGTACGGTGAGTACCGTGGCTACATGAGTTAAGTTGGGTCGATTATTGTATTCGTTTGATGAAGAATGTCTTGGTTTTTTCGTGAGGTTGGATCTAAGAACGTATTAATTCCTACGGTTTGTCATATAATTCTTATCAATCGTCCAGTCATCGAAAGTAATACAATTTCCTATTTCGCGACAGTAAGCTTCGAGATAAATTCATTAAGTGAAATTTTTTATATTGATTTATAACCTTGAATCACTCTCTTAGCCTTGTAACAAGACTGGATACTGAATAGACTTCGGTACAAGCTTTCATTGCTCATTGATAAAAGCAAGCTACTAATATTATTTTAAAAAACTTCTACCTGTAACTTTCAGCTCAGTGGAGACCAGGTCAAGGCTCTTAGAAACGCTAAACAACTTTGCTGAAAGGACGGTGACATCAGAAGAACCTTTCATTGAAATCATCGCTTCCGATATAAACGTTCAAGTAAGAAGCAACTTGCTGACACTGACCGTTTACTAAATTTCCAGAGGTTGACTTTTTCATTTATTGCCGCAAATCTTCTTTCCTCAACTTTTACTAGCTTGTCAGCTCAAACTTGTATGTCACTTTTCCTGAGCTGCTGCTGGTTAGCACATATTCCAAAGTTCGCACTATACTTTGTTTGGGGCTTGTTTGAATTAAGCCGTTGTTCGGGGTTGGCCACTAATAACTCACTAGCGCCCCTAGCGGTCCTTGTCATAGTAATATATCCGCCTGTTATGAGATGCGGTTTAATTCAAACAAGCTTCTTTTGTTTTAGCAATGTCGAAAGGAGTAGCAAATGTGACAAGAAGATAATTACACAACCTTGCTGATGATGTTAAAAGAGTTAGAAGCAGCGGCTGTTCAGAGTCAAAATGCTTTTCGTTTTGATGGGTTTCTGTCGTGTCGATTAGGCTCTGGGTTGACGTACAAACACATTACAGCCTGCATAACTATAACACAAACGAATATAAGCTGATGACCTACGCACAATTGCACTTATGATTGCACATGCTGAACGCATTTCATCTTTTTGTTAGATTCAGCTGCTCACTGAGGAAGAAATTTTAAACGGAACTGGGCTCGAATTTAACCTTGAAAATGTAGGGACGCCGTCAAGAGTTATTGCTGTAATTTCCGCGCAAACTGTTAGAAGTGCTGGCAGAAGTAAAAGGTCTCCTGATGGAACAAGTGCGTTTTACGCGATATTGGTCAACCAACAGCTGTCTTTCCATGCAAGTCAAGATACATCACAGGTTGAGTAATTGAGTTAATAAGTTGCTGCACTTAACTATTCCATTATAACTTCATAAGGCTCAACTTTATTTTGTGGATCAAGAATGCAGCCATTACTGTATTTAGTACCGTACAAAGCATAGAAGCCTAAGCTGTCTTTGGTCTATCACGGTCGCTACTTACCATAAACCAAATTATTTTCTACTAACTGATAGGATAGTAAACAGTCATTCCATTTCCTTACCATACGCGAGATTTCTTACAATAACTCTTATCCCAACATCCGCAAACCGTTAACAATTAGCAAAACACTGTTTCAAGGTGATGGAAACGTACAACTCTAATAGCTATTAATTTTTACGTCACAATGGTCAAAACACGTCATTTGTCGCAGTTATTTTGGGTCTAGTTTTGTAAAGTTTCCCGTCACATGGGTGTGTCCCACCATGTCCCAAATTGAGATTAAATTTTTTTCATCTCATTTTCAAACGTAGTGCTTGGAACTTCGTACAAGGTAGTTGAAAACATGTATCCACGGTCCTTGTCGGCAGCGTGGCGCATTGTTTCGGAGCGTCGTTTTCACGACGACCATGATCGCAAGGTTAATGGTTCAACTCCCTATCTAGTCTTGTTGTTGCGTCTTTGGATAAGATGCTTCACGATGATTATCTCTGCTTGGTGGAATCTGGCAAGCAGCAAACTAAAAAAGCCACATGAAATTTAACTGCAAAACTTGGAAACAAAGGCAATTCCTTAGCGTGTCTGGATTCGTCCCGCACATAGCGCCTCCGCCGCTTTCTCGTGATAGGAAGATGAAGATGAAGAAATCAACCAATCCTAGTAAACACCGCAAAGGACTGAAACACCGCAAAGGACGACAAAGGACTTACCAAACACCGCAAAAGAACGACAAAGGACTTCAAATTGATCTACTAAACATCGCAAAGAACGACAAAGGACTTGAAATCATACCATAACAGAGAACGACAAAGGATTTTAAATTAGGGTTGGGTCAGGGTTACGATTAGGTTAATTGGGTCAGGGTTACGATTAGGTTAAGTCCTTTGTCGTTTGTTGCGGTGTTTCAGTCCTTCGCGGTGTTTAGTAGGACACATGCAGCCATAATAACTGAAAATATTTTTAATTTCTTGACGCTTCAAGATGTTACTTGTCGCATTGGCTGAAGCAGAATGAGACGAAAAGCGGCGTATAATATTAAAAAAAAAAAAACATACAATAAAAGCTATTAACATCAAAATATACATTGGATTCACAACAAAAACAAATTGCGTCGAATTGTTACCCAAAAAAGAACTAAGTAATAAACATGTACAAAGTGGTAAAGACCAGTCAACGTCAATGTTGGGGCAATTATTTAAATGAGCCGGGCTTACAATAGACCTTGGACCACAAAATGTAATGAATGCAAAATCGTTTGTAACACATTTAACTTTAAACCCAGGTTGTTTCCGTTGGAGTTCAAAACTCATCCATGGCTAACATTGATGTCGAGATAATTTATGAAGATGTAGAGTATCCACCTCCAGAAGAAACACCAGAGCCAAATCCAGTTCTAGTAAGGAAAATAATTATGCTTTTCTTTATAAACGGAATACGGATATAGAACAACCTGCTAGTGCTTAGTTCGTCGTCGTCGTTTGGCGGGGTATCTTTTCCAAGACAGATGGAAGGACCAAGGCCGAGGGTTTATCCTTTTACCACCCTGGCCACCAAACTGCTTGGGTCAGATGCTGACTGTAAGGGACTTCAGCCAGCATCTTGTTTCGTCATCCAAAACCATTAGACCAAACATACCTCGGGGTGCTCGATGTATGGGACACTGTGAGATGATGTGATCTGCGGTTTGTTCACTGGCACCACACTAACAATTCGCTAGAGGAGCGAGACCCCATTTGTACATGAACGAACAGAAACGTCCAACACCAGAACGCAGACGGTTGAGCTTGACCCAGGCTGCCCTCGGCAGACCCATACCCAAGGGTCTGGAGCTAGCCTTGGGAATGAAAGCGTGGAGTGACAATGCGTTGGCAGAGTACTCCATGTCCCATTTCGTGTTCGTCCACTGGGCTGCACGGACGTCCATCTCAGAAAGACTGTCTAGTAATTTCCGAGCAGCAGGTACAAATGAGCGTCTAGATTTCAATCTCTCCCTACATATGTCCTGTGACTCATGAAACTGGCCATGTAAAATGTGGTCAGGGTCCAGGGAGCTGCGGTTGGCTAGGGAGAGTGTCGCTCCTTGGCGGCGAAGCTTAGCTAGCTGGATGCCTGAAAGAACCGGAAGGTAGACCGATGGAGTGGGACGCAGGCACCCAGTGACAATGCGCAAGGCGTCATCTATTACACTGTCGATAAGCCGTATGTGCACGCTGCGGCACCAGACTGGTGCGCAGTACTCGGCAGTCGAGTAGACCAGAGACAGGGCAGCTGTGCGTAATGTCTTAGCGCTAGCACCCCAACCTGTTCCAGCAAGTCGCCTCAACAGTGAGACGCGAGCACATAACTTCTTGCGCAATGCTTCCAGGTGAGGACGATATGTGAGCGATCTATCCAGTTTGACCCCAAGATAAGTGGGAACTGGACAGAAAGGTAAGGTCTTACCAATGTTACAGACCTTGAGCTCACGCTTAGCCTCTCGATTGTGGAGGTGAAAGGCCGCCGTCACCGTTTTAGTGTGGCTAAGCTTCAATCGCCAGGTCTGGAGATATTCCGAGAGTGTAGTCATGTCCTGGCTTAGAGTCCATTCCAACTCCTTTTATTCTCCAGATGTATAAAGTATCGTCAGGTCGTCGGCATAGGCGAACTTCTTGGAGGTTATGGAGAGGACATCATATGTATAGATGTTGAAAAGGAGGGGGGCCAGGACCGATCCCTGGGGGACGCCATTTCTCAGGCGTCGTAACCTGCTAGGCTTGCTGTCGCCAGTTGTAAGGGTGAAGCTTCTGTTGCGGATCAGCTCCATAATCATACGAACCATGTGCTTGTCCGGCAGAAGCCGCAACAGCTTGCAGGTGAGGCCACGGTGCCAGACAGTGTCATAGGCAGCTGTCAGGTCGATAAAGACGGCACCGGTCTTCTTTTTCGCTTCAAATGCATTCTCAATGCTTTGCGTGAGCAAAGTGACTTGATCCACGGTGGATCTTCCGCGTCGAAAACCCGCCTGTTTCCGTGGGAGCAGAGGGTCAATAAGAGGTTCGACGCGGGCGTAGATAAGTCGCTTGAGAATCTTGTAGGGAACACAAAGCAAGGAGATCGGACGATAGCTCTTTGGGTCCTCTACCGGTTTCGAAGGCTTTGAGACCGCTACTACTAGCGCTCTTCTCCAGATCTTAGGAATTTTGAGGTGGTGCAGGCAGGAAGATAGGAAGCCACGTAGCCAAGATTTTAAGCCGGCTCCAGCGTGGATTATTATTTGATGATTAGGAGCTCTATGTGGCGGGAGGTATGGGTTTAATGCTATGGTGATTAAGCTCAGTGCTACCATTACAGTTGTACCGGTAGAGTTCTACAGTTGTAGCCGTGTTGCTTATGTAGGCTTGTAATTTGCAGTGAGACATTATCAGTAATTTTAAAATTATTAATCTGTCGTTGCTCAAATTAACAACTTCTATTTATGATTTCTCTACTCCCTCTAGTGAACGTCCTTTGACCTGTTGCTCGCTGGAATTGCATTTGAGGTTTTTATTTTATTATATTTAGTTGCATATTTATGCTCCTATCACGAGAAAGCGATCAATGCGCCATACGAGCTCGCTTAGGAGCTGCCGGCCATCTGTCTACCACCCCAAGATGGGGGAATGCTGAGCGTCAAGCAGGGAAGCTGTGAATACCAATTTTAAAGTCATTGGTTTGACCCGACTCGGAATCAAACCTGAGTCTACAGTTCAAGAGACAGGCGCTCTATACCATTCGGCCATGTGAGGTTGAGGTCGTAGCGAGCAGATGTATAACAAAACTGTGTCAAAGTGTCCAAATGTGTATTTGCATTTGATCTTCCATTGCAAGTATCGCCGCCAAAGAAGTTAGCTTTAAATTTATGAGTTTTTCTTGTTCTTTTCGACGCAAGTGTCTGCATATTGCAGAAATATATTATTTTGTGAGTTTTTGCTTGATTTCTTGTTAGTATGTGCTGAAAACCAGCCAGGGCATAACTGTTAGTAAAATCATAACAAGTTATTTAGTCTACTGTAGATAGGTCCTTGCCGGGACTCAGGAAGCTATTTTAATTCCCAACAGTCGTCTCATCTCCACATAAAAGAGGTCACTTAAGTTAATCGCTGTGGTGCATGCGGATGTCAGTATTTAGTCCAAGGTTTTTCTATCTTTTTTGCTTACTGCGCCCAAGGCCCACTGGTCTGGGCCCACTACTGGGCCAAATCCGGCCCTGGGCTCACTACTGGGCTAAGGGCCGGATTAAACCAATGAGAGACCGAAGGCTGTTTGGTCAATCAACGATCAGACTCATCTCCACGCAGTGGCGAAGCGAGAAATTTTGAAAGGAAAAAGGAAGGGCAATAATTTTCACACTTTTTTCAAGCGTATTTTTCGGTAGATCTAATTCAAAGCTGATTGAGACACAGAAAAGGCTCTAGGGGGGGTCCGAAGGCATGCTTCCCCGGAAAAATTTAAAAATTTCATGCTGTAATGGTTATTTCAGTGCTTTGTAAATCATTTTCACGCAAATTTCGTTTAAATTTTTTGACCCTAATTCTGAGTGCTTCGTCAAATACGATGCATTTTGTTTGCACGTTTTCGATGTACGTGCTGAAGGCTTAAGGCATATTGCTACGGAAGAGCTTCGAAATTATGGAAAAATTGTATACATCAAAAACATTTTTGAAATGATTGGTGGGAGGATGCATACCCCTCATCCTACCTCCCTGGCCATAAGCTACAGAAACCATCAAAAGAGTCTAGCATATTTCAGTCACTTGGCACCATTAACTTTGTTCTTTTTTATTAAAAGGCGGAGTCAAAAGAGGGGGGCATGACACAGTGGCCCCCCTAAATACGCACTTGTCTCTATGTTTAGGCCTATAAAGGTCGTGGTGGTCGATTTCCAAAAAAAGTCTTGATAAAAAGATCTTCGTTGTTCGTGACGAAGCCCCTTATTTCTCCGAGGCCCTAGGCTTCAGCTTGCCTAGCCTACTGGTAAATCCGACCCTGACTGGGCCATGACCCTTAAGTTGAAGACCTCCTATTTAGTTTTTTGATGCTTTTCAGCTTTTCTAGAGAGAGTAGCTAGTAGATAAAAACTGATCGCTTATAGGACGGGCCCGGCTACCGTTACAAAACCCCTAGGCAGTGTACCATCTTTGTGCTAAAACAGTTTCTCAGCAAGAGGCAGTGCATTTCAGCGTCGACTTAATCAAGCTTCCTTTGTGATCTGGAATTTCCATACCAGAAGATGGGAAAGTTCACAATGTACCGGAGGATCTCAGACACCGCGATTTCAGTGCCCACAGTTTGGAAGCTATTCTATTTTATTTGTAAGATTCATCTTTGTCATTGTCATGCTATGTGTTTGTATACTATCTTATTAAATTAATAAGTACGGGAGCTAATTTTTCGTCTTGTGTTTGAATTTTCTGAATAACAAAAACAGTAAGTGGTTATAAGGTAAATTTCTTTTAGGAAAGCGTATAGGCTGCATAAGGTGACAGCAGAATCGCATAATTAGCCAGGTTTTGTACTCGAACTTTAATTTGTGCTTTTTCAATTGGCTTCTTGTATGAAAAGCTATGTCAATGTCTGTGAAAGCACAACAAGTTTGGAAGGGAATTGAACCTGCAAGGTTTCTGGCTATGACTCTACGCATCCGTACGCACAGCTAAAGATGTTGTAGAAGTTCATAAAGGATCAAGTTTATTTCTCGTGGATAATAATGTTACTCGTTTTTTTATTCTTTACAATTGGCTTACATGGGATGCCACAGTAAAAAACGCAAGTGCATACGCAAAAACGCTGAATGTGAGTAAGATTTGATACCTGTTTTTCTTTTTTCTATTATTTGTATTTTCAGAGCCATCGAGTGGTTCCTTCAGTTGCTGCTTTGGAAGTTGTGAGCAATGTTGGATGCGGATTGTCCATATTCTTTCTTTTAGCAACCATTGTATTATACGTTACATACAAGTAAGCAAGCATTATGTTATTACTATAACGTTTCTCCATCGTCACTCTTGCGTAATTCTCGCAAAATACAGTCTTTCAAGGTTCTATTAATTGTAGATCGTAGTTAAGGCTCGGTATAAAAAAGAAACACATAATGCTGCCACACAATGCAGCTGTACTGTAGCTACTACAGTTACCATACTTTAAAATTGAGCCATCATTTTTTCACAGAGAGTTGCGAGAGAAACCAACAACAACAACATTGGTGAACATCTGCGCATGTCTGATCGGAGTTTACTTGTTTTTTGCAATAGGCGTTGGTAGAGTACAACATCACGAAACTTGCAACGGACTGGCCTTCTTACTTCATTATTTTACAATTGCCTCTTTATCATGGATGACTGTCAACGCCTACCAGATGCTGAGAGCGTTTACATCTGTGAGCATTTATAGAAATGATTATCGGGGTCAATTTGCAACCTTGATTGATCTTAGCTTTTGTGAAATCTATACACTACTTTGTCGAAGTGTTTGCATGAGACAAAAGTGTACACCAATTACGTTTCTGATAATAATTTTAGTTGTCCTCTGATTTATTTGTTTTATCATAAAGTTTGGGGTCTTTTACGCAAAGTACGATTTATATGCCCCAACCAGTCAAGCACTATAGTTCGATAACTTAGCCTGCCAAATTTAATCAGAAGTAATGTTGCGAAAGTTTTTTAGGGAATTAATCAGGGCTATGTTTCCAGTTTAAAACAAAGTCTCTCTCCATTGTAAAATTAAAGGAAATAGAACAGAGAGACAATACAAAATCACTAAGCAGCGTTACAATTAAAATGAATATTTTTAGCTAACTTACAACCTTGAGAAAGTTCATCCTACGACCTATGTACTTGCTTATGGCTTACCATTCCTTCTGGTTTTGCTCAACTTTGCTTTAACCGTTTTGTACCTAGATGTCCGTCAAGAAATTAATGATCCAAAAGGTTAGACTTTTCATTCAAACTCGTTGCATAATTCAAGCTTGCCACAGTTTATGCAGATTCGGGTTTAATTATTTTCTTATTATGGTCAGAAATCCTAGTTAAATACAAACTAGTTCATTTCTGTAGATTAGAAAATTAGTGAATAAGTAGCTTTGGCTTAGTGAAATAACCTGTAACAAAATAGGAACTTGCATTACTAAAAGAGTGCTTAATGCTACAGTAGTTGAATAGCGTTTTTTGATCAATGGCGTGGAAACAAACCCACTTGATTGATTTGAGTCAATCAGGGTAGATTAAAAAATGCACACTGTCCATTGCGTTTACACTGTCAATCTTGAAACAAGCGCCCAGGATTACAATGTTTTTCAAAAAATGCTGACGCAAATTACTGTTCGTATTTTGGCTTATTTCAGACATTTTCTTCGAGTCCCAATATCGGGCGAAATTCACATGCTGGTTAAAGGACCCATCTCTTTACTATGGTTTTGTTCTTCCCATGGGAATTCTTCTTCTCTTCAATATTGTTGTTTTTATAATTTTGCTCAAAAAAGTTATATTTCTGAAACGAGAGGTACAGTAAGTGTGTGTCACTCTTTTTACCATACCTTGCTACTATGCAGTGTGCCACTTCAAAACAGCTCGTAATATTGTACAAAAAAAAAAATGCAGAATTACTTTTTAGTTCGCAAAAAAAACAGAAGCATCACTCAGTTGGCTAATCATCCTGAATGCATACCCATTTTACCAGTACTTTAATCTTTTAACAGCGCAGATGGCTGAGTGGTATAGAGCGTCTGTCTCTTGAGCTCCAGACTTGGGTTTGAAAGGGACAGTGTGGAGAACAAGCCGGCAAGTTTACTTGTTGTGCCGTTAGGAAAGGCACTTAGCGGGATTCCCCCATCTTGGTGTGGTAGACAGATGGCTGGCAACTCCTAAGCGAGCTCGTATAGCGCTTTGATCGCTTTCTCGTAATAGGAGGATAAATATGCAACTAAATAAATAAAAAAATAAAAAATCTTGACATGAGCAATTTGAGCATGGCGGCAACTGTATTTTTTCAGAAAATTTAAATGCTGATGGAAGAAAACGATTTGATTAATTAATTATTAAAGGTTGGTTTTTAAAATGGTTAGATGCATTTTTTAATTAGAATTAATCTCGTTGACTTTTTCATTTCTGAAAATTTTTATGCGAAACCTGAACTTACGTTCATTTGTAGGTAAGATCAACAGCTAAAAACAAGCCACTAGTTGAACGTCTGACCAACGCCGTCACCATGGTGGTAATGATGGGTCTCACTTGGATATTTGGATATTTCCTCTTGATTCCAGTCAATGTAGCTTATGAAACTGCAATGCAATGGCTGTTCACAATTTTCAATGTGTTTCAGGTCAGCAAAGTGCAATTGTTTACTTGAAAAATAACCTAATAACTTGGTGCGATTTAAAAATTATTGATTTATATTCATGATTGATGTTGCTGTGTTTTTTCATCACATGTTGTATTGAAAAAAGTCTTCCGCATTGAGCTTAGTCTTAGGCAAAAACTTAACACAGACTTGCCGGAATATCACGTAGTTACAATAATATATTAGGAAGTTCATCAATGTAGCTTAAACAAATGACATACACTGTCCCTGTATTGAGAAACCTTGTTAGTAATGTTAATTTAATGGACATGATCTCAAAGCTTTAAAATAAACATAAAATCTTCATTAAGCCTACTTCGCAGCATTACGCCGAAGCGTGTAACGAGTGGCGGGGCCCGTCCCCGCAGCTTAGCGCCTGGGCAACACAGCTCCGAAAAAACGGCCGTAGAATCAACGACGGCGAGCAGGTGACGACACTCTGTGTCCGATTTGACGGATCCGAAAATTGAACTCTAAACTTACCGCACCGATAGGAATATACTTAAAAAGAGAGCAAACAGGTCATGTACATCCCAAAGCTTTAGCTTTAACAAGTATTTTGCTGACTGGGAATAATCACCGTAAATTCCGTTAGTTGCAAAAACGTTTCACTGCTTAATCAATGGCGTGTAATAACGACGGGCTCCGCGATGAAAATAAAAGATACAGGGAAAACTTAGGGGTTAATGCCTTATTGAATTTACAGTAATACATTAGTACTTCGATTCTTCCAGACGCAGAACACTTCAAGATAACACTTATTCGATTCTTAGTGCTTCTCCAAAGTTTCCTGGACCCACGTTGCGTGAACAATATGCTTTGTTTGATGTAGTGCAGGGGTGGGCAACTTACGGCCCGCTGGCCGGATGCGCCCCGACAGACCATTTTATGCCGCCTACAGGCAGTTAAGCTACAGAAATATAAACAGGACATCTCAGGATAAGGAGACCTTTTTTTTGCTCTTCATTGATATTTTCGGTGGAGAACAGGTCAGGTCATCTGAAGGCGTGAAGACCTTTTTCTTGCTCTTCGCCGATATCCATGTAATAATCGAGCCCGAAAAGGACTTCGTCTTCCCACATATGACCCGCTGAATAAAGAAGTTGCCCACCCCTGATGTAGTGTGTTGTTTGATGTAAAGTATTATGTAAACTTTTTAGGGCTTGTTGATTTTTCATCTTCACTGCTTACGTCGGGAAAACATTCGCAAGGTGTGGCTGTGTTACAAAAAAGCTAAAGCCACGCCTTCAGAAGCAAGCACTTCTGGAACGTCAAAAACCGGAGAAACTAAAAGCACAATTCATCCTCAGCCCAAAAATACCACTGTTATTTGAAATAATTGTAAATGTTCTTATTTTTTTCTTGCAATACTTTGTCTATTTTCGTAGCTTGTTTTGCATCATTGATAAGTCAGTGTTTTTTATTTTATTCATAAAGCTTTTAATAGTCGTGCTTCGAATTAAAATGCATTGCTTTTGCAACTTAATGATTTGTGCAATAGTGCACATTCGCATTAAAAGCGATTAAAGTCAAAATCATGCTTTGATATGAGTCATCTATCTTTTTTGCAATTCGTGATCGAGAAACCTGAGTGTTATTTCGTGGTTTGTGTCATTATCAGCTGTTAGACTGGCAGTGGCTATCGCTTATAATTCGCTTTGGATTGTCTAGTTTTCTACTTCAACTAGAAATTATTTTGTATATACACATCGAAAATATATAGTTTTTAAAAATTTGTCAATATATTTTTTTAAGTTTAAATCTGCACTTTCTTGCAAGCCAGATAAGATATTTGTAAAAATTGTTGAGTTCAGGGTATGATTTCCGTGGCAACTTTCTTTCCACACCTGTTCAGTGTCGTGATTTCAATATTGCAGTGTTTTTATTAGGCGTGTTTTTTTTTTTTTTTTTTCAGTTTTTGATTTACCGGTACCTGTACTTCATCTACAGCCGTTTCTTTGCTTAAAAAAAGCTACATATAATTTTAATGTTTTATGCTTTAATAACAGATGAAAATTGCATAAAATTATAAAAACCCGCTAAATAGTTTCCCCCTAATGGGTTCATCAGGTGAGGTTCTAAAAGTTAAAGGATTTAAAGTTTCCCCGCACTGACTCTTTGTCAAAAATCTCCGCCTCGCTCTTCAAACTCGATTCGTTGTTTCGTGTTGAAGCCAAGTCTTGAAGTCCAACTACAGCGACATGGCCTAGCGGTACCGCGCGCAGGTGACAGATCCTACGCGACGGGTTCGATTCGCGGCTGGAGCTGATCGCATTTGACATATACAACGGGTGGCTGCTGACTCGAAGAGCGCAAGCTCACTTCGCAGTCTCCCTCAATTACTGTTGAATTTTCAGTTCAATATAATTTGAAAATAACCCTCACTTATCACCTTATCACCAACTCGATACGCTCTGTTGTTTTGAAGCCAAGCATGATTTTTAAGTTTTATGTACTGGTATTACGACTATTACGTCTATTGCTGCAAAGTCTTGGATTTTTTTACAACGATTTTCAATTTGGAGATACAGTATGCTATAAAATACTGTAGTAGCTGCTTCGTGGGCGTTTTTTTTTTTTTGTTATTGGAAAATTAAAAGCGAAGTTGGATAAATACATGGAAGTGGATTGATAGTGCAGTAGGCTAATAAGCTACAGTAAACTTTTCGATCTTCTTCCAAACATGATTAAATAATGCAACCCTCATTCACCCAAAATATGACCAATTTAATTTGATTTCGAAGGAAACCTTTCATTCAAAGGAAACCAAAAAAAAAAAAAGGAAACCTTACTGTAGCTAATAAGCTACAGTAAACTTTTCGATCTTCTTCCAAACATGATTAAATAATGCAACCCTCATTCACCCAAAATATGACCAATTTAATTTGATTTCGAAGGAAACCTTTCATTCGCTAAATGACAATAATGGCTAGCGCACAAACACAGAAATAAAATTTTTTATGCATGTTTTGGCTACTATTATGCACCAATAAATAAAAGGCGACATGATGAAGTTCAAATAACGACATAATATAAAGGAAACTATAAAGCAAAGGTCGTCCTTTCTGGCCTGCTGAATGGGAAGTCATAACGGCTTCCACGGGTGAAACAGCGTTGTCTCGCTCTATGATAGAAAGGAAACTGTGAATGGCAATTTTTGAACCTTTAATTCGACCCAGACTCGTAATTGCACCAATGCACCCGTCTTTCAAGTCTGCAGCTGAAAGACGAAACTCTGACCAGCCGGCCATCTGATCGGTTGCAGTATCTTTAAAGCTTATTATAGATGCGTAGCTTTGTTGATGGAATTCCATGGCGTTTAGCGGCAAAAACAAGAAATATTATTACCAACACCCTATAACACCGCTGAAGTAGCAACTGAACAAATGTTTTTTATAATGGTCTCCGCTAAGTCACTCTTAAATCACTAAAACGTTCATAAAAACTGAACTAATGAAAAAATAAAACAGAATAAATAGCTTTATCCCTTCCTAAACAGCGCTTTTCCTTACCGGCTCTAAATAGGAATCCTTACTAGAAAGAAACGATGCAACAGTTTTGAGATTTTAGATATCGTTTGGCGAAGCAAACTACTATTTTTAGAATTAGTCTGCGTTTTTTGTTAAAGCACGAAAGCTATCATGAGCAAAGGGTTTTCAACCTAACGCTGGTATAGCATTTACAGGACATTACATGATTTCTTGAAGACTTCACGCATTCGTTTTTCGAAATTTTATAATGAAAGAATTTTTTTAATGTTGTGAAAGGTTTAGAGTTTAATTTAACTTTTGCTTTGAAAAAGCAAATTATGAGCGACTAAAAACTATAGGTACAGGTATTTCAAGAAGTGTGAAACTTTATTAGTCTTTCAGCATCATAGTCAAACTTTTTATGTCGTAATTGAAAAATGTGATAACATGACATCAAAAATTTAGGTGTAATGAAGAAAGCCTCGTTTTTTTGGCGACTTAAGCTGGACATGTGAACAGGATAATTGCGAAGAAAACTAAGTTGTTTGAAAGTTCGAAAAATTGTAGTGTAAAAAGCATATTGTCGAATAGATTATCTACGAATTATAGACTCAACTGATACATCGTAAATAACTTAGTCAAGGTTTGGTTTCCTTAACCCATCGAATGCAGCAGTATATTGTTATGAAAATTTTACAGCATTTCTGAAGGTTCAGTGAAGTTCAACTCATTGCGTTAAGGTTTACGCGAAGCAAAAAACTGTCAAATTAATGGATGGACCTCCCAGATGTGAAACTACTTTGACAGAAAGGGACAGGCATAGATGGTGGAAGCGGGGAAGCCCTGCCCCCACCACTTTTTTGAGGGGGGCTAATTTACGCGTTTATTTCTACTTTAGCGCGAATCTATTTGAAATTTAATAGGCCTACCATCGAAATTTAAACCCAGAAAAAAGCTTAAATCCACAGATGTTCTCCTTAAAATTTTGTTTGTGGGGTGGGGGCAACAGAAACTAGAAGCAAGAATCGTGGATCTGAAGCCCACATAAATTGGGCATGTCACATGTGGACAGGCTAAATATGGGTAGAACTGTAGGCTGCTTAAATCAATGGTGTTGGGGGTTATAACCCTCCCATTGAGCCTCAAATGACGTCATACTTCTTTTTTTGATATTTATTTTAAAGTGCTCGATACTTTGTCATTGGTAATCTGGTTTTGTAATTTTCATAGTAACAAGAATTACGTAACGTTGTTTTCTGAAGTTTGTTCTTTGCCGTTAGGCCTATGCTTAATAAAACAATGACGCAATGTTGTTAGCACGGCAGTGCTGCTCCTGTGCATGCAACTGCCCTCGGCCCCCCAGACCTTCCGTAGAAAAAAGACTAAACGATTTCAAGCAAAAATGATGTAGCCTACGGACTGCAGCTCAAAAAAGAACTAAACCGCTAACATTTCAATATCGTTTTACCAGTTTCACCAAAAAGCATTCCTTTGACTTCTTTACAACAATCGTGCCTTAACTGCCTTTGGTATTTCTGGTTTAAAACATCTCTCTTAAAATTTGTGGCCATATTTTGTTGTTAGGCCTATACAACCAGACGGAAATATGGGGTATGCTGCGTATATGCATTCCCCACCAGCCATTTTCAACAATGTTTTGGATGAATAAAATTTTCCACAATTTCGAACCTCTTCAATCTTCATATCAATATGCCTTAGTTGTCTTATTCTTAAGCACGCATAATCGAAACTGTGCGAACAAAATGCATCTTATTTAGTAAAGCACTCAAAGTTAGGGTCTAAAAATATGACAAACTTTCCATAAAAATTGTTCAAAAAGCACAATAATGGCCATTGCAGTATGCAAATTTTCAAAATTTTTCCGGGGTAGCATGCCCCGGACCCTCTAGAGTCGTTTTTGTTACTTAGGCTATGTTGCTTAAAATTAAATCTGTCAAAAAAACTACATTTGAATAGTGACGAAAATTAGTGTACCCTCCCTGAAAAAATTTCTAAATACGCCTCTGACATGAAAACATTTTCAAAAGGCTTATTTGCGCCAGTTTTTGGGTCTAAACGTCTTTACATTTAGTTAACATTCAAACTGATTAAAAATTGCATTTACCCCACAAAAACCTTCTGGATCCGCTCCTGTATACAACGTATGGTCAAATGTGATGTCATTCTCAAAACCCCCCCATTGCAAAATCCTGGCTACGCTAGTGCTGTAGGCGAAGGAAATCAGGTCATTGCTTTTGGGCTCCCTCACTTTAGAAATGCTTTGGCCATCGCTGGGGCAGATGCTTTTTTAGGGTTAGGATGAGCTATGAGTTGAAAATGTTAACCTGCAGTTTTGCGTGACTGGCTGAACTAATTTATTAATGAAACATAGCAAAAAATATAAAGGGGAGTTGATTTCCCGAAGCCTCTTCCTTGGATTCTCTAATTACAGAACAAGTTTATTTCTGTCGTAAGATGCCCACATGAAATGCTCTTACCGGTTATGAATTGTGGAATGACAGAATCGTGGCCATTGTCGGTTTAAATTTGAAGAATATTAACCGTAGCAAACTTAATTTCAGCCATACTAACGAACTTGCTTGAAAAAATGAAGAAACTGATTATATTAAGAAGGGTCTTAAAATATATTTAAAAAAATAAAACCCAGCACAATTAACATCATATTTACAAACGCTTCGGTAAAATGCTAATATCATGGTTAGTGTAAAACTCAATAGGTCACATTAGTAGTAACATATTTGGTTTAAGCCTATGAAAACCACAGGATATTTACGTTCGTTAAGTAAACGCCTTTTTCATGAGACAATAATAATAGGAAGTTTACTGTTATGTTAAACGTCGGGCACGAATAACTAACGACCTTTAAACAATACCTAAAACAAAGTATGTAGACCTGTTAAATAGAATTTACAATGTTGTGAGGTCAACTTCACTTTACATGAAATTTTTTCAACATTAATAACAAACGGAATTATAATGAACTGCAATAATCTAATCTGCAAGTACAAAAACTATGCGAAGCTTGACTCACAAGTCATGATCGACTAGTGTTAGTATTTTCCGACTAGTGGCAGTATTTTGTACATCATCGTCTAGTGTTACCAACAGCAGAATTGTTAAACCGTGTAGTAGGCTATGAGTATATACCAGAATTGTTGACTTTTTTGCATGTCTAACCAGCTTTACGATTAAGGGTGAGCATTGTAAATTTTGACCTTAACATCAAGTCTCTTGTTGAGCTCTTGTAATATTTAGAATGCTCATGCAGCTCACTGAATACACGTTTCTTGCGTCAAGAAAGTCAAACCATCATGATCAATTTTTGCTTGCCATATAGTTTGTAATTAATACCAAAATTTTTAAGGTTGATATTTGTCCTACAACTTCGTTACTTGGATTTTTAGTAAAGTGTATCATGCAGGAGTTAATCATCCAAATAAGGTTTGAATGCTACAAACTTAAAAGTTTTTGTTTGGTTTATTAGATTCTGCTGTTTAGTTAACGGAAACAATGAAATCGCTTTTCGTAAGCGTATTTTTCTTGATAGTCAGCGTCATCAAACTAAGTGCTCAGCAAGAATGTAAGTACTTAGCCCGAGAGACAAAAACACTTAAAGCTGTGTTTGTGAAATAAATCACCTAAAATAAGGGCGGATTTAGAATTTTTTAGAGGGTTAAGAATCAAAGAATGCATATTTAGAGGATTTTGCATATCTGAAAGTGTCAATGTACCAATGTATTATAGTAGGTCTATGTATCACTGAAAATTTGCGGGGGTTTGATCCCCCCACCCCCTGTATTCGCTAATGTCAGTAAAGTATGAAGATGAATTCTTTTAAACGTTATGACGTAAACGAATTTTGTGAAAATGGCATGTTAATTTTTCAGACGTTGTCTCATGTACCGTGAACCCATGCGATAGAAATGCCACGTGCTATAACGATACAGGATCTATTGCATGCATATGCGACCTAGGTTTTCAAGGAAATGGAATTATCTGTGATGGTAAGATTACGTAGATTGATGACATGGCCAATGAAAAATTGAATGCAATGAACGGAATGGAGAATTGCAATAAATTTACATGCCTTGTGTTTTTTTTATCTTTGATACAATGAGTGTCAGTATTTTACTAGGATTTTTTTTGAGTATTTGACGATGGAAGGCTTAACATGCAATTTTAAACAATTCACCTTTTTCGCTAAAATAATTTTACACTAACTCTACAGTATGTGGTCGAACCGCCAAGATGCATGAAATAATTCAGCCTTAACTTTCCCCTGGATTTTTTTTGCCTCAAATTTATTGTGTTCTAAACTAAAGCATTCAAGAAAGTTTCTGGTTACTTTTGTTTTCCTTGATTAATCTCGTTAAACTGTAAGCATTCACAAGTATTTGAGGCTTAAACAACAATTTTATCGTTTTTCATCACGAAAAAATGGTCATTATTTTAGATGTTGATGAATGTGAAGAAACTATTGACACTTGTGCTAGAGACACAGCTACATGCGTTAATACGGAAGGAAGTTACTCCTGCACATGCAAAAGAGGTTATTCTGGCGACGGAAGAACATGTGACAGTAAGTTCGTTTCTTACAGCACTCGGTAAATCAACGTTTTGGCCACCGACCGTCTACATGGCAGAAAAAAGACAGCGTTTAACAACGAAATGATTCAGTAATTTGAAATGTGGCAAACTTTTGTGTAAGATGGGTGAAACGTTTTCTTTTGTTTCAAATTGGTTACGAAATGATACGTAGTATTTGCTTTCGCCTAAAAAGGGATTTGGTGTAAGTGAAATAATATTTGAATTAGTGCAATGATTGCTCCAAAAAACAGTTGGATAAAAAGATATTGTTTGAGTTAGCTCGAATGAAAAGTTTTTCAAAAGTGGTGATATGCTTGCTATAGAAATAGGTGTCATATATGGTACATAATTTTATGACACAGCAATAACAATAATCGAAGTTTAATCAATCAATCACAAATTTAATGTCTGACCGCCAACAATAATCAATCAAAATAACGCATAAAAACAAAATGATGCAAAAAAAGGAATATGCAACAAAAACGCAAAACTTTGAAACATGCAAGTTAAGAATAACTGTGCATGGTTGCACAACCTAAATCAATATCTGATAAACATGCAAAAAAGAAAATGCAGCTAAATGTATGTACAAATTGTACAGCAGCCCTTTAACCTTTAATTACCGATTTTCGTAGAAACATCAGCCGTCTTATTCAAATAGAATCCGATTGATTTAATACTAACTGTTTCTAGCTCGCAACCTTTGCTGAGGGGGGCTTACAAACAAGTACTACACCTTGCCCAAGGGTGACCTGGAGGGAGTTGTGATAAGATACCCTTATTAATCCGACCAACCAACGATGAGCTCACAACCGGATGTAGTTTAAGCTCATACCCAGAAGTTGGATTATATCTATCCATAAACTACAAAAAACTGTTTTATTGAATAATTTAAAGATATCAATGAATGCGATGAAGATCGATGTCACCCGTCTGCTATGTGTCACGACACACCTGGGTCGTTTCAATGTTTATGTGGTAAAGGCTTTACTTCAGATACTTCAGAATGTGTTGGTGAGTTGTGCGAAATTGCGTTCAAGTGTTAGTTTCTTGTATACATACCTTCGTTACCGTACGGTTTAAGTTTTTCATTAACTTTTAAAACATTTTGCTGCATTTTTTCGTGGACATCTCCGAAGGCGTACTAGATCTTATTATGTTTTGAAAGTAGGTTCAAGATGTAATACTGTACACCCTTATGCAAATTAATTGAAACAAACCTCTAAACTTTTACATATTCTCATTCTTAGCTGAAACAAGCGTAAATTGGTTACATATGCTTACTTTTTCGGAGAAAATGTTTATTTGATTGCTTTTTATTAAAATGAAATATTAATGACGTAATATATCCGATTATGACGTCATTAATGTGTACACAACCATTGCTCTAAAAATTGCTGTTTATGTAGAATTTGTAACTAGAGGTTAGAACATTATACAGTTGTTTTTAAAGATGGATGTTAGCCCTAGAAAGCGTGCCAAGTATCTTTACTTCACATGAAAACACAGAAAAGACCTATAGGAAGATATCAAAGATTGTAGGTGTCAGTATATCTACCATAAGTCGTATATATTATGAAAATGAAGAAAGGAACAGGGTCTGTTACCCAAAATATACTACTGGTGTATACAACAAAAAAGGAAAAAGCTATCCAGAACTGGAAGGGTTTTGGAACTCCACAAGACCGGTTTAACTTTTTGCTTTTAAACACATCGGTTAACAGACCCTGCTTCTATCTTCATTTTCGTAATACAACTTATGGTAGTTATACCGACACCTATAATCTTTGATATCTCCCTGTAGGTCTTTTCTGTGTTTTCACGTAAAGTTAAGATACTTGCACGCTTTCTATAGGGCAAACATCCATCTTTTAAAACAACTGTATAATGTTCTAACGGTTAGACGTCCTGTTTTCCCTCAGACGTCCTGTTTTCCACTAACAATGTCGGTGGAGAGTAAAAAATAAAAAAAAAAGGTCTTCACGCCCTCAGATGTTCTGTTTTCCACTGAAAAATATCGGTGAAGGGCAAATATAAAAAAAAATTAGTGAGTAGAAGTGGCTTGTCATCAAAAAGGTGCAATGCGCCACTTTGAAGTAGCCAATGCGCGACGTATGGCGCATGCGCCACAGGTTGGCCACCCCTGCTCTAGTTATTCTACATAAACAGCAATTTTTAGAGCAATGATTGTGTGCACATTAATGACGTCATAATCGGATATATTACGTCATTAATATTTCATTTTAATAAAAAGTAATCTAATAAGCATTTTTTCACCGAAAAAGTCAACATATGTAATCAATTTACGCTCGTTTCAGCTAAGATTGAGGATATATAAAAGTTTAGAGGTTTGTTTCAATTAATTTGCTCAAGGGTGTACAACTATATTGGCAGAAATTTCGTATTAAACTGGATTTAGTCGATTCCATATTTCAAGAAACCGCTATCACCCAGTAAGTTTTGTCTGCTGGCGCTTCGGTATAAATTAATTGTCAATTCAGAATGTGCAGTATAATTCATGCTCAAGGCACTTGTAGACTAAAACAAGTCAAGAAACGCAGTTGCCTTTTAATTTCTAGACATAAATGAATGTGAAATGGGCATTGATGACTGCGACCGAATCAACGGAATGTGCATCAACACAGATGGAAACTATACTTGTGAATGCAATAGAGGCTATAGCGGTGACGGAAAGACATGCTCTGGTAGGTTGAATGTAAAATGGTGTGAGAGTTTGATACTATTTTTGTTGTCGCTCCGGACTAGTGTGTTAAGTTTAGAAATGGTGCGGCATATTACGACTTTGCTATACTTTTCTAAACAACT
This sequence comes from Trididemnum miniatum, assembly GCA_964006365.1. Lineage (NCBI taxonomy): Eukaryota > Metazoa > Chordata > Ascidiacea > Aplousobranchia > Didemnidae > Trididemnum > Trididemnum miniatum. The sequence goes on along the minus strand of OZ023248.1, from coordinate 4,223,624 downwards.
TACTCTGATTTGCGTACAACGTTGTTAAAAAAATTTCGAATACGCCAATTTGTAGACTTCGTATTATTGTGCGACAATCTCTGTGCAGTTGTGCGCTGTTAGTGTTCACAACTAGGGGTACCCAACTACCCATACAGCATAGTCTTTGGAATTAGAATACCGTACAATAGAAAGCAAGGCGGTACGTTTTGTACTGCTTACACCGCTTATGATGCCAGCTGAATCTACGATGTCAAAACGTTCAGTTTTATGAAATTCTGTGACTTTATTTTTTCTCTTTTTTTTGGGCAACTCTTGAGATATCAAATTACCTTCTTCAGTGGCATTGCTGTGAGCTGTAAGCCAGCCAAACTGTATAAGATTACATTTGTTTGCACGCACATGCGTTTTTGTTAAAAAAGGTAAAAGAAAAAGTTGACGACCTTTACCAAAAAATTTTGCGCGTACCATGTGTTTGACAAAGCGCCAAAAAAAGCGATCATGAACATTTCGTAATTCGTGACATTAAATTTGTTAAAATGTCAAAATTTATCAAAACAATTCCTTGCTCCCCATCTGACGTAACTGTATACTAATTTACAGATACCTTTGCCTGACGTTTCGAAGGTTTCATATATTTGTAAACAGTAAGTGAAGTAACTAGTATTAGTTTATGAGCTCCATTGTACTTGTTTTAAGACATAAATGAATGCTATCTTGATCTTGACAATTGTGCTGAAACAACATCAACATGCGTCAATAATGAAGGAAGCTATTTATGCCGTTGCAATCAAGGTTACTCCAGCAATGGAACGACATGTATTGGTACGTTTGGTGTATATTATATACAGTGATTGCAGTATGGTTTTTGATATTTAGAAATATAGTCATATAATCTTAATTCGTGAAGTAAAACAGGCTTGGGATCTAAAAAGGCCAGCAGTATCAAAGAACTTTGATATGAAGAATGGTTTGATTCCATAAGCTTGAACTACACCTTTGCTTTGTCTTGGTTAACGCTACAATTAACTCTTATTGCACTTTCTGCCTGTAAACCATTATGACAATGACAATCTTCTCTCGTAAAAAGAGCAAAATCCTTGTTGTATGTAGAACTCACTTAAACCTCTTTCAATAACTTTAATGCAACTACTGCATTACTCAGGTTGAATCTTCTGATGCTTGATAAACCTAATACTATTTTGCATTAGACATTAATGAATGCGAAGAAAAACTTGACGATTGTGCCGACAACACCGCCACATGCGTCAATTCTGTTGGGAGTTTCCTGTGCACTTGCAAAAACGGTTATAGTGGAAATGGACGAACGTGTGCTGGTACATTTATGTCCTTCAAAAACTTTTGTATCGCCCTAATATTTTAACGATATCATCAAAAAGAGCCAATACTTCTCATGCAATGATAGATGCAATGTTTCTGCAGATTGTTTAGAACAGTGGTGTAGCCACGGGAGGGGGTTTGGGGGTTACAACCTCCTCATTGAGCCTCAAATGACGCCATACGTACTTCTTTTTCTGATATTTATTTCGAAAAAAATGCATCATTGATGAAGCACTCAAAGTTAGGGGCCAAAAATGTGACAAGCTTTCCTCAAAAATTGTTGAAATAGCACTATAATGGTCATTACACTATGCAAATTTTCAAATTTTTTCCGGGGGAGCATGCCCCCAGATTCCCCTAGAGTCGTTTTTGGTACTTAAGTTGCTTAAAATTAACTCTGCCGAAAAAACTGCACTTGAAAATTAACGAAAATTGGTGCCCCCTTTCTGAAAAAAATCCTGAATATGCCCCTGACATGAAACATTTTCAAAAGGCTTATTTACGCCCGTTTCCGGGTCGAAACGTCTTTGTATTTAGTTAACATTCAACCTAATTCAAAATTACACTCCCCAACCAAAACTTTCTGGATCCGCTGCTATATAAAACGTTTGGTCAAATGTGACGTCATTTTCAAAACCCCTCCCATTCCAAAATCCTGGCTACGCTAGTGGTTTAAAACAAAGCTTTCTAATCCTGATTGTGAAGTATCGAAGGTTGGTAGGCTACCATCAAAACGTGTGGTTGCCCGATATTTATTGTACATTAGTCTGAACTATATCATTGTTTAGATGTAGATGAATGTCTTCAAAGCCTTCACAATTGTGCCAACAACACATCTGGATGTAAAAATACAGAAGGAAGTTTTGCTTGTCAGTGCATTGAAGGGTATTTAGGAGATGGAACCAAGTGCAATGGTACGTTGCAAGATATTGCGCAAATGGAGTCACCTTGAAATAATTTCTTGAAAGTATCTGTCTAATAACTTGAAAATGGTGTATGCTATAGATTTCTAAAAAAACTGTTACACTCTTTTGTTTTCTAGATTTTTTCAATTTTTCTTCTTTCGCTGTAGATTTTCGAAAAAAAAAAAAACTGTTACACTCTTTTGTGTATACGCCATTTCAGACATTAACGAATGCGAAGAAAACATTGACAATTGTGCGAACAATATTGCTTCATGTACCAACACAGAAGGAAGCTTTTTATGTCAATGCAATCAAGGTTACACCGGCAATGGAATAACATGCACCGGTGGGTTCAATTGATCAAATGCTTTGTTACGTAGTTTCAAACTTTATTTTTGTAGACGTTGATGAGTGCTATAAAAATCTTGACAATTGTGCTAGTAACACAGCAAGATGCATCAATACAGAAGGGAGTTTCTTATGTCGCTGCAACGATGGCTACTCTGGCAATGGAACTGTATGTGAAGGTAAGTTTCTTTCTGGTTGCAAAAAATTCAAGTTTTTGAAAGAAGCTTGTTTTCCACTTGCATGTACAGCAGAACCTATGGGAGATGAAGTCACGAGCAAGTCACATATGTGCGAAGCATTTTCCTCTGCGTTACCGGCCGGTTAACTTAATTTTTAGGGCTATCGACGCGGGAGATCTGGGGTTCGAATCCTGGGTGGGTCAAATCGGACACAATGTCGCCAACGGCTCACCACCGCTGCGATGCTTCTTCGGAGCTGTGTTGCCCACCCGCTAAGCCGCGGAAACGGGCCCCGCCACTCGTTACACGCTTCTGCGGGTTAGGGTTAGTGCATTACATAACACCGCGAGACCTGCATAATGAAGATTCGATTAGATTGTTTGACGTTCGTCGTCTTTGTTTGTTGATTTTATACTGAATCGTTGCGCTGAATCTTTGCATTTTGTACTGGTTGTTTGATCTATAAGAACATTTTTTCGTTTTCCATCGCAAAATAGCTCATTGCCTTGGACTACATGTCAACGAATGCGAAAAAAGCAGGACAATTGCGCCGATATTAGTGCTACATGCACCAATACGGAAGGAAGTTATTCATGTCAATATACTGAAGGTTGTAATGGTGATGGAATAACTTGTACTGGCAAGTTACTTGATGATTTTTTTTTCATCTTTATCCTCCTATCACGAGAAAGCGGCGGAGGCGCTATGTGCAGGACGAATCCAGACTCGCTTAGGAGTTGCCTTTGTTTCCAAGTTTTCCGGTTGAATTTTGCTTCTGGCTTCTTTAACTTGCTGCATGCCAGATTCCACCGAGCAGAGATAATCATCGTGAAGCATGTTATCCAAAGACGCAACAACGAAACTAGGTTGGGAATTGAACAATTAACCTTGCGATCATGGTCGTCGTAGCAACGACGCTCCAAACCACTGCGCCACGCTGCCGACGAATAGCCGTACTTGAATTATATATAGCCGTACGAAGTCACTAGAAGCTGTTTCTTCTTGCTGACTCTTTTTAAAAAATCAATAAATAACCCAGAGACTCATCTGCTTAACCTTACAGTCCTGATAATATCGTAATAATGTACCTCTATCATGATTTGTTAAATCATGGTAGCTTTACAATTAAATGGTATTCAGTAGTTGATATTTTTCTGTAGGTGTTTATTAAATTGAACGATAACGAATGCCATAATCTTTTTTTCGATTAAATTTGCTAATGCTGTCCCTCAAAAGGCTACGTAACAATTTTAGACATTAACGAGTGTGAAGAAAACCTTGACAATTGTGCCAATACCACTGCTTCGTGTGTCAATATTGTGGGAAGTTTTGCTTGCCAATGTATCACTGGTTATAGGGGGAATGGAACCACTTGTTCTGGTAAGTTGCCAAGTCCGTTTTAAACTGCTTTACCGAGCGTTTTTGTGAAAAATTAAACTAGGGGTCTACAAGGTCCAATCAGTGCGGTACCAAATTGTGAGACACCGTGCGCCGCGGAAAGGTTGTCGCCTTCATCACTATGTTATGGTTCAAGGCCTAATAAAACTGATTTTGGGATGCGAATTTGTGATTTTGAGGAAAACAAGTTTCATAACATTATGAGGTGTTTATTGGGTGAAACTGCATTGCTGCTTGCTTTTCTTTAAAATGTAGTCTCACAACACATTAACCGCATAAAACTTACCACGCTGCTGTTTCATATGCTTAATAACTGATGTACTACAGACGTTAATGAATGCGAAGAACACCTCGATAATTGCTCAAACAATCTGCACCTTTACATTTACTTTGATCGTCACTAATGAGCATGACTTATGAAACAGTCCTTGTACACACTGCTTGTACATAGTTGTATAAATTGTACATATATTTTTTTGTTTTGTTTTTTTTTCTGTGTTTTTGGTAGAGCAAAATTTTGGGCTCTATATTGTTGGTTGTTTTCTTAAACGTAAATTTGCTGAGTCTTGATTAGGTTTCGTGGCCGTGCAGAACATCTACTAATGATTTGTTTAGTGTTTACATAACTTGATGCACGTTTTAAACCCTCTGGGTTTTGTCACTTTTCCCTGTTGGCGCATGTTACATTCTCGTGCTATTCTTGATGCTGCTTTTGTACTGTATGTTAGCGTGCATTAGCGAAAAAATAAAATAAAAATAAATAAAAATACAGCCTTATGTGTCAATAGAGCAGGGAGCTTTGCCTGTCGGTGCATGGAAGGCTATGCTGGTAATGGAATCATTTGTGTTGGTAAGAATCACTTTGTGGTAAATTATTAGCACGTAAAGTGTTGTTTCCAAAAACTTTTTGTGACAAAAACGCTCCGCTCATTAAAAAAAAATTGAAGATTGCCAGTTGCGAGCCGTTTGTTACTTGTTATTTTTAGATGTGAACGAATGCGATGAAAACCTTGACAACTGTGCCAATAACAGAGCAACATGTTCCAACACTGAAGGAAGTTTCGTGTGCCAGTGTAATGCAGGTTATACTGGTAATGGAGTATCATGCACTGGTACGCATAGTTTTACAAAACAATATTTAGGCTCTAACTCTTTCTGAGAAAAATATTGTTTTTTATTTTAGATATTGATGAATGTAACTACAAACTTGACAATTGTGCCAAGAACGCATTCACATGTGTCAATACAGAAGGAAGTTTCTTGTGTGATTGCAACATTGGTTACTCTGGCAATGGAACTGTGTGTGACGGTAAGTTTGCGAATGCATATTATGCACTGTAGGTTTTTATATCAAGCACCATCATATATGTTTCATGATAATGATTTACTTCAAAATATTGTAGACGAGGAAATTTGAAATACTACAATTGATCTTGAAGATTTTTCTTTTAAAATCGAAATTTTTGTGCAACAATCCAATCCATTGCCGCTTTTTGTTGATTTTATTTTATTTTTGTCCTTTTTGTCATGGTTTGGTTTTCAATGCTAGTTATGTTAGTAGCGTTTCAACGATTTTGGATAATGAGCTTTGTCCTAACATTTTTGTGCGCATCAACGAAGGTGAAAAAAACCTCAATAATTGTGCTGACTACATTGCCACTTGTGGTAACATTGAAGGAAGCATTTTGTGTGTGTATAATATAGCGGATTATACAGACAACGGAACATCTTGCAGTGATAAACAATTTGCATGCTATAATAGGTTGCTAAAAACTCGTTTCTTGAGTCATTGTAGGCTAGGTTTTCTAAAAAAAAAAGAAAAAAATGGTGTATGTGCGCTGAGTTGTCATCTCAAGTATTTTTATTTCTTATACCACTAAAGACATTAATGAATGCGGCGAAAACCTGGATAGTTGTGCCAACAACACAGCTACATGTCTAAACAATGAAGGAAGTTATACGTGTCTTTGTAATGAAGGATATACCGGCAATGGAATGTTTTGCACAGGTAGGTTGTACGATTACAGTACAAGCCTTTCCTAGTATCTAGCATCAACATTGTCTCTTAAGCCCAAAGCATTGACACCTCGTTTTTAGACATTGATGAGTGCAGTATCAATCTTGACAACTGTGCTAATGAATAATACAGCTACTTGTGTAAATATTCTTGGGAGTTTTTCATGTCACTGCAATAAGGGTTACGCTGGTAATGGCGTGTCGTGCATAGGTAGTTTGTTCGTTATGCCACTTTGCCTAGTTTTGGGGGGGTTCTCGGTGTAAGTACTGTGATATCTGATATCTCTAAACTTCTGCAAACCTGAACACTTCTTCAGACATTGATAAATGCGTTTTGTATCTTGACAATTGTGCTAAAAACACATCCACGTGTGTTAATATTGAAGGGAGTTATATGTGTCTTTGTAACAGCGGTTACTCTGGAAATGGTACAGTATGTGCAGGTAAGTGCATTATGGAAAAAAGTCAGATGTGGTTAAAAGTGCATTACGTAAAATAATGATGGTGGTTTCCTCAACTAACTTTAGAAAAATGCCGATTTAGACACAACGACCGTTCTGAGAAAATTGCTTCTGATTTTTTGTATTAAGAACTACATGGCTGAACTTAGAACTTTTACATGCTTTTTTGTTTCTTTTGTTTAGGTATTTGGCATGAAGTGTTTAAAATTGGTTAAATTAGTAACTAATGATGCTAACGCATCATGTAAAGAAAAGATAGTCAAAATTTTACAATTTTAGATGTTGATGAATGTCACGAAAACATTATTGACTGTGCCAATAATATAGCTACATGTGCTAATTTTGAAGGAAGTTTTACATGCAGCTGCAACGAAGGTTACAGTGGAAATGGTAAAGTATGCATAGGTAAGTAGTTCTTTGCTTTTTCAACTTTCTAAGCCTTGATTTTAACGGCTTGTTTATTATAATTTAGATGTGAATGAGTGTGCATTGAATATTGATAATTGTGCCAAAGTTACGTCAACGTGTGTCAATATTGATGGAAGTTTTACTTGTCGGTGCAATATAGGATACTCTGGTAATGGAAGTGTGTGCACAGGTTAGTAAAGGATTAAAAAAAGGTGACGAAAATTATGTAACATATGGTTGAGTCGCGTTGGTGTTATGTAAATTCTTTTTATGGTGATTGCGGCTGATATTTCCCGAAGGAAAGTGAATCTCTTAACAGTACACAAAAGATAAGTAGAACACTTTTTTAAATTTATTGCTTCATTAGGCAAACTATTCCAGCAAATTAGTGGTCAACTTCACCCAGCATGAACCAAAATCATCTTAAAAATACGAGTAACGTCGTAAACTGCTCAGAGCTCACGTGTGTGGTTTATTGTGTTTTTGAGGTTTCATAATTGTTACAGGAAAAACGTTTTACAAAATTTTTCCTTTAGTGACTAGATTTGATGTAGTCTACCTAGTATTCTATAAAGAAATGATTTCTCATTAAAATACTGCGTTGAAAAAAGTCACATAGATTCAAAACAATTTTGTTACAAAATTTAGATATAAATGAATGTGAGGAACTTGTCGGTGGTTGTGCCAACAACACAGCTACATGTGTTAATACAGTTGGAAGTTACACATGCAAGTGTAATGAAGGTTTCACTGGCGATGGCAAACACTGCGCTGGTGAGTTTCGGATTGCTCCGGTTCCAAGAATGTACAAAAAATGTTGAAGTAAATGAACAATATTTGATAACTGAGTAAATAAATGAAATCGCTCAAAAGCAACGCTATGTGAAAGATTTTCAACACGAGATTGCACAACTAAAAGAACCTTAATTTTAGAATGGCTGTGTATTGCAGCTTTTGTCGAGTGCTTATTAATGATTTATATAATGTCGTGTACTGATAAACTATTATACAACTTTTACTTTGTCACATAATGTCTTGAGTCAATTGGTTTTTACTCAACACAAAGCTTTCTAAAATACAGTTTTGTTAAACTGTACTATTTTTTGAACACATTTCAGTCATTTTTTGTCAATGTTGTGTCACTGTGTTTGCAGATATTCAGAATTGCTTAGTTGAGGGCGTGTGTGGCGAAAATGCAATATGCATTGATACACCTGGTTCGTTTGAATGTACCTGCCAAGAAGGCTTTGTAAGCAATGGTTTCTCTTGTACAGGTTAGTCTTTTAAAACGCTACTGCAAAACATAGAGAGTGTTTCACAAGCTTAATTCAACAAAACCATTAAAGCAGTTGCGCATTAGAAGTATGATAGAAAATTTGAATCGTGATTGGCAACTTTATGGCTGGAATTTTAGGTTTTTACTGTATCATACAAGCAGCACAATGCCTTTTTTAAATATCACAAGTAGATCAAAGAGCTAATTTAAATATGACGCAGTTTATGTCAATAGCAGTGGTGCACAACCTTTGATTCTAATGGTAAACACTCAGCGCTATGTTTCATTTCAGCCGAAATTTACCCGACTGTTTTTTGCAGAGAAGGAAGATGTTAAAACTTCAGGCAAGTTTTTGCTACGTTTTTAACTTAGATGATATGTAATGTAACTCTAATGCTACTAGCATATACTGCTAAGCAAGGCTTCCAGCATTTTTTACAAATATCAATGTCATTTATAACCAATAAAAAGCTATCAGTAAATGTTAAAGTAAATCAAATACAGTAAGCTGATTCTATAACTTTCGGCCAGTTTTTGCCCTATAAAATTGGTTACTGGCCATGTTTAGACGTTTCTAAATTACTGTGCCATTGCAGAAACGCCGTTTTGTGCTGAACAAATCATTCCCTTTGATAATGAAGTTTATAGGTTTGGGAGAACAGAATTATATCAGCTTGGCGCCTCAGTACAAAGATGTAATGAAACAGGTTGGTATTTGTGACAACATTTTTTAAAAAAATCAATCACGCAATGGTACTAATTTTTTTTCCAGATTTATCAAGTTTTTCATATAAAAAGCTTTACCTAGGTTACTAATTGTGAGTCCAATGCAAACGCCATGTTATACAGTATATACCTTACTACAATAACTATACCCTGTTAAGATGCCATGCATGAACACTTTTGATCTTTTTTGACTTCGGCCATGAAGTACATGTGTTTTATTTCAAAGCGCAAAATTGAATGATTTAAACTTGCATGAAAAAACTTCGCGTGCTTATATTTAGATTTACCTTTGGCTGCAGTTTCTTGTGTAAAGAACCCAGCCAGTGCAGCTAACCAGGGAACAGGGGGACAGTTTGATCCGTCTACTCTCGTCGTCGTTTCTTGTGGAATTACAATTAATGACGCAGGCAACTCGAGCGTATTTGATCTGCGAACTTTAACAGTTCTCACAGCAGAGCCGGAAACTCTTTTTACAACCGACATTGAAATTGCATCTCAAGCACTAAACATGTTTCTAAATCAAACGGAATATATGGTAGGAATAACTTCCTTTAACAGTGTTTTTTAACCTTTTAATGTAAAGTAAAGCTTTTTGTTTTACAGTAGCTCACAGTATCTGTAAAAGTAGCAAAATACAGTCGTCATATTTGATTGTGAAAAAGTTATTTGGAAAGGCATTATTTGATCATGCGTGAAAGGAGAAAAAACAATCTAACGTATTAACTTCAACAATTATTTTGTGCTGGTCCAAGTTCTTTGTATTTAAAAACCTAATTGTTCGTGATAAATGTAAAAAAGTTTCCAGAATACTTGTACAAAAATGTTATTTATTTATTTTAAATGACGTTCATTCAAGGAACAAAAACTTAGTCGCGAAAATCCTGTGACATTTTGTTTGAGCAAAATGGGTTAGCTTGTTGATCAAGAAGTGATTTTGTGCTTGTAGCAAATCAACGAAAGGACTTTAAGCTTAGCAACTGCGACTGTTTCTAACCTTTACGCTGGAGAACAACTTACTTCAAGACAAACTGACAGGTAATGTCATATTTTTCAGACTTAAAAAATGTTTTCAAAATGTTGACCCTTTTTGATCGTGTTTTTAGATCTGTACGAATCAAATCAAACCTATTGAATTCTCTCAATAACTTTACTGATCGAGTCAACCTTTCGACTAGCGATTCTCAGATAAACGTTATCACTCAAGATATTAGTTTACAGGTATGCCAAAAAAAATTTTTTAGCTGTCATTTCTGGAACAGCTTTACGCGTTGGATTGTATATCTTAGCATCCAGGTGCTAAAAAGACGATCTTCTACCAAATGCTGATTTAAGTTTGCTGTTGTGAAATAACGAATTTACCCACTTTAGCAAGCGAACCCCATAATTTTAAGTAGCGATTTGAACAAAAATCAAGCTCGACGTAAACCCACACTCTCAAGTTTACTCCAGTTGAAAAATTCAATCTGATATTAAAATTTTAAATCTAACGTAACGCTGAATGTATAGGTTCAGCATGTATCCGAAGTTGATCTCAACAACGAATTTGAATTGAATCTTACAAATGCAAGAACTTCATCAACAGTGGTAGCTAATGTACCGGTGAACGATTGCCCAGCAATAAGAAGCTTGGAAGCAGACAGCGCAACTGTTTATGCAACGTTATTAAGTGAACGCTTTCCTTTGACTAACAACCAAAACACATCACAAGTTTGTCTATTCGTATAAAAAAGTGAATTCGGGGTGTTCGATAATACGGTGACCGGTAATCGGTTAAAACACTTTTTTCGCTGTAGCAAGTATGTATAAGCAGTGAAGACTTTTGATTCTTGATTCGATGTTTAGTAACATTATTAATAAAGTGTATCGTAATATATTATACTGTTGTAAGGATATTAACAGTTTAAACATTCTGTAATGTAGGATTCTTTGGCGGTAAGCAACGTTTAGTAACATATATTCTGAAAAAAATTCTTCTTTCAGTATTGATTGCAGTGTAACAGCATTTTCAGCCTCTTTTTTGTTAAAAATATTGTTAGACACTTACGTAACGTAACTAATTGTTCTGCGTTTGATTTTGCTTCAAATTAGTATTTTTGCCAGCAAAACTTTTGCACATTTGTTATTGACCGAAAACTTACCCGAACGCTCACCCATTTGACAATCGATTAATCAAAACATTTTTCGCCGAACAAGAACATTACTCGTAAGTCCGCTTAAGCATTGTTAGTATTCCAAATTATCAATAGGATTACCCTGAAAACGAAGTTATAAAAGTGAGTTAAAAACTTGGAATCGGACTTAAAGTGGCAGAAAATACTCTATATACAGTTATACAAAATACGTTGCAAACCTTGCTAATCAGATTTAAATGATCAACTACTGAATATTTTTACATCTGTGACAAAACGATTTTTATGCAGGTTATTTCACTTGGAGTTCAGGGAGTGACAATGAACGATTGCAATGTCACGATCACGTACGTCGATCTTCAATTTCCAGAAGCTGAAACTGAAGTAAATAACAACTCCTTGGAGGTCAGTGACTGACTTCGAGGTTTTACCACAATGTAGGTCTATTTTGTGCTAATACTGGTTCGAAGGTTTGTCGTAGAGGCACTATATTAGCGTTACATAATCAAGTAAATCGAGAGCCAAACAGTCCAATCAATGGAGCCCAAATTAACAAAAATACCTAAAATTTGAAGAAGCTTAAGAGCATTCAAAACACTACTTGGTCAATTTACTTTAAAAATAATTAATAAACAGATTTAACATATGTGTGCGCATACTTACTTGTACCTATTTTTTGAGATTTTCTGGTTTGCGAGCATTTTTAAAATCACCACCAAATGATCTACATGGAAAGCAGACTGATTTTTGAACGATTGAGTAGTTAAGATTTTCTCTTCATGTTATTTCTTGCTTCTTTCAGCGCCAGCTCAACCAAGCAGAATTTGTTCAATGGGATTACGCTGAAAGCAAATGGATCCCTGCCCTTCACTGTGACGCTACTGGTTCCCATGCTAACAGTTTCCATTGCAATAAAATTGCAACTTACTCAATTTTGTTTGTAAGTACAACATCCAAGCAGGTACAGATTTAGAGGCAGAGTATTTGCTCTTCGAGGGAAACAGTGAGTAGTTTATTAAAACGAGGTTCGTTTCCTTTATTTTCATACACATGTTATTGTATGCAAATCCCTGCAAGAAGAGACCATTTCCATAATTTTATTCCGGCAAAAGACATTACTGATTAATTACCCTTCCCACATAGTTCCAATTCGAACATACTGCTGCACTTTACTGATGCAGAAAATACTTTTTCTATACTCATACATCAAAAAACAAGTATGCAACTTATGGCTTACGATGTTATATAACAATACACCATAGTGAGATTTTTGATATTTTCTGATTCGAATCGTTGAAAATGATTTCTGCTACAGAGCAAAAGAATTGTTCCATCAGCCGTGGCGTTGACAGCAGTGAGCTACGTTGGATGTGCGCTTTCTATCATATTTCTATTGGCAACCATTATTATTTACTTGAAAAACAAGTAAATCTTTTGTAATTTTTTTTGAACGAGTGATTGTAGTTGCGTTATTTAGGCTATTGGTTTTTATAGTAAAGATTGACATTTTCTTTGCTGGAACGATTAACTAGTTTTTGATTCATAACGTTTTGGATGATTACTTTAACGTGATTGCAAAAATAACTGCTTCCACGGAAAAAAGTTTGTGCAAATCGTATAGCTTACCGTATTTTTGATATAATTGAGGTAAAAAAGTGTTTTGTATGAAGTGGTCCCTCTTAATCAACTTTTTCATCTTAGGAAGTTGATATGTAACTTGGCCGAGTGGTTAAAATGCGCTTTCTTTACGCAATGCAGGCCCAGAGCAGTGTTCGCTGCTTGATTAAGTCAGATACTTTATTATCTCAAGTGAAGCTATGTTTTTGCAGAGAATTGCGAAACAAACCAACAACGATGATATTGGTCAACATATGTGCATGCTTGATTGGTGTTTACTTTTTCTACGCGATTGGAGTTGGAAGAGTATCACACCACAAGATTTGTGATGCATTAGCATTCCTTCTTCATTTCTTCACACTGGCTTCTTTTTCTTGGATGTCTTTAAATTCGTTCAAAATGTACAGAGCGTTTACGACGGTTCGTAATTTTGTTACGTTTCATTGTTAAAATACGAATTACTTTATTTGGATTGTCAAGGATTGAACGTTGAAGTTCACATCTACTTGCTTTAAAGTTTTAATACAAGCTATACAATTTTCAACTTTTTCGTTCTTGCTTTGACTTGGTGAATATATCTTATTGCATCAACTTTTGTTTAATTTCAGCTGAACTATCGTGTTCATCGATTGCAACGTTCCACGTACTTTCTAGCTTATGGATTTCCATTTATTATCGTGCTTTTCAATTTCAGCCTAACAGTTTTGTATCTTGACAATCAACACAAAAAAGGTAAGAAACCATCGAAATTTGAGATAACTTTGATGAACTACCTCTGTAGTACTTAGTTATGGTTTCTTTAAAAAAAGGTTGCTGGTTTATTAACTTGGACAACGCTTTTCATACGATGACGATACCCTATTTATCGAAATTGGAATCTCAAGAAATATCAAATCATGCATTTTCAAACTTTTAGTTTGTAATGTGCAGTTACTACGATGCAGGCCAATAACACAGCTTTACAATTTGACCTCTGGAAGGCCTTAATTGTCTTTTGCCTAGACTTTTTCGCTTTCCGTGCGATCACCTCTTTTGACTATAAAGGTTTCATTTTCAATAAAGGTTTATCACAGTGGTTTCATTTTCAGTAAAGCTATACCGTTTCAACAATTGCTCACGCAATTCACGCAGTTGTAATCTTCCCTCGCTTCAAAATGGCTTGCATTCGCGATTACAGAACACTTATAAAAATATCTGATTTTAGATATATTCTTCGAATCTCTGTATCGTGCGAGATATGCCTGTTGGCTTCGCGAACCTTCATTGTATTGGGGATTTTTACTCCCTCTTGGAATGTCATTATTGTATAACTTTGTCGTATTTGGCATCTTACTAAAGATTGTAATATTCAAAAAAGAAAAGGTAAGTGTGTAAACAGGAAATGCGATATACGCAGGTAGTCAACGAAGAATTCTCTTTCTAACTGAAGGCAGACACGATTTACGGCTCGTGATTACCTGTGGCTTGCTTGGAGACGATCATGGCCGATGAAGTATGCTCATGTGTCAACAACGCATGCAGTAAAATCGTGAAATGTCCTTCCTGGTTTAAAAGAATCGTCATTATAATAAACCTTTCTTTAGTGCAATCCAAAACACTGTTGCTTTGATAGCAGGCTACACCAATGTAGCTAATTTTAATGGGTGCTGCACCTAAATGCAAACCGATGTTCACGTTTGAATTTCATAAAAAAAAACATTTTACGTGGCTTAAATAGTTGAGGTTATTTTCAAATTATATTAAACGGGAAAGACAACAGTAATTGAGGGAAACTGCGAAGTGAGCTTGCGCTCTTCGTGTCTGCAGCCACCTGATATACTTGTCAAATGCGATCGGCTCCAGCCGCGAATTGAACCGCCACGTAGGATCGTCACAAGCGCGTCACGTAGTATCTAACCCGTTACAAAGGAAATCGTGAACATCTGTAATCTGCTCGCGGTACAGCTAGGCCATGTCGCTTAAAATGTTTAATTACAGATACGTTCCACCGACAAAGGTAGAAACCTTGTGGAGAGGCTCATCAATGCCGTCACCATGATCACTGTAATGGGCTTAACGTGGATATTTGGCTATTTTCTATTGGTTCCCCATGATGTGACGTATCATTCTGTCATGCAATGGCTGTTTACTATTTTTAATGTGTTACAGGTATGTCGAAATATTGCGGCATTGTGGTTATGGTTTCAAATAGAGTAATGAAACTTACAATTTGTGCAGCATTCTCATTGCTAATCGTGGGTCAGCCGTTGCTAAAGCAAAAAAAATTGCTGGAAGAGTAACTTAACCATTTTACACATGGCTTTCGGTTATCTAAAAGTTACTTGCATTGGATAAGACAATAACGTGTTATTGTTTCTTAATACTTACTGCCTAAGTAGGAAGCTGTTCATGCTAAACTTCTGTGTTTCAGGGGGTAGTAATATTTTGCCTTTACTGCTATCGTCGGGAAAGCATACGAAGAGTTTGGTTTCAATCTAACAAAAAGAAAAAGCCTGCCGTGTCCTTGTCCAGCGGACAGGAAACAACCAAAAGCGAGACTAGTGGAAATCAATCAATCAAAGCCGATCACGCAATTTAGATTAAATTTCGTTTGGTTTTTAAAATAATACCAGAAAAAAAAAACTGTCACCTGTATGTAAAGATTCCAATTTCACAGTAAACAATATTATCTGGCCGCGGGCGGCGCAAACCTGGTGTAATTTTAAAGTTTTTAACATTGACTTTGAATGTGCTGCCCCCTTGTTTATGTCTTTTGAAAAGTAAGTTGTGCGTATTTTTAAGTTTCTTCTCATGATATTGAAGCTGATTTTATGTCAGTTTTGTTGTTGTTCTTTGATTTTATTCAAGTAATATGTTTTTGTTCAAGACCAATCTAAACAAAGTACCTACTAAGCCATTTTTATGAAATACCTGTAACTACATCAAAATACCGTCCGCGTGTAAACGTTTATGTATTTTTTTGGTGATCAAGTAATACAGCTGATTCATAAGTATTGGTACCTTTTCGATTCATTAAAATGACTGAAACAAAATTTACAAGTGGTTCCAATATGCAATTAGGCAAAAATAAGCTAAACCACCGCTTTTCGAGAAATTTTTGAAAATAACCTGTTACATCAAAAAAAATTGTGAACAAGTGATTTCAAAAGTACAATAAAAAATACGGTAATAATTTGGTGCCTTTGTGTAGAACTTATATCACGACTTTTTCAACATTAGATTAACATGGGCTTAAATATGTATCGGCTAGTAATAGCAGCATATCAGTTGTTTATTTGATGTGTATTTTTAAAACAATTTTACAAAACACAAAAAAGTTACGTAATCACAAAAAAAATGAGGAAATGTAAATTATAAATTCATTTAGTAAACGCTTGTTTTTTTATGGTGTAATGTGCGTTAGCGATTGAGTAAATAGCCGCAGAGATTCAGCGCCTGCCTTAAACACGGTAGATTCTGAGTTTAATCCTGATGCAGATTAAATCAAATGTTCAAAGTTGGTCGTTTATTTATCGTTTTTCTCTGATAATCATCATTAACAATCTGGCAAATTCACCTGTTGCGTCATGAAATAACGCACTTTTGGAATTCCCCACCTTAACTGCATGTGGCAGGCAACTTGTTATCGAGGTTATTGTAACGCTTCTATCCCTTTTTTTGAAATAGAATGAAAATGCGAAGTAATCATTGAACTACTGGTCCAGTTAATCATGTGTTTTCAACTTACAATCATTGTTGTACGATTTTCGTTTGTCGATAGCCCTATACGAACTAAATGTGGTTACAACAACAATGACTGCATATTATTTCGTTATCGTTTTGCTAAGGAGACCTATGGTGACCTGTAACTTAAGGAAAGTTTTTGACGTTTTGGTTTTCAATGCATTTTCATGTTTTCATGCAATTTATAAAAATTGGTCCAAACTATAGTACAAGAATGACGGTCTACGCAATAAATACTTAAAAAATCATGCTTACAGAATGATCGGTTTACAGAATAAATACTTCTAAAAAATAATGCTTACGCTTTATTCAAAATCACTTTGATCATTGCTCTTTCTGCTAGTTAAAGAACACTGAGATTCAATAAAAAGTTGACCCAGAGAATTAACAATACTTTCAAAGTTCGTTTCACACTCTCGCATCAAAAATTGAAAATAAAAAACGGATAAAAACTGCATCTACATATCAAAATTACTTACAACAATCCCAACAACACTTTATTCAGATCGATTTCAGCTTGTTATGCTATCATCAGCGAATTTTTATTCAAATGTCAAGTATATATTTGAATAAAGTTGTTTGATTCTACAGTAGACAATGTGACAAGGATTTACTGATGTTAGTGTAAATGGTAAAATCAATTTGAATAAAGTTTTAGCAGTCACTTTTTGACTGCTAGCTGCAGTTTTGATGAATTTATACTGAAGCACACGTGCGGAAAAATACTTCATCAAGCAACTATTTAATTTAAAATAAATCCTTATAGCAAATTAGCCGGAAATACAATACAGTTTTAAAATAAAAATAAGAAAAAGTAAACACTATAAAGTGCTCAA
Source organism: Trididemnum miniatum (assembly GCA_964006365.1). Lineage (NCBI taxonomy): Eukaryota > Metazoa > Chordata > Ascidiacea > Aplousobranchia > Didemnidae > Trididemnum > Trididemnum miniatum. The sequence goes on along the minus strand of OZ023248.1, from coordinate 4,206,282 downwards.
CTTCGTTAATGTTCTTAAGTTGGAAGTTCTAAGAAATAGAGTATTTAAGAAATGAATACTTTAGCTTTCGGTGTTATCTGCCGTAAGGCTCGCAGTGGTTAAGCTCTTCTTTGGAAATTGCCAGTTAAATCCAACTATAGTTGAGGAAGTTTCTCTTCGCGTTGTTCTGAAAGACATTTTTCCAAAGCCACTCTTTCTAGGAAGCCATATTTTTCGAATATTCTCACGACGCACGCAGTATAGGTAGAAAATTATAACCCCCTATAGAAACAAAATGAACACTTTTAAAAAAACAGCCGTAGCTGTGTCACTGTATTTAATGGACCCTCTCGTTGCTACATGGCTTGGTGGTATTGCGCCTAGGAAAGCGATAACTCGAGCTAGGTTCTCATGGATGTGCTTGATCGTATTTGACACGCAATTTGTACGGCTGCTGACTCCAAAAGCACACAAGCTTACTTTGCCATCTCCGACAATGCACTGCTCCCATTAGATTGGATGCTTTGAAACTGTTGTGGTAGTAGCGTTAGTACATGTAGTTTCAGCACCGATGAACAGGATAAGCAATACGATGAAATAAAAAGCGATAAACGTGACAAAAAACAGCAACAAAACGATATATCTTATAACATGCAAATGGGAAATAATGAACAAAAAAGCAAAGTAGACATGACTGCAACACCCAATTATCTGCATTGCTCGAAGTATAAAACCACGTTTTCTCGGCAATTAGGCTATTACAAGGTAGGCCTACTGTATAAGCTTACAGCTTCACACTGACTTGAAATGTATTGGTTAAAGTAAAAAGCCACTGCATGACTGACTGATATATGACGTCATCAGCGATAAGGAGAAAGTAGCCAAAAATCCACGAGAGCCCCATGACAGTTACCATAGTAATAGCATTGAGCAACCTTTCCACTAAAGACATTGTTTTTGCAGTTGAACGTATCTGTAAAATTATGTACTGGAAGATCAAGCTACAGTATATTTTCGTAAAGTTTTTGGGTTTTAGCAATTGGGCATTAAAATGAAATTGTAAAAAGCACTGTTTTTTTTTATTTTCTAGTCCTATCCACAACCACACTGTCCGATTCTGTAAACAGTTTAAAAAAAACAAAACAATGTTTTGTTGCAAGGTATTAAATCTAAAAACTTTTTAAACTAATTTCTCCTCTCTCCAGTCCCTGATGTTTCACACGATACGCTAAGCCTATTCCAATTAAACTTTGGACATATGGTTGTAATCACTGCCAGGACATTTTCGCAGGCTTGTAGGCCTACATAATATGTAAAAATTTGTAACGAATGTTTAGACATTCGGTACATTGTACTTTGCGGTGCAGTGTGCATGACATGGTTCTGTTGGTACTACATCCACAAGGTTGGGAGTAACTATAGATGCAGATGTTGCACATTATCTCGTCTTTTCGGAATTCAAGTTCACCTCCTGTGTTTAGCTACTTACCGCTCTCACAGTTTTTATAAAATTAAAAATTATTACCTTTATTAACTCCAAAACTCCATAAGCGGTGGCACAGCTAAGCGCAAGTGATTGGAAGGCAATTAAGCGCACAGTTACATCTAAGGTTAGCCTAAGCAAACTTTACAAAGAAATTTGTACTCACTTCTTGTTTTCGAAAGAAGACTTTGCGTAAGAGCAATATAAAGATAACATAATTCATTAGCAACATTAATCCAAGTGGAAGAATAAATCCCCAAGTCAATGAAGGAGCTTGCAGCCAACAAACATGTTTGTATCGGTAGAGCGATTCAAAAAAGAGATCTGCAGAAAACATAAAATTACAACAAAAGAAAATAAGCAAATTTCTTACATCTCAGCAACATGAACCGGCAATACCATGGGTGAATTAAAAATTTTATGTCACGGATTCGATTTTGCTCGCATTTTTGGGTAGCTGCTGACTCCAATAGAATGAGCTCATTTTCCAGTCTCTTTGATTGCACAGTTAATTTTTCATCAGCCGGTGAGCGCAGATGTGAAAGACATCGCAATTACTCCGGGAGGTCTGGAGTTCGATTTGCGGGGAGGTCAAATCGGACTCAGTATAGCCGACGGCTCGACACCGCTGCGACGTTTCTTCGGATCGGTGTTGCCTAGGCGCAATGCCGAGGAAAACGACACCCACCACTCGTTACACGCTTCGACGTAATACCTTCAGTATAATGAAGATTTGATTTTGAATTTTTTGCTTCACATTTAAATCTAATTTCTGTTTATCAGTTGGCTACTCGTCAGCTATCAAACGAAACGCGAAACATTGCTAAAATTTCGACTATAACTAAAGTCTCGTCAGCCTTGCTACGCACAGCCCATCCAGGCTAGACTCATTCCAGACTGTATAGACTCTTTATTTGCATTGCTACTCCTGAACCGCTCGACTTCATATCTTTTCTAGGTTGTTTCTTCTTTTCAGCAGGCGACTGACCACATACCACGATACCCAGCGAAAAAACCTATAATTTCTAATCCACAACTAAGTTTCCTATAGCCAAACTAGCCCACATCACTACCCGCTTGTATCGGAAACTTAGCTGTGGATTAGAAATTATAGGTTTTTTCGCTGGGTATCGTGGTATGTGGTCAGTCGCCTGCTGAAAAGAAGAAACAACCTAGAAAAGATATGAAGTCGAGCGGTTCAGGAGAAGCAATGCAAATAAAGAGTCTATACAGTCTGGAATGAGTCTAGCCAGGTTGGGCTGTGCGCAGCAAGGCTGACAGGACTTTTGTTACAGTCGAAACATTAATTTGTCCCTTGCAAATTTCACAATGCTAAAATTAAATTACTAACGGCATGAACATAGTTTTATTTTCATTCACAATAATAAACCTTTAGTGGTGGCAAAATTACAAACTATTTACTCCAAAGTTCATTCATTTTCTAGACCCGATTATCCAAGGGGAGTTGCGGGGGCAACAACTCGAGTTGGAGCCTCCAAGCACTTCGATCCTCTGCAACAAAGGATAGATGCTGTGCAGGGATGCCAAGGCGAGACCAACTAAGATCTTCTACGTAACCTCGCCATCGAGCTCTGGGACGGCCTCTAGGCCTTCGACCAATCAGTGTTGAACCAAGCAGTTTTTGGGTGTTCTTTCGTGGGACATACGTGTCACATGTCCATACCAACGCAGTTGCGATCTTTCTAGTCGGATAAGCAGCGATTCGATGTTTAGAGATTCACGAATATCTGCACTTAACCTTGTCTAACAAGGTCAAACCGCTAATTCTTCGCAAGAATCCCATTTTGGCTGCTTGAACCCGAGATCTCGCTTTTTCATTCACGAAAAAGCACTCCTGCCCATAAGACAGATTAGAAACATAGACTGACGTTGATTTGCTATTTACGCATATTTTCCATAAAGAAAAAGATTGTCAGCCTAATTTGCAAATAGTTTGGGACAAAAATTTTACCAAACTCGAATGCAAAGCAGTCATAACAGTTCAAACCAGTTTCTTACCAGCGGGATCGTTCAATTTATCAAGATACAAAGATGTGACCGAAAAATTGATTAGCACAAGCAGAAATGGCAGACCATAACTTAAAAGATAAGCAGCTGTCTTGGAAGAACTTGTTGCATAAGAAAGCTGAAATAGAGAAGCCATTATTTCAGTAAATGACCACAGATATTGCACGATTAAGAAAAAACCGTGTAAGTTTTATCTTAGGCAGAGCCGGCGCCAAAGCAGTCGACTTAGGGGGGCCAAGAGTTTATCAGGGGGAGCCAAAGTTTGAAATTAAGTACAAAAGCCACTGTCTTCAAAAAAGCAACCATGTTAATTGAGGGGGCCAAGCAAGTCGATTAAGGGGGCCAGGCTCTCCCTAGCCCCCCCTTGGCGCCGGCCCTAATCTTAGGCTATACAGTTCTCAACATTGAGTAGTTAATGGTACGACGACCAGACCCGAACTCGATTTTTCAAGCCCGAACCCTAATCCTAATTTATTAGCTAGTCTGAGCCAGATTTTAACCCGAAATCAAAAACATCACTTTAAGTTTCGAAGAATTTTTAATAAAAAAGAAAATGAGCTTTTTTCATCCACAGTGACACCGGTTAAGAACAGCAATATTTATACAGTCAGCAATCGCGAAAATTTTATCACTCTCAAAAAATCTCGATTTTGTTCCGGCGTCCGGCCCGATTGAAGCACGACAATTTTTCAAAACGCAAGTCCGAACCCGAGACTGATTGACGACTCTAACTCACTAAGCACCTGTTTTTTTGTATTGCATATTTATCTTCCTATCACAAGAAAGCGATCAATGCGCTATACAAGCTCGTTCAGGAGTTGCCAGTCATCTGTCTACCACACCAAGATGGGGGAATCCCGCAAAGTGCTTTTCCCAACGGCACAAGTGAACTTGCCGACCTGTTCTCTACACTGTCCCTTCAATGCTAAGCGTCAAGCAGGGAAGCTGTGAATACAAATTGTTATAGTCATTGGTTTGACCCGACTCGGAATGAAATCCAATTCTACAGCTCCAAAGGCGGACGCTCTTACCACTCGGCCATCTGAGCACTTACAGCATACAACCATTCACTGGATTACTAGAATGACTAAATGAAATTTTAAGGAAAAAATGTTATCAGGTCTTTGCGCAGAGCGCTACCGTAAAAACTGTAGCCCTCAAGACTAAAAACGAAGGCTTGAACAGGATGTTGCGTAATACTCAGTCTTGGAAAAACATATCTCACCTGTGTAAATGCTTTATACATTTCCACAGCATTAACAGTCATCCAAGCCATGCTAGTCAAGGTGCAATAATGAAGCAGAAAGGTCATTGCATCACAAGTTGGTCCATAACTAGCTCGACCCACTCCCACAATGTAGAAAAAGTAAACAGCCACCAAGCATATGCATATGTTCACCAAAGTCATGGTTGTTGGTCTCTTTCGAATGTCTCTGAAAAAATCATTCTTAAATATACAGTAGCGATGTTTACTTCATATCAAATCAAATTTACTTATGTACAAATTTTCACTATAATCATCAATAAGGCAATAGTACAGCAATACAGAAATGCGTACATTGGAGGACAGCAAAGAAAGCAAAGCTCATCTAAGTCGCTGATACCTGAAGTACATACCCATACTAGCAGCAAGTGTAAAAGTGGAATTTAGAACAAAAACAAAATTAATACTTAAGTCATCCCTCGTCCCTGCAGAGTGAAGTAATGCCATAATTTAAAAGTCTTTAATTTAGGTATCCTACCTATTGATCATTATCATGCATTACGATATATTATTGTGTAAAAAAAACATTGATATCAAAACTGGTTTATAAGGTATCCCAACCGAAACACATGGGAAACTATCAAACATCAAGAAGTGATAACATGTAAAATATTATTAGAAAAAATGGGTGGACATAGAGTCTGTCTTCAGTCGTTATTGGTATTATTTTGGGAATATTTGGTTATGGGTCAAAAAGTGTTATGACTCATTCAAAAATTGTTATGCTTCAAAAATTGTTACGGTCAAAAATTGTTCTGCCTCGTTCACACTCGGTGCGGAAACGACAGTAACGGAAAATCAGTCGCAGAAAACGGAAGCGGAACGTCTGATAACAATTTTTGACCGCTGGGCATTGCTCAAGGATGCTTTTTTACTCATAATACCTCTCTGAATGATAGCTATAATTCCCTCTAACCTCTTCTTTAAACCACCCCAAAACAAGAGCTAGGTTAGTTAGCTCACTTTTTTGGGCCAAATTAAGAGTCATACAACATTGAGCAAACAGGAAAAAAACTAACAAAGACAAGAAGTAAATTAAGAACGCGTTTGAGAATAACAAGCAAAAATGTGATTTTTGCCTGGTTAGCTCTAAACTTTTGGTAATGACTGCATATTCGTAACATTGTTCAGCATGCAAAACCAGCAACCTATTGAAATACGACTTAATGACAAACTTTGGATCAATAGGTCTTTGCTTCCATAATGCACTTATAGCCATGAAATCTACCTGTATCTCAAGTGAATATACAATGTTGCAGAAAGAAAAATGATTGAAAGAATTCCTCCGACGTAGCTCACAACCGTTAAAGCCAAAATCGATGGAACTTCTTTTGAAGACTGTAAAAGCAACACACATTTACTCACAAGGTTTTAAATCATAAAATAATTGACTTGATTTTTAAGTTCCTTCTCCACGAGAGTCATAACACAATATAGTATACGTGATATAAAATACAAAAAGCAGGGTTTTAAGTTGGCTTCACCGATTCAAAGGAGATGTGAGGTGAAAATGAAATAGAAAGCAATTCAGTGCAGTAAAAAGAGAACTGTTAGGTCATATCATAACGGCAAAAAATCTTTAAATGAATACAGGGTAGATTACTTAGTACTTACAAACAATATACTGTAGCTAGCAAATCCATCGCATATATATTCAGGTCTGTCAGGGTTGTTTTGGGCACATCGATCAGCAACTTTCCATTCTAAGTTTTGAAAATGCCACTGAGATATTTCTGCTTTGTTAAGACGACGCTAAAAATTACATCACAAAATTAAGATGTCACATTACAAACAATAGGCTCAAGCAAGTAATCAAGTTACCTTCAAGGGATTTTCCAAATTGGTAGAAGGTTCAGGAATTTTCACGTTTCCAAACACTATTTCCAGTTCAAAGTTTACGGCACTTGAATTTTTTGAGAACACTGACACAACCTGTGAAAATGATGAAAAAACTTTAATACGTATTTCATTATACGGATGTATTTTTATTTTAACCTCATTTCAGCCACCAACGACACCTTTTCCTTAACCCACTACATCTAAACCATAAGCTTTTTCGTTCACGGCCATTTCGACCATCTCTTTAACATGAACATCAACCTTTTCTCCGAAGAGCAATAGCGACTAAGGATATAACAAACACCAGAATACCTGAGATGTGTCTTCATTCGAAGTTAGCGACAATCTTCCTCCTACAACAGTTGCCTGAAGAACGGGTGGTTTTGTTAAATCTTGAGCAAGCTTGGAAAGTGTACCCGAAGGAAAAGTTACTAGAGTGCTTGCTTCACTAGATCCAAAACTCAAGTCAAATGTATAATCCGAATAACTATCGTCGATGCTGCCACTGCCACTTTCAATTGTCGGAACGATCCGAACAGCCTTTAAAACAGACAAGGAAATGAATCCCAAATAATTGTGGAGCTTCAAATTTAAAACGAAGCCATAGATTAAAATAGAATTTTTAGAGGATTGCATCAATTGCAATTGCATTGGAAATTTTTCAGCGTGAGAAAAGGCATGCCACGTCTCTTAAACTGGATATAGTAGAGCCTACCAACTATTAAACCTACCTGAATGTTGATATCTGCAGTTCGCACATCAACTGGTGATGTCGAATTATCAGGAACTGAGACCGAAGATGCAAATGTGTTGAGGGTTGTTAGAAGAGTTGATTTTGTTTGAGTCGCTCTAACAAAAAAAAAAAAAAACAAATATTTATAATATGGATTTTAAAGTGACTTCATTTCAACAACTTTCGTGCTTAGAAAATTAGAAAACAAGTTTAGTATTAGCAAAGCAGCGCAAAACTGATCAGTTTTGTACCGCTTTGTTTACACTGTTGATGATGACACCAGAATCTATGTTATCGAAACGTCGATGTTCAAAAATTACTTCTAGTTTACTACAGTTTCGCGCAAAAAAATACGCAATATAGTTTATTTTTCTACCTTTCACTGCGTTCACTTGCTTGGTTAGTTTAACTCTTTCAGTTGATCCTGCCTGAAGCTGTACGTACAATTAGTTCAATATAGTGTTCAGCGTTAACTAGCCTTACCCAAGAAGTTCTTACTTGGCACAATAACTTCTAGACAACGGTATTTTCCGCTGTGTTTTTGTATGTATTGCTTACTTGCTTATGTCACTCGCAGTGGAATCAACTCCACGAACCAAATTAGATATTGTATTAGTTACACTTAGCAATGTGTCATCAGATATCTAAAATTGTATTTATTATTCAAGCTTGTTTTAAAGTACAGTAAGCTATAGCATAGACGAAAATTATAGAATGCTCAGTTAAATTGCTTGAGCCCTATACAATTAGTTATCGACAGCTACAAATTTTCGAACTAAAACTGCACAAGATTGCATGATATGCATCAGGAAGCCACAAAAGTTTGAAATCGAGTAGTTTAATTAGGTTCCACCACACCAAGCCTCATTTCAATTTTTTGAGCCATTGCATAGTGGGGAAGATTTTGTTGGACTTGTATACCGGGCATCGTAGTCTAGACTAGCTAGGCTAACTCAAGTTCTACGCTGTTTGTTCTTCCGGTAAGGTAAAAAACGGAGACAGAAAAATCAGAAACAAATAGACGAGTTCTGAACGAGGCAGGAATCGGTGTTGCCACGAGACCTGTAAAAACCATTCACCACATTTTGCCCTCCCCTAAAGATCCGTACACCGCAGAAGATAAGAGTTGTGTTGTTTACCAGATTCCTTGCTCTGAATGTGACTATGTTTATATTGGTCAAACCAAACTTGGCCTTAAGTCACGATTGGCCGATTATAGGCGAACCACAAGCCAGCTGAGACCGGGACTTTGTGCACTTTGCGAACATGCGATGGACTTTAACCATACCATTGATTGGGAGAAATAATATTGGAAATCTTGAAAGTGGAGAACAATTATTCTAAACGACTCATCTCGAAAGCTTGGTTCATCAATGCCCATCCTAAGGTTATGAACAGGTCTGATGGCGACAGTCTCCCAAATGTTTATCGTTCATTGGCTAAATGATTTTAATGCAATTTCATCTCTGTAGTTTATAATAGTGGTTTTTACATATTACACATAACAATTAGATGATTATTCACGCATTTCACTTTTTTGTGACGCAATAGTTAACCGGCGCTTGGTGTATCGGTTAAGAGCGTCCACTTAGTAGCCGGTAGACGGCGTTTTATTCCCAGTCGGGTCATACTAAAGACTTTAAAAATAGTATTCGCAGCTTTCGCGCCAGGCGTTCGGCACAAGCGGAAGTGCGAAGGGTTTTGTGTATGTGTTGTCCCTTAACAGCGTTCAATCATTCGTGATTGAAAATTGTAATGGGCCGACAATTGAAAATGGCCTAAACAATGTGTGCTTGCACCCGCTGTCCCGTACCTTTACCTTTAATCGGGTTGATCCAATTTACTCTTCGTAATTTTTAAATCAGTTCAGTTAAATCAGTGCTACTAGGAGCATTAAGATGGGTTTTCGAACTCAACTTCAATAAAAAGATTATAGCCAGTATATTTGCAATCATACTCACAAACGTTTCGGTAAAAACTTATACCATCATCAGTGTGAAACTACATAGGCACTAGGCTAGCCTAGTGCCTATGTAGTTTCACACTGATGATGGTATAAGTTTTTACCGAAACGTTTGTGAGTATGATTGCAAATATACTGGCTATAATCTTTTTATTGAAGTTCAGTGCTACTACGTTTTACTGTTCTCGACCTGGGTTGATTTCCTTCCCAGGTCACTGCATTTTCTGGTGAAGCTTGGCGTTCATTGCCAAGCGAAACGTCAAAAGTAAAATTGGAGAGTAGATTTTTCTGTCTCCGTTTTGTTACCGTACCGGAAGAACAAACAGCGCAGAACTTTTTGAGCCATATTATAGCTATCGGATTATACGAGGTATATATGGGGTTCAATAACTGTGAGTTTTAATTGTATTTGAAAAGAACAGCCAACTGCTGCATTATGAAATAAAGTGTTAAAATACAATACAGAAAATTTAGAGTCGTCAAATCAGGTAAAATACTTCTTCGTTCGAAGAAGCTGTAAAGTTTGTTAAAATTTCAGTTGCTTTTGTTACGTCCTCCTCATCTAACAAATCTGGTTGAGACGTAAGAACTTCCAGTTGCGGCAGGTTCTCAGCAGTTACATTTGTGATGTTGTTCAAAGTTATTCCACATAAAAGTTCTTGCAAGCTAGACAAGACAAATATTCCTCCGGTGTCGTGTTCAGATTTCGGTTCTTTGTTTGATTCAGTAGGAAGACATCTGATGGTGGCTAGTGGAAAATCTAAGGAAGCAACAACGAAAAAGATAGAGTCGGATCAGAGAATCTATTTGCAATCATTCACAAAACAAAGTTTGGTAAATAAAAGTCGTGCTGAGCTAAATATAAAACCAATTTCTTCATTTTTTGAATGAAACGACATTGCAACACAATTAGTAGCTAAACGACCATTGCAATACACCGACCCCAAAGACAAACTATCACTTGGATTTGGAAAAAGTGATAGAATGTTTAACAGAATGCATCGAACTTATTTGACTTTAGTTACCACTATTGCTGATGCAAATTTGTTGATTGACGTACAGTACACTCACGTTAAATTGGCTTACTTGTTAAATTGCATAGTTGCAACGAAGATGCAGAACCGTATATTTCCGTATCATTAAAAGTATAAAGATTCTCGTGGATCAGAAGCGATTGAGACGAGCAAAACAAAATCACTGCAAAACAATTGATCATAGCATGGCATCTAATTCTCTTTAATCCATTTAGCAAAGCTCACTTTGCTTGCAATCTTTCGCTGAGCGGCAGTTTACTTTTCAATCCAGGATTTTACGAACAAACTCAGTAACTAAAATGAAAAATCTTTCTAAACAATAGTTGTTGCAGCTGTTTTTTCATTTACGTTTTATATGAGGCAAGCTGCTTGAAATCTTCCACTTGAAATGATTAACCATCAAATCTACATAGTTTGTTATTGGACGAAACATTTTTTTACCTTTTTCAGTTTCTTGAGTTGTAGAATATGTTGTGGTAGTTTTGGACGAAATTGTGTCTAAAAATATAGGCACGATATAGCTTACTTGGTTTGATGATTTGTCTTCGAATTTTGCCCGCATTTTATCTTCACAAACTACTTTTATCAAAAATTTGTTTCAGTGCCCACAATACAGCATGGCAGTAAACATAAAAGCACAAACAGTACCTACGAATTACTTTTAAATTGAGGTTGCTTGTTAGATATGATCATGCAATTAAAAATTTGGAAAAAGATCAGCATGCACACAAGATAGCAACAGCATCAGAAGCATTATTGCCCAATCAAATTACTAATCTTTCTTGAAAACTATGTAGTACGTCTATCCACCTACAGTATACTAGTGGTGACAACTTACCCTAAAGCTGCGAAGAAATAAGCTATCTTTAAATTTCTCGAAAACAAGCTACTTGCTAATTAATAAACAGCCTTACTCTCCCTGCAATTTTGACATCAGCTTGTCTCTTCGCTCATTTACTCTAAAAAGAGAGAGAACAGTGAAATACCTAGGGTTGTATATCGATGATTGTTTAAAATGGTCCTCCCATGTGCATCACTTGTCTCTCCATGTGGCTAGGTACACTGGCTTGATTTACAGAATTAGAGATTTCGTTTCACAGCAAACTTCATGCATGCTTTATTACAGTTTAATATATTTCAGGATTCAATATGGCTAACTTATATGGAGTACTGCTGCTAAATTGCAACTAAATGAACTTATGATTCGTCTAAATAACGTCATCCGTACCATTACATATTCGAGTAAATACTGCCCAATGATTGTGTTGTATAAAACCCTAAATTTTTTAAAACTCTCCGACATATATAAACTTGAATTAGGAAAATTTGCGTACCAGCTACACCATGATAAACTACCAGAAATGCTCTACGACTCATTAGTAAAATAGATGAAGTTCACAACCACAATACAAGGCAATTGCAAAAACAAGTGTACTATAAACCGAGTATCAGGAAGTGTATTGCAAGTAAACTAATTATACATAGAGGATCAAAACTATGGGGAGAAATTGATGATAGCATCAAAGATTTGAGTTGGCATAGTTTCAAAAAGCATTACAAAAAAACATTACTCAATTCTTACGACTTAATCTCTTGAGATAAGTTGTTGCCTCACTCTTTTAACTGTAGTAAAATTGGCTATCAGTGGCATTGTATTGTGAAGTGTTTTTTGTCGTCGTTCGTACTAGTGTGCTTTAGTCTGTTTTGCCCTTTCTGTTTGTTTTTTGCTCTCCCTTGAATTTTTTTTTGTCAGTTGTTCTGTTGCAATATTGCACTATTCTGTAGCATGCCATCACAAACATGGCTTTTCCTATAGTTGTATGTCAGGAGCACCTGTTTGATAACCTCCGGGTTCTTCGGTGCTCCTGGCCTGATTGTTTGAATGTTCACTGTAAATACACGTTTTTTTATTAATTTTCAGGCTGAATAAACGTATGTTATGTTATGTTAAAACTAAATGTTGCAATGTTCTTATTAACATTATGAACCATTGTCATTTTAAAGAAATAACAACAATAAGATTTTTTTCTCTTCGAAACAAGGATTTTAACGGATCTCTAACTCAACCTAAGCATTGTAGAAGACGCCTTGTACCGAACCGGAGCAAGTTGTACTTTCAAGGTGGCGAGCTCGTTTTCTCGTTTGCAACTTAGAGAATTTTTCCTCCTAGGAAATTTAGGGTGAGAAAGCGCTTGTTAACGCATAAAATACTGTAACCATTCCCCAGTTTTTGATGTCTTGCATTCTACTATCAGATCGATAGGCCGTAGTAACGTCACGATCCACTTTTACATTGCGCGATTTCTACTACCTTTTTCAGTTGTAGGAGTTGTAGTAGTAGAATCAATTGCAGAAGTTATTGACGAAGAGGTTTCTGAAATACATGCACATTATTGCTTTAATTTACATGGCTTGGCTTAAAATTCTAGGTATAAACCAAAAAAAAAATTAAATGTTCTACATATTCTCGATACTACGCTGAGGCGTGCAACGAGTGACGAGGCCCATCTTCGCGGCCTAGCGCCTGGGCAACACACCTCCGAAGAAACGTTGTAGCGACGATGAGTTTTTTTCAACAGCGTCATGCATCACACATTTTTTTAACATGCATCAAATTGCCGCTCAGGTCTTTGAATTGTAAAGTTTATGCAACTTGGACAAAGTCAACAAAAAAGTATTGCCGCAGCCTGAAAGTTTAATCAAGTTTTCACCTGTAGAGCTTGGTTGCTCAGTCGAGGATGGAACTAATGTTGTTGATGTTGTTTCGTCTAATGTTGTTGTTTTTGTTTCATCTGATGTTGTTAGTGTTATTTCCGCTGATGTTGTTGCTGTTGTTTCTGCCGTAGCTGTTGTTTCAGCTGATGTTCTTGCTTCAGCTGATGCTTCTGTTTTAGCTGATGTTCTTGCTTCAGCTGATGCTTCTGTTTCAGCTGATGTTGTCGTTTCAACTGATGCTGTTGTTTCAACTACCGTTTCTGGAATGATCACAACAATTTATTGTCAAAACAAGGCTTTTACTCCAAAGATTTCTGTCACTTCATTATATTACAGAATTTATTTGTCAAGGATTAAATCTTGCCAGCTTCAAAAATGTTGCAGATATAAACAAAACTATAGGAACAAATCAGAGTTTCTTCATGTTTGTTACGGAGAGGCTTTTCAGATCTGCCACACAACGTTTTGAAAGTTTTCAGAATAAATAAAATACAACTTGCGGTATATTGGAAAAACAAAATTTGATGCAAATCCGTAAAAATAAACAAAATGCTCACCCTCAATGCGCAATTGAAAAACACCTTCCGCGTAATAACCATCTGTTACAAAGCGGAGCTGTACCGTGCTACTGTTGCTGACAAATTGATTTGGACACACGCTTCCCCTGTAAGTTTTTTTGGTGGATAAAGATCCATCAAGTATCTAAAACAAAATACTGAACGTCTGGTAAAGCAAGTAAAATATACTTTGAGTTAATTGGCTCAAAAAAAGACTGAATTTGGTTAGCCTGAATAGCGCTCTTTGAGCGAATACAATTCTCGGATTTTTAATATCAATAAGTTTATAAGTGAAACAAAATAACCTTGAAGTTGAGGTTACTATTCTAAATGCTTAAACTCCTGGGCATAGACTGCAATTCAAACTGATTTTAATGTCTACCATTCCTCCTTTTAAATTCACAAGGTCAATGGGTCTTTTTTAGCCCACGTGAATTGTCAAAAAATCAAATCGTTATTATACTGGGGGTACTACGCCGAAGCGTGTAACGAGTGGCAAGTTCCATTTCTGCGGCTTAGCACCTAGTTATATAGACAATACAACTTCGAACTACAAAGAAACATCGCAGCGGGGTCGATGCGTTGGCGAGTCTGAGTCCGTTTTAATCAGCCCAGAAATTGAACCTCAGATCTTCCACATCAATAATGATGTCTTTAACCACTACCGACTTGTTTTATTGATATAAAATCATCAAAAATCTTTAATAATTACCATTACCTCAAGATAATCGCAGCAAGCTTCAGTTCCAAATTGAACAAAAGTTATCTTAATTTGTCGACTTTGAAAAGCAACGAATGTCCATGAGCAATTAAGGTTAGTTGGATACTCATCAGGCCACCCTGGAGATCTCAGCAAGCGAGGTTCGGTAGAAACAAATGCGCTAAACCCACATGTCGCTGTAACACAAAAAATAAATTGCAATTATTAAAAATCAAGCAGACCCTATAGCAATAATTGCAATCGAGATCGACGAACGGTCAAAAGGTGAGTAATGGTGGTTTCTTTTACGACCCCCAAACCAATAACGCATCGACTTAAACAAAATCTTTCGGCATTTTCCGTGCTCTAAACACGCATGTCAGTTAAATACCACGCTTAATCTTTTATCAAAATTTGCTACCAAATACTATATTTTACGACAGCTTTCGATTTATGACTATTGGTGCTGCCACTCTTTACTACAAGCCTAATTAGCAAACAAAACATCATATTCTAAATGATTTTGTCAAAAACAAATTTGATATTAAATTTTTTCCCTCACGTGCTTTTGTTTCATATTAACTGCATTCCTGATATCTAAGAAAAAGTGCAATAAGAATTTTTTCACCTTGCTGTGGATATGGTTTTACTGGAGGAAGACTTGAGAGGGAAGAAACTTCTGCAAAAAAAAAACTTAAGGTGAATTGCTTGTCATTAAGTTATTATTCACAGTTTTCACCAATCAATACGTTCGTTAACCAAACCCAACTTGTGGATTAGTTTTTCGGCAATCTGCCCTGATGCTTTTGGCAATTGCATGAAGCCTTGCAATGCCTTGCATGATGCATGATGTAGAGAGGATCTTGGTACTGTTGTTAAAGCTCAACTGGTCAACACTCATTATTATCAAAATTACCAGAATCGCTCTTTTCATTATTCAGTTTATAGGAAATATATTTCGTCCTAAGTGGACATCATCAATGCTGATGATATTAATGATATTTTGATAATAATGAGCGTTAACGAAACCCAGCTACGCGATTTGTTTTTTCAGCGATGGGTCATGGGCATTGGGCATCGACCGTAGTTTAGTGATTTTCTAAGGTGAGAAAGCAGTGCTTTGCTTTTTGCGAAAACGAAATAAAAGTGAATAAGTTATAGACCAAATTGTAGGGGCATTCTAGGGAAGGATGCGCTTTTGAATAATAATAGGAGTTTCCTTTTCTTGTTCGGAACAGCATTTTAAATACAACTTGCTTTATCAAGAAATAAGCATTCGTTAAAAAGCAAGTATGAAAAAATTGCTTTTACTGAAACAACCAAAAAACTTGGAAGTACAATATATTTAGAATAACAACACAATGAAGCAAACTGTGCTCAGTGTTCACATCCTTAATCTGCTTTGTATTTGTACTTTATCAGTAAAAGGGGAACTGAAGTGTAAGAATATTTATCACTAAAGGTGTTAAAAAATGCAACGAATTCAAAACTGAAAGCAAAAATTTTAGATGTATTTAGTTAACCAAAACTAGGCGTTCAAAGTTCAAGGTGATGACGTATTTAGGTTTTATTTACGCACTGAGGCGTGCAAGCATTGCAGCGACAAAGCATGTGAACTTAATTTGCTTCTACTGATCACAGGTCAAACGCCTTTTTGCTTCGTGATGAATGTAATCAAGGCCTTTGACTTTTTTCAGTTGAAGCAAATTGGGTTGACGAGCATCGCCGCTGCAACATTTGCACGCCTCAGTGCTTAAATAAAACCAAAATACGTTATCAGTAGGGCCCGCTAAAGTCAATAAAGTCAAAAAATTTTCAGGACCTTGTTGCATGATGAAATGTGTGCTAACGTTCGTTTCAGGTGTTCAGCAGACTGTTTTGGTAGATTTTATAAGTCAAAGTTGAGTCAAAATTTTGCATAAAGTCAAAATTTGTCAAAATTGTCTTTACCAACAATTTACTTACAAAAACAAACAAATTTATATTTTTTAAATATTTTTTTGAATTTTTGAGCTGCTATTAAAATTTTATGCGCAGTTTTATTTGATTTTAAACTTTTGAAATAGTTGCAATATTTGCACTATCGTCACAATAATGCGTGCGGTAATTGAGAAGGAAATAGCACTTATTATGCATGAAACGTCATTGTTGATGCCTAAATACATAGTTGTTAGACAATTAATCTAATTCTATACAGGCCTTGCGCTCTTTACACGTGGTCTTTTAAGTTGTAGTTTGCAAAGCAAAGAATGCCAAAACAAGCCAAATCTTCTATAGCGAAAGTTAGGCAAACTTGCCAGGAATATCCGGATGAGTTTTCGGCAACTCCTGCCGGCGACTTGCGATGCAACCTTTGCGACGTGTTGGTCAAATGCGACAAAAAGCTTTTTGTGGAAAGCCACCGAAAAAATAAGCAACACCAAGAATTATTGGAGACGAAGAGTAAACCTCAAAGTAAGCAAACCTTTTTACATTTCGATCAAGTAAACTTGAAAGAACAGGTTGTTTCTTCATTCTTAGTTACAGATATCCCACTTCATAAACTGAACCATCCTTCTTTAAAGTCTTTGTTTGCTACAATGGGAAAAGTATTGCCTTCGGAGACTGCAGCCCGGGCATGTGTTGCTAAATTGGCATCCCAAAATGAGGAACAACTTCAAGAATTACTTCGTGACAAAAAATATTTTTGATTGTGGAGGAAGCACAGGTTGCTAAACAAAAGTATATTAGTGTGCTTGTGGGCAGCTTAGATGCTCCAAATCAGACATTCCTCGTTAATTGCCATCCACTTGACAGCGGTCGCAATGTTAATAGCAGTATTATTCTGCACACTGTAGATGACATATTGCGACAACTTGAAATAAAACGCGAGAATTTTTCATTGTTCTTGACTGATGCTGCTCGGTACATGTCTTCCGCTGGAAAGACATTAAGAGATTATACCCTTCTTTGATGCATGTCACCTGCGTTGCGCACTTACTACATAACTGCGCTATGCGTGTGCGTGCTCATTTTAAAAATATTGATGAAATAATAGCAACGATCAAGGCAGCAACAATCAAAAACAAAGATCGCAAGAAAGATTTTCATGATGCTGGTCTACCATCTCCTCCTGACCCTGTAATTACAAGATGGGCAACTTGGCTTCGAGCTGCCTTATATTATAGTGAGAACCTTCCAGCTGTTCGTACCATTGTCAACAACTGGACAAGTGCAGGCCTCTTAGTCAGCAGAGCAAAAGACGCTATCAATGTGGAAAGTTTGGTGTCGGACTTGGTTAAAATAAATCAATACCGGACTCTAGCAGCCAACGTAGAGTTCTTAGAAGGAAGTGCCTGCACAATAACCAAAGCATACGGACTGCTGAAGAATATGCAATTCGATGATGATCCTTGCGCAATTACAGACTACATTAACAAACGACTATCCAACTCTGATTTAGAAACAATAATAAACTGTACCAACTTGACAATTGACCCAACAAGCTACGCACTATTGCAAAAAGCCCAGCCAACTTCTGCTGCTGTTGAGAGGTCGTTTTCTATGCTCAATAAATAACTGAGAAAAGACACAAATTTTGATGTTAAGAACGTAAAAAAATATATGATGCTGTATTACAATAAACCGTCCTTGTAATTATACTGCGTGGCTTTCGTTAAAAAAATCATAGACATACTGTTAGTGCACAGTACAGTTGCGATAGCCACGCAATTTTTGTATTACACACTAATTGATACCGGTACACAATGGCTCGTTATCTTACGTTTTAAAGTCATGCGTTGCTTTGTTGCATTAGCTTCAACACTGAGTAATTGATAAAATGTTCGAAGTAGGGTACCTTTTTCTTTAAAAACTTATGTAAATTGCAGATTATACAACATCTTTAATTAATAAAGTGCAACAAGACATAAATAATACGCGGAAGGGGTTAAGTCAAAATAAAGTCAAAATTTTACTATAACAAAGTAAAAAAAATGGCCCTCTTATCAGCTTAAACTTTAAACGCTTATTTTTGGTTAACTGAATACACTGAAAACTTTTAGTGTCACTTTTAAATTCGTTGCATTTTTTAACACCTTCTTTTAGTTAAATAATTCTACACTTTTGTTCTCCTTTATGGTCAAAGCAAAAATTACTTCAGCCATACTTTGCATTATTTTGAGCGATGATTGAAATTGGTGTGACATACTTACGTTTGTAAGTCGCGAAAAATCCTTGGCGATTTTCGCTTCCATCGGATTCAAATGTTAATCGAACATATGGACCTTGTGAAATGTAAGTCGCAGGTTGGCAAAACTTTCCGCTTCGACTCATGTAGTCATTTCCACTGGCAATTTTCTTAAAAATAGTCGTGAAAGGTTATCGTCATACATTTTAAGATCAGACGGCAGGCTAACCCAGGAGCGGGCAAACTTTTCACACGAAGGGCCACATTGAAAACACTTTTGAAGCCAGGGGCTGGCCTGATTGGAAGAGCAAAAAATAAATAAATAAAGGTCATCACGTCCGCAGATGTCCCATATTCCACTCAATATCACTGAAGAGCAAAAAAAATCTTTAGCCTGATTCGCGGTGAGAGTTTATATTTCTGTAAGTGCCCGCGGGCCACATAGAATGGTCTCGTAGCCGCGTGCGGTCCGCGGGCCGTAGTTTGCCCAGCCCTGGGCTAACCCATCAAACACATTAAAATTACAGGTGTACAGGTAGGATTAATATCACGAGGTCAGTAAGCAGTGTAACATTGCAACAATGATAATTAATGTAAAACCTGCAAATAAAAATTTTACGAATAAACTTGCAGCTGAAATCTTCACTGAATTGAAAACGCACAAAATTTTCTTCAAATTATGTGAAACTGGCGGGGTTAGGGCCACACAAAAACGTTTCGGTATGATTTTTTCAAGCTTAATTAATGATATAAAAACTCAGTTACCGTATTCACTCGAGTATAACGTTCAAAAGTTTTACTGAACTTCAATCAAAAATTAACAGTGCGCGTTGTGCATTAGTTTTTTTGTCAGCTGTAAATAAATGTTTTGCTACAGCCACATGTCTTCAACAGCTGCAGATGTTACTTCCTATCTATAGACAGAGCTAAGAAAAAAAGAAAAAAAATTAAATTACAACGGCCATTCAAAAATTGAGGGTGCGCGTTATGGGCTATACGAGTGCGTGTTATATTCGTATAAAACGGGAATATTTTGGTGATTGCTCGATCTGATGACCGTAAGGTCTGTTCGCAATCTCCCTACCAATGATGAATGGTATTACTTTATTTAATATTTTTGTTTTATGTGTGTATACAATATTGGCTGAAATAAATTTTGGTAATTGATTGATATTGATAACAAATCTTTCTTTTAAGAAAAACGTAATAATAAGCTGTGCTTACCAACACGTCATACGCATATTCTGTGTCGATCACAAAAAATTTTATCTCTATTTTGTTTCCTGGTAGACTTCGTAACGTCCACGTGCAATTGAGCGAACTTGGATAGTTTTGCGGCCAGCCAGGCGAAGTTAAATTTTGTTCTACTGACTTTGCTGAGCTTTCAAATCCACATTGACCTAAACAGAAACGAAAAATAATGTTTGCGTGCGTAGCTAAAGGCTTTGGATCAGGGGCGGATTAAGAGATCGCGGGTTCGGGGCAGATAAGAGTGAAGTCCACAATTTTCGCCCAAAATCAAGTGAAAAGCAAAAAAAAGTCACACGTCCTCAGATGTCCAATTTTTTTGCCCAAATTCAAGTGAAGACCAAAAAAAAGCGCGAGGCCCGGAACAACTGCCCAGTTTGCCCATTACTTAATCCGGCCACGCTTCGGATTTGTGCATCACTGTGCAAATACGCGTTTTTTGGATGTGAGTCGCAAACCCGTTGTTTTTACTGAGTAAACAGTTTTGCGTTTCATGAGCTGTCTTTAAAGCTGGGAAGCCGAAATAAAAATCATGCGACTCTGACTATTTGACTCCTCCCAAGTTTTTTTGGAACCCCCAAGACCCCGAATTTCCAAGCTTATTCAAACGAGATTACTGTTCACGTTACGGTTAGTCATGGTCTAGTCTAGGAATGGAAAACCGGTGGCCATTTTATTGTTGCGGTATTAAGTAGCTTCGTAAATAAATAACTAGGGTTGATTTTCAAACGTATATTGAGTTTTGTATCAAGTAATTAATTAAACAAACTAAATAATAGAAAAACTTCAGTTACGTTGAGTTTTTTCATAAAAAGAAAATTGTTTGAAACATTTTAAAGCAATATTTTTTCAGGAGAAACATATAACCACAGTACTTCTTAAAACTGGACGTTTCAACAACATAGATTCAGCTGTCAGCAAGGCAGCACAAAAGTAAAAGAACTAGAATTTTACGATTTTAACTACTACTTATGACATAATCCAGGTAACTGGTCAAAATAAGCTGTGTAAACATAATGTCATAAACTAAAAGCTAATAAAATACTATCGGAGTTAGGTAAACTGTTACAATTAAATGAATAAAGGTGAACGGTTATGACGTTGAGATTGTACAACTTATTTTGACGTGTTGCTTTGGTTATGCAGTAACTTGCAGTTAGAGTTGTAAAATTCTAGTTCTTTCTGTTTTGTGTTGCCTTGCCCAATGCTTACACTGCTGATGATGACAGCTGGATACAAGTTGTCTAAAGGTCAAGTGTTAAGGTTTTCTGTGGCTTTACTTTTTCCTCTTTGAGCTATTCTCGCCCCACATAGTATTCCAAACACCTTTTCACCTGTGGCTTCAGTTAGGTGACTATTGGTAATACCTAATGTCATGGGTTTACTTGTTTTTTTAAATTGTGATGTCATAATGCTGTTTTCATTGTTTTGTTAACGGAGCGTTTTATCTTTTTCACTTAGTTTTGATTAGTCTCTATGTTAGATGAAAAATTAGCAGATCTAAATAGCATTAATTTAGTATCTTAGATATTTCTTTTAAGCTTATTATTTAGGTTAGGCTAAAAAAAAGAGAACGTTGATCTAAATCAAATTTGTTGCGACTTGTGTTAATCCATCAAATCAAATCATACCTTCATTATACTCGCGGAATTACGCCGAAGCGTGTAACGAGTGGCGGGGTCCATCTCCGCTGCTTAGCGCCTGGGCAACACAGCTCCGAAAAAACGTCGCAACTGTGGCAAGCCGTTGGCGACACTGTGCCGATTTGACCTGCCCGGGAATCAAAATTCAGATCTCCCGTACTGATAGCGTGCGCTGAAAGACTGAGCTAACCAGCCGGTTGTGCTAATCTATTCAAATTTAAAATATTTTTGTTTTGCGGCCGTACAAGACATAATTCCAAATACGGCTATCCAAGCATAAATGGTTCCCAACCCCTGCACTACTCTATATTGCCAACAACGCTAAACTGCTCTGGAACTGCGTTTTATTCAAAACGATCTCTTGTAAAAATACCACTTGACATTTGCAAAAGCTTACCACTTACCACTTGACATTTGCAAAAGCTCCAATAAAGTTACCGCAAAAACGAAAAGCATGAAATAACTGGGGTCCATCTTAATGGACAAAAATAGAATTGTGAAATTTCTTTTTGCCTCAAGTTTTGTGTTATCTCGATAATTCTACTCAAAACAACAATTACTGTTGATCGTGCTGCAATCTCGCAAAAACTATAGCACTTTGAACAGAAGATAAAAAACACAAACTACAGAGTAGTAGTCAGCACGGACTAACATCTGCAAGCAGTGTTGTCCAATTTACTCAAGTTATGAGACCTGAAGCTTGTTAAAACATTTTAAACTTCCAACTTTCTTGACATGGTTAGCAAATAAATACCTAAAACACGCCAAGATCTTACATTTAAATTACCTTTGTTTGAAGTTGTCTTGTGATTGCTCAACGTCATTTCCGAGGCATTTTGAAACAATTAGTTTCTACATAACTCACATTATGCCCACTGTTACCAGTTCCGGGATATCAAGGTATATTCTTATTGTCACAGATCATGGTGTAGCCTACTTCTTGCATGAATCATTGCTATATTTGAAGATGCTAAGCAAGTTTTTTTTTTGTTTAAAACATTTTGTATTAATCATGATATCAATCGCGCATTGTGATCTTTGGAAAAGAAAGCTCAATCTTTGGGTCATACTTATAGTACCCCATAGGTTCTACCAACATTTTGTGTACAAATACTAAAATCTCTAGAGCTTGATCATTTTTTTCCACCACAAAAACACTGTTTATTTTCTTCTTATTGATTTTATACTTAACTAATTATATTGCGCGCTGGTTACAAATCATTAGTTATAGGTTTCTTTCGCGGCAAGAACCAATTTTGGTTATGAGTTAATGCGGAGTGCTGCTGACTTAAAAAGCATCAGACTTTTTCGCAACACTGTCGAATTTTCTGTTCAATGCTTTAAAAATAAATATCTTAGCGACGGCGCATACTAAGGAGGGAGTGGTCACTGACACACTGATACTTCCTTTTTGATCCTTTATGTCGGCTACATGGCCTAGCGGTACCACACGCAAGTTACAGATCCTGCGTGACGAGTTCGATTCACGGCTGGAGCCGATCGCATACAGGGTGGCTGCTGACTTGAAGAGCGGTGCCTCATTTTGCATTCTTCCTCAATTGCTGTTATATTTTCTGTTCAACGTGGTTTGAAAATAACGTCAGTTATTTATTTATTGGACGAACCGCAATACAAAGAATGCTTTAAAACATTTTCAGGGTAGAAAATACAACAAAATTTATAATGTTTGCGCTTTTGTACTGTAACTTCCTCCCACCTTCGTAAATTTTCCGTTGAATACACCCCGAACCTTAGTTATTCATTTGTTTATTTTAAACATTTCTTTCTCAATCGTTCAGCATTTTGCTCAAATAGCAAAAATGGTGCGATGCTCTCGATTGATAAATTAATGGTCAAAATGAAGGTACCGGTAACTAGTTCCTCTCTATTTCGAGTTTTGAGGTTGCTAAATTGAAGAAAATGGCTTTCAATCTTCACTTGGTTAACGGCTCCAACAGACACGAAATCAAAGTAGCGAAAAAATACGGTTCCACCGGAAAACTTGAAACGACAAAGGTTGATTTAGTTTGTCATACCCCAATGAAAACCCTTTGGTAGTTTTTTCTTGACAGGAGGTTAAAAATACAGAAATATTGTGCGGTCAAATCGTTTCTGTGATGTCTACAGGATAAGTGCTATGCCGCGAAGATGACCCCCGCCACTCGTTTCACGCTTCGGTGTAATTCCAAAAAAATCTACGAATAAATGAAGATCTAATTTTTTGTGATAAAATAGCTATACAAACGTTAGCCAACATCAAAGTTGACCAATTTCATAAATCACACTTTTTCGTATAATTGTAATTATAATTTTAATGGATATTGCGTTTTTGTGTAATTGTAATTTCAAAAAATTGTTTGCTAAATTACATTCACTTTTTTTTTTACAGTAAGTTCATCTAAACATCTTTTTTTGCACTTTTAACTGCACTGTTTAGATGTGACATTAAGGAGCATTCCATATTGTCATTGTTGCTTTCTTGTTTGTGTTTCACTGCAGTTCTATCAATAGTCTTCTCGTGTGTTTCGCCGAGCAACCCAAGTTTAATTTGTTTTTAAACTAACTCATTTCAGAGCAATTGCAAATTATTATGTTTGTAATGTGAGTTTTCCGATGCAAAGTGCTTGTAATATATAGGAAAATTTTGTAATTGCATCTGATCAGTTTTGCTGTGGTTGATCCTTACTTAGCTGATACACTGCACGGTACAGTAAACTTCCAATAAATTGCAGTTCTTAAGTTTTTCCGGTATCTCTTTGTTGAGATGCTCGTAATTTTTAAAAGCGCATTAGGCATACAGCAATCTTCGCTGCGTAGCAATTGCGTTTGATTACAAAAATGTGACGACAAAAGGCGTTTTTTTGCACTGCAGTGAACCCTTGTTTATTGCGGGGGATACGTTCCAAAAATAACTCGCGATAGGTGAAATCTGTGAATAATCAGCTTATTTTTTACTGTTATTTTACACTGCAATACTGCTATATTGTACTGCAGAATGAAACAAAAAGTAAAACCTCTTTTTAGGCCTAGAATGTATTTAAGAAATAGAAATATTAATGTGTTTTTACAAATAACCATAATAGTTTAAAGAACGGTGTTGTAAAACAATATTTACAAAACAAATAAAGAATACAAGGTAGGATAAAACACTCTAAAAAATTACGCGAAGCCGCGATAAGTGAAGCGCGATATTGCGAGGGATCACAGTATATCGGTACGCGTTATCGACTGCATGCGTTTACCGTATGCTTACTATTAGTATAGATAATAATGCTTAGACGGTAAGACTTGCACTACAAAAAAATAGACAAGCTCGGAAGTTGCATCGGTATCAATATAGCTCGTCAGCTAATTTTGTATTCAAGTTACTCTTATTGTTTCAGACAGTTTACATGCTGTATAGTGTATATTGGTCATACCTAAGAAAAACGAAAGTGAGTAGCAGCCTTCCGAGTAAAAAGTGATAACTGATAAGCGTAAATTCTATAATAAACTTTTCAGGATATGATTTTAAGCGTAGTAAATTTTATGATAAGTGATTGCAAATAGGCTAAGCGTGCATTGCTAAAGCATTTTCCAAGGGTTGGAGTTCTAATTTGCATCACAAACACCTCAGATGACCTAGTGGTAAGGGCGCCTGCTTCAGTGGAGCTGTAAACGCGGGTTTGATTCTGATTCGGGTGAAACCAAAGACTTTAATATTAATATGCTCAGCTTCTCTGTGTGACGCTCAGTATTTTATTTCGGGAACATGTGGAGACAAGCCGGGAAATATACTTGCTGTACCTTTGGGAAAGACAAATTTTAGCGGGGTTCTCCCACCTGTAAATGAGAAACAGGTCAACCGCATCTCTTAAGAGAGCTCATTACAGCGCTTTGACTGATCTCTCGTGACAGGAGAATAAATATGCTACTAATAAGCTTAAATTAATCTTAGCCTTCAAAACAAGATGGAAGCTATTTAGGAGGCTATAGCAACTTGCATTCCAAGTAAAACTTACTTTTTATTTTGCTAGATGAGTAAATAGCATTGTTTATGTTTTTGAATAATTAGAAAAATAATTTAATCATCGGCATAATTTTGTATTTTTTTAATCTTCCATATTACAAGATGAGAAATCTAAAGCCATTAATTTTTTCATTATTTTTATTTGAACTATGTAAGCCATCAAAAGGTAAATTTTGTTGTTAACTTAAATGTTTGTTGTTAATTCTACGGTCTGGTGCAGGGGTCGGCAATCTGCGGCCCCAGAGTCACATGCGGCTCTTTGAACCCCAAGTTGTGGCTCCATTTGGAGGTACACAAAGACCTTTCTTCAGGAATCCTTTTCGCAATAACTGAAGTTTTTAGACCTGACCGTAGTTTTGCGGCTCCCGTTGGGTTTCGTGTTGTAACGAACGGACTAATTTGGCTCTTTAAGTGCAAAAGGTTGCCGACCCCTGGTCTGGTGTGATGAAATCAAACACAGTCATGTTACAGAACTTATAGTTTTGCTTGTGAAAGATCTTAATTTAGAACCTCATTAAACAGCAAATATTCAATTCAAAACCATCTCAAACTGTTGTAACGTAAGCGTAGTTTAACAGTTACAGTAGCTTGCCAATCTCAAATGTTTCAGCCCAAAACTGTACTTGCTGATTAGTGATTACTACCAGCTCTTGAGCAGATGTGCGCGCGTTGGCGTAAATCATGGGTGGGCAACTTTTCTATTTGGCGGGCCATGAGTGGGAAAATGAAGTCTTTGGCGGGACGGATTATTTAACAGACGAATCGCATTCAATATCTTAACCAGCAACTACTATTATTAGGGTCGCACTGATTGGAAGCGCAAAAAAAAAGAGAAACGGAAAAAGTGTCTACACTTCCTCATTCTCCATTGAAAATCAGTGAAAAAAAAAAAAAGGTCTTCGGCTTGATTCCCGCGGGCCGTATGTTGGCCATTTGTGGCGTAAATGAATTAAAAATTTGCGGCGCAGCGTCAGCGTCATGTCTAGCGTAAGCATGCTAAGTATCTGAGATCGTACGCAAGCCAAAAGACATATTGACTTCACCAAATTGTCTCTGTGATTTTTGGCCTCCACAAGTTTCTTTCGGGAATTGCTAGTATCCAGCCGTAAACCCAACGTGATCGTGTATGTGTAGCTCCAACGCAATAAATATAAAGCGCACTGCGCGTACTAAGATTAAGGAATGTCTGCTATAGGATCGGCGCTCAAACCTATAGCGTTTCATCGTTTCTCGTTTAATCTAGATCAAGGGTGTGCAGCATTTGTTGTCGGTGGGCCATATAATCAAGTTCACACATCTATAGCTGGACCGTACGAAAAATTCAGTTTAACCTTGTGAACAACAAGTTAAAAGCGCTATAACAAGCTCGCTTAGGAGTTGCCGGTCATCTGTCTACCCTTCTGAGATGAGGGAATCCCTCTAAACGCCTTTCCCAAATGCACAACAAGCAAACAACTCTTTAATACTCGTCAAGCAGGGCTGTAAATAGCACTTATTGGTTTGACCGGACTCGGAATCAAACTCTGGTCTACACCACCCCACTGGCAAACGCACTTGCATTCGGTCAACTGAGCTGTTAAAGTTTGTGACCATCAGCATACAGTAAGATAAAAGTTGAACAAAATTGAATAAAAGTTGACTTAAATTGAACTTTACCAGCGCCATGGCCTAGTGGTAAGAGCGTTCGCCTTGGAATTTGGTAGGCTGGGCTCTTTTCTCAGTCGGGTCAAACCAAAGACTTTAAAACTGGTATCTGCTGTTACACTTGCTAAACGCTCAGCAATCAAGTGTAGCGCGGAGGATGAAATGAACAGAGAACAAAATACGTCAGTGAATTCTCGACAACACGTAGTCCTGGCGCTTAAGGACCTCAATAGTTATAAAGCGCCATAAAACCACACAACATTTCATTTCAAACTGAACTTTGGCAGAGGTTGTAGCGACCCTTAGCTGACCGGTCAAACGTTCATCACTAGCTGACTTCTACGTGTGCTTTTGGCTTCTTACGTAAATCACAACGAATCAACCAAAAAAGCATCGGGAGCTGAGGTCAATTTTCTGCCTAGCTTTGGTAGCACATTGCGATTAGGATAAATTAAGAGTTGACAAGGGCCACAATAAATAACTTGGCGGGCCGGTTGTGCTCCGCGGGCTGCCTGTTGCACTTCCCTGAACTATAGAGAAAGCGCGGAGGTTCAGAAAAATGACAATAGTTCAAATGCATTGATGCGCGACAAACCCTTTGAACAAACAAGGTTTAATCACGCTTTCTTCGCAAAAAAATTATCTCGCACTACTAGTCCCAGACAAGCAGCTCCGTTTTACTCCTAACCCGCCTTTTCCTGCTTTCACCAAATTACACATCGTTCGTATCTGTAGATATTATTCCCTACAAAAATACCAATTTGTCATCGTTTCTGTTTTTGATTCATTAAATAGCTAAATTAAGCTAAGAGCTATAATGTGTTTCCTCTTTCTCTACCTAGCTCAATTGCGCTACAATCTACTACATCATTGTAAAACAAAATCGCATATTCAAATGTCTGCGAGAAAAGTATACGCTGTCGGTTTACGCCAAAAAGTGGCAAAAGCTGTGCGGCGCGTGCAGTTCCGTAAAATCTTCTAGAAAATAGAAGCGTAAGCAACAATTTAAACGAAAAGTTTACGCGTTCGAATTTACGGCACAAGTGTGCTTTTCCGGTTCTTGTTGATGATCAGCCCATTACACCATCTACTTTTTAGGTCAATGCGGATTTTCTGGCAGAGCAATTGTCCTAAGTCAAAACTTAACTTCACCAAACTGGCCTCAAGATTATCAAAGGAATTTAAATTGCGACTGGAACTTGACAAGCAATTCTGGAACCAAAATAGAAATAGATTTTCTAGTTTTCAACACAGAAGATCCTTATGATGTGCTGGTATGTTACGTAATACTCATGTTGTGTAATGGAATTCTTTTGTGTCACAATGAATTATTCAGATCTTTCAGACCTTAAACTTTCATAATGTCAGGGATACACTGTAAGAACAGAAAGCTATATATTTTTTTTAAATAGTGAGCTTGTGCCTATATTTGTATTTGAATCATTAGATTTAGGCTGTTGGCAGATCTACGCATGATAAAGTTACAGTTTAATAACGCTAGTGCAGAATTTGTATGAAACACAACTGCCAGTAAGTGATTGTGGAACTTGAAGTTGTTTCTTTAAATAGCTTGCAATCAAGAACCATTTATATTGTGGTGGAAAAAACAAAGACAAATTCCGCATAGTCGCACATCCTTTTTGTTCATTGCGTACAGGAAGTGACATATGATTTTAAACCATTTACCAGTTATAGTGAAATCTATAAGCCGCGTGGTGGATGCAAATCAACATCTCGAAGTAGTGCTACTATTGCTGCTATATAGCAAGTAATAACAATAGCCTAGGTGTCAACATGACTCCCAAATGCATCATTCCTGAAAAGCCACGCGAACTGCAGCCATACGTAATCTGTAATATTGTTAATTTCCGATCGACTTGGTCGATAACCAGCAGAGTGCAGATTGCATGCTTTTTAAAGTTCAATAAATCTTATAGACGATTTCTAGTGGAAGTGAAGCTTTACGTGTGACTGGAATGCCTTGTCAGTTTTCTTACATTTCGGAAACATCATCAGTACAATTGGCTTTTGAAACAGATGGAAGCGGGAGCCGACAAGGATTTTTTGCTACATATAAACGTAAGAAGTAACGTATTTTTCGGATGATTTGTAGCTTCTTTAGCAAAGAGGGCATAATATACACGTCAGAGCAAATAGATTTTACTAGCGGATTTAACGACCATAAGCACACATCTAGACATGAAAACAAAGCCAATGCCGTTCAGCTATCAAAATAAGTTTGGAATTGCAAAAGCTCGAACCAGCATTATCAAATTAATGGGACATCACCAGTCACCATGAAAACTGGCCTTCGGCGCAGCGGCGCGAAGCGTTGCAGTCTGTGCCAATCGGATAAGCTCACCATCATTCAATTGGACCCCAGTCATACTCTTACCACGTAGCACGGTCGCAACGTAGCACAGTTGCATTCAGGTCACCATTGTTTTTTGATCGCGTTGCTGATAATGTCTTGCGCTGCGGGTATTTGTGTGTCGTTTTATGCATTGTTTGTTTTTTTACCCTCTTTCTTCTGTTGACGTCATACTGAATCACTTTTGCTCTACTCTCCCGTCCGCAGTTTATCTTACTGTTGCCGAGTTAACAGCAACTCCAGGTCTATGCTTCCGCCTAGCAGGGCTGAATATTTTTTGGCGTAGTTATTTTTTCTCCGAGATTTTAATTTTTTTGTAAAGTCTTTATCTCCAGATTCCTCCCAACGATCGCGTCAAGCGCGAAACAAGCTTTTGGGGTTTTTTATAAATTTTTAATTCTAATTTTGATAAGAAGTAACGTATGCACTTTGTAAAGCTTTTGATTAAGTCTGTTAGTTCTTGTTCAAAGTGTTTTAATTTAGATAGACTCCAGCTCTATTTATTTGTTGCTGCGATTAAAACACAATACTGCAACAGGGTGACTGCGAAAGAACCGTAAGGTCGTCTAGTCGAGCAGCCACCCTGTAAAATTGTAAATGATAAGTATACGTTCTCGCCAATGGGCTGATTCATCAAACTTAAAGCTGGTTACGATGCATGTTCTTCATAATGTGTACATAATTTTCGATTTTTTTTTCTTTTTGCAGAGGTTCCTTCTTCCACTAATAAAACTGACTTAACTCCATATCCAGGTAAGAACTTGAATATTTTCTTTCATCTAAAAAACTGTAAAATGCTTTCATGCTTTACTGAACTCACGAATATTCTTAGCCTGATCTATTGATGCAGTAACGCGGTTCAGTGGATGTATAATTATATAATGAATCTGTTTTCTCTTCAATATTTACGAAACTGTTTGCTCAGCAACGTGTGGGTCATCCATTAAAGCTGTTGCTGAGCCTAGATTACTGGCTTCACCTGGGTGGCCTGATTTATATTTGGATGATCAAGATTGCACGTGGACTATCACAGCTTCAAAAGGCGGACAAATTAACATTACATTTCTTCAATTTGCGACTGAGATATGCTGCGATTATCTCGAGGTATGTACACTGTTACCAGGGTAGGGAAAAATGAATTGTAATCGATATTCAATTGCGATATTTTTTACGTTTTATTCATCGAATGCACTGGAGCCTTTACTTTCTTGAATGAGTATCGAATATGGCTTTGTCATTACTTTTTTTCGGCGCAATTCGATATTTCATATTCGATTCTTTTTGTCCAGGTTACTTTATCTCACTTAAGTAAATTTAAAATAATCGTCGGTTTGTCGTCACCTTGTTTGTGCTGATAAATTTTTTTTGTGCCAAAAAAAGAAAAAAAAAAAAAGATTTTTAATAGCAAAGTTGCTTCGCATATACTATGTCCGTCGTTTGTCTGTAAGTTACCGCATGAATGTGAGAACATCACAAAAAATGCTTGGCGTACACCGCTAAATGCTCGAAGTAATATCGAACATCGATTACAATATTCTTTATTCTTTACTTTTTTAAACTACCATCGAAATCGATTGTTTCTTTATTTTTTGGTGAACTACCGAATATCGATTATTTCTTTACTTTTTTGGGTATCGATTCTCAACCCTGACTGTTACGCAGATACGAGACTTTATCAAGTTTGCATGTAAATTTACTATTACGAATGAAACTACAAGGAAATTTGTGAGGAACAAAAAGCTATTGTGGTACGACTGCAGTTCTACTGTATATCATGCTGATTTTTTTCACCATCGCCTTTAATGAATATGCAGGAGCGTAATTAAGAGGGGCTTTATGCCAACCCCCTCTCTTGACTTTGCCTTTCAGTGAAAAACAACAAAATGTTGTTAAGTGACTGAAATATACCAGACTCTTTTAGTGGCTTTTGTAGTCATGCCTTCTCTCCCCTCTTAAAACTTCTCGCTACGCCATTGCCAATATATCAATAGATATACACAGCCAATAGGTTAAATTTAATACCCATACGTGTGCATTGCATATCGTGATTTAATAGTTGAAGAAGACATTTCATATCAGTTTAAAGTTTCACTTTGTTTTTATTGACGAAGATTTTTGATGGGACATCTTCCACAAATCCTGAAAACACTTTTCAAGGTATTATATGTCCGGAGCAATTTTCCAGTCAAAGCGACACAGTCCGACTCCGTTTTGTGTCGGACAATGTTCAAGCAGAAGCAGGTTTCCGATTCCTTTTTGAAGGTAATAATTATGTCCGGAAGTTGCCTTGAACTAAAACTAAACTAATCAAGCACTCAGCAAACATCAGTGGGAATAAAAACGATCAAAACAAGGCTAATAATTGAACTTTCATCAATCAAATTATCAAACTTGTTTGCTGGCCAGTAGCAGTTAAAAAACACGGCTAACGTTTGTGAAAATCACAAGAGCAATTTTTAAAATAACTGCTGATTAGTCATTAAGCAATGTATTTTTCTCAAGCATTTCACCGGAAAGGTTTTCAAGAAGCAAAATTGGCTGAAAAACTGTAAACTTGATAGTGCTTTTAGTTTCAGTGTGTCAATACTTGTTTAACTACTCTGTCGCTAAGTATAACATCATAAAACAAAGACATCACTAACTTCCAAACAAACAACTTCTGCAATTTTATTCACAGAAATTCCAGCAGAAACAACAAGCAGGACAATGAAAACAACAATTGTGACTACAGAATCCGTAACAATGACAACAGAACATGCTGACACAACTGCTGCAACCGAAACTGCAGCAGGTGCGAAAATAGCTGCCGAGTGGCAACAACAAATGCCCTGAACAGACAACGGTTTGAGAGGTTTACAGCAATAACAATAGTATTAAAACTACACTCACAAACGTTGGTGACAATCACAAAAATTTATTTTACCAGCTATTTTATAATATTTTGTACCATCATAAATTCCAGTTACTAATGTTGTACTGTACAGTGATGCTTTAAACCAGGGGTGGGCAAGCTTTTCACACGAAGGGCCAGATTTGGAAAACGCGGGCCGCACGCTGATTCGAAAACAAGAAAACAAGACTCTTTTTGTGGAGATCACGGTCCACGTACGAATGTGATCTCCAAAATAAAAGGCTTTCACCTCGTTTTTTATTCCAATTTTGCACCCTTGAGGCTTATTTTTTTGAAAATCACTGCCATCCATGATCTCGAAAGGAAAAAAAGGCTCTCCGCTCAATTTACGGTGGGAGTTTAAGTTTGTGTACGTGCCGGCGGGCAGAATAAAAAAACCGGCAGTCCGGATTTGGCCCACGGGCCGTAGTTTGCCCATGTCTGTTATAAACTGATTGAGGGCGGGTAAGTTGTAGATTACGTTGTAATGACCAGAGATAGGCAAGCGCACAAAATCAAAAAAATGTGTAACAGTTTGCAGTGGTAAGAGAATAGACCCTCTACCCCAGACTTGTTTGCACTTGATTCAGAATGGATTTGCGGCCAAAAGCCAATGAGGAAAACGACAAAATCAACCAAGTTCACTGTTTAGGTTTCACAAAACAAACAACTAACTTGCAGCTTACTTTAGAAACTACAAGTGCGAAATCTACAGGTATCATGACGAGATCCATCATCATTGAAAACATAACAACAATGAAAACTCAATCATCAGCAAACGGTAAGAAATAAAAAATACAATGTGCGTTCAATCTTGCGTTTTTTTTTTTATCATAGAAACTTCAACAGAAAGTTTCTTAAAAAGTTCAAAAGGATACTCAGAAAGCACCACTCCAAAAATGTCAACAACCATAACTTCACAAGTAAAAAAGAAGAATTCGCATAGTGTGTCTCCAGAGTCTTGACAATGTACAGTACAGTTAACACATTTATTACCGCAATCAGCGCAATTTAATGCAACTTTAAAAATTGTTTTTACAATGAACAATGAGAATTTGATGGAAGTGGTTTTAATAAGATTACAGCAATAACGACGGTGTTAAATCTATACTACACAAACGTTGGTGACAATCACACAAGTTTTTTTTAACCATCGATTTTTATAATAATTTTGCAACAACATGAATTCAATTAAAATGTTACAAATATTGTACCGATGCTGTGTTGTGCAGTAATGTTGCAAACTGTTTGAGGGCGAGAAAAAGTTGTAGATTACTTTGTAACGACCAGAGATAGGCCAGCGCACAAAATCAAAAAACTGTGCAACAACTTGGTGAGGTAAGAGAATACACCCTCTGCCCCAGACTTGTTTGCACTTGATTCAAAGTAAATTTCCAGCCAAAGCTAACGAGAAAAAACGACTAAATCAGCCAAGTTCACTGTTTAGATTCCACAAAACCAACAACTAACTTGCAGCTTACTTCAGAAATTACGAGTGCGAAATCTACAAGCACCATGAAGAGATCCACAATAACATTGAAAACTCAATCATCAGCAAACGGTAAGAAATAAAAAATACATTGGTGCGTTCAATCTTGCGTTATTTTTGTATCATAGAAACTTCAACAGAAAGTTTTACAAAAAGTACAAAAGGATACTCAGAAAGCACTACCCCAACAATGTCAACGACCATAACTTCACCAGGTAAAAAAAGATATTGTGTGGTATGTCCACAGAGTGTTGATGATGTACATTTAACACATTTGTTACGGCAATCGGAGCAATTCAACGAAACTTTAAAAATTGTTTTTACGCTGAATAATGAGAATTTGATGGAAGTGGTTTTCAAAAGTTTATTGCAATAACAACAGTGGTACATCTATACCACATAAACGTTGGTGACAATCAAAAAATTCTATTTTACCATTGATTTTCATAATACAGTAATTTTGTAAATTCAATAAAATGTTACAAATGTTGTACCAGCGCTGTCCAGTGCAGTGATGCCGCAAACTGTTCCCGGGCGCGAGAAAGTTGTAGATTACTTGGTAATGACCAGAGATAGGCCAGCGCACAAAATCAAAACACTGTGCAACAACTTGGAGTGGTAACAGAATAAACCCTCTGCCCCAGACTTGTTTGCACTTGATTCAAAGTAAATTTCCAGCCAAAGCCAACGAGAAAAAACGACTAAATCAGCCAAGTTCACTGTTTAGATTCCACAAAACCAACAACTAACTTGCAGCTTACTTCAGAAATTACGAGTGCGAAATCTACAAGCACCATGAAGAGATCCACAATAACATTGAAAACTCAATCATCAGCAAACGGTAAGAAATAAAAAATACATTGGTGCGTTCAATCTTGCGTTATTTTTGTATCATAGAAACTTCAACAGAAAGTTTTACAAAAAGTACAAAAGGATACTCAGAAAGCACTACCCCAACAATGTCAACGACCATAACTTCACCAGGTAAAAAAAGATATTGTGTGGTATGTCCACAGAGTGTTGATGATGTACATTTAACACATTTGTTACGGCAATCGGAGCAATTCAACGAAACTTTAAAAATTGTTTTTACGCTGAATAATGAGAATTTAATGGAAGTGGTTTTCAAAAGTTTATTGCAATAACAACAGTGGTACATCTATACTACATAAACGTTAGTGACAATCAAAAAATTCTATTTTACCATTGATTTTCATAATACAGTAATTTTGTAAATTCAATAAAATGTTACAAATGTTGTACCAGCGCTGTCCAGTGCAGTGATGCCGCAAACTGTTCCCGGGCGCGAGAAAGTTGTAGATTACTTGGTAATGACCAGAGATAGGCCAGCGCACAAAATCAAAAAACTGTGCAACAACTTGGAGTGGTAACAGAATAAACCCTCTGCCCCAGATTTGTTTGCACTTGATTCAAAGTAAATTTCCAGCCAAAGCTAACGAGAAAAAACGACTAAATCAGCCAAGTTCACTGTTTAGATTCCACAAAACCAACAACTAACTTGCAGCTTACTTCAGAAATTACGAGTGCGAAATCTACAAGCACCATGAAGAGATCCACAATAACATTGAAAACTCAATCATCAGCAAACGGTAAGAAATAAAAAATACATTGGTGCGTTCAATCTTGCGTTATTTTTGTATCATAGAAACTTCAACAGAAAGTTTTACAAAAAGTTCAAAAGGATACTTAGAAAGCACTACCCCAACAATGTCAACGACCATAACTTCACCAGGTAAAAAAAGATATTGTGTGGTATGTCCACAGAGTGTTGATGATGTACATTTAACACATTTGTTACGGCAATCGGAGCAATTCAACGAAACTTTAAAAATTGTTTTTACGCTGAATAATGAGAATTTGATGGAAGTGGTTTTCAAAAGTTTATTGCAATAACAACAGTGGTACATCTATACTACATAAACGTTGGTGACAATCAAAAAATTCTATTTTACCATTGATTTTCATAATACAGTAATTTTGTAAATTCAATAAAATGTTACAAATGTTGTACCAGCGCTGTCCAGTGCAGTGATGCCGCAAACTGTTCCCGGGCGCGAGAAAGTTGTAGATTACTTGGTAATGACCAAAGATAGGCCAGCGCACAAAATCAAAAAACTGTGCAACAACTTGGAGTGGTAACAGAATAAACCCTCGGCCTCAGACTTGTTTGCACTTGATTTTGAGTGGATCTGCGGCCAAACCCTATGAGGAAAACGACTAAATCAGCCAAGTTCACTGTTTAGATTTCACAAAACCAACAACTAACTTGCAGTTTACTCTAAAAATTACGAGTGCGAAATTTACAAGTTCCATAACGAGATCCACAATAATATTGAAAACTCAATCATCAGCAAACGGTAAGAAATAAAAAATACATTGGTGCGTTCAATCTTGCGTTATTTTTGTGTCATAGAAACTTCAACAGAAAGTTTTTCAAAAAGTACAAAAGGATACTCAGAAAGCACTACCCCAACAATGTCAACGACCAAAGCTTCACCAGGTAAAAAGAAGAAGTTGTGCAAAAAGTCTACAGAGTCTTAATGACATACGCCAATTTTAATTGTCACTAGTTCGCAGTAGTTGCAGTAGACTTGGTGAGCATTTCTTTTTCACTGTTATACCTTCAGAGTGCCTTTCATTGCGCTGAAATAAATTGAAACTCACAGATATGCAATTTAACACTTACTACCACAATCAGAGCAATTTAAGGCAAGTTTAAAAATCGTTTTTACACAAAATAATCAGAATTTGATGGAAGTGGTAAGGTTTTAAACAGTAAATGTGTTACGAATCGAAATTTTAAAAAATAATACCGGCAATTATTCACTATTATTTTTTAGTCACTTCTTCTTGTCCGGCTCAAAATATAATTGGAAACAAACGTTCGTACACGTTTAACAACACCCTAGTGTATTCACTAGCTTCTTCTATTCAAATATGCAATTTGACAAGTGAGTATGTTAAATGCATGATAGCTTTTCGGTTATAAAATGTTGCCACAGTGTTATTATGCGAAGACCGAAACCAACGTAAATAAGTTTTGTAACTGGAGTGCTTTGCACTTTTGGTTATGGAGAGCTGATATAACCTCCGACCCAACAAGAGGAAGTCGTCATGATTTCCCGTCCAGTAGGCCAGGAAGGACATTTCTTTTTTAGATACTGTAAATAAGTTTTGTCACAAAGTTCTTCGAGTCAGTGGCGTATTTAGAATTTATACAAGGGGGGAGGGGGGGGGAGGAGCAACTTTTGACAAGTTAAAAAGTTGCAATAAAGCTGAATCACACACTGAGATTTTAGAAGGAGTACGAATGATTTTTTAACGTGAAAGTCAGGTTCTGGTAATTAATTATTGTCTATCGACTGTCGTAAGTTACTTCATATATTTAAGGTGGTGACTGATTCAACTTTCACATAAGCTTCGTTGTTGAGTCCTTGGATAAGATGCTTCACGATGATTACCTCTGCTAGATGGTTTCTTTACAAACAGCAAATTAAAGCATCAAGAAGCAAAATTCAACCAAAAAACTCGGGAACAAATGGCAATACCTTAAACCTAACTAAAATCTGGACTCGTCTTGTGCTTTCGTCGCTTTCTAGTCAATAAGTTTTTTTCTTCTGCGATAGATAAAAAAAAATATAATAAATTATGTGTAAACTGACAATCAATCTCACAATGAACAACTAAAAAACTTAACAGCTTGCAGAACCATAGTCTACATCTGTGATCCTCGTTATCAAACTAAACTTAACTAAACCTGTAGGCTCTCAGCTGCTTCGTTTGGAGCAGATTTGATTTGATTTAAAGCTGCCAGACCGAACTACATGCTAGAGCACGTCTTGTCTCTCAGCCAGACCACCACGTTATCATAAACAGCCGCAAGAGCAAGACCACGCGTCCCTTCTGAACAATAACAGCACCCTCTGGTTTTAAACTCACCAGCCGCCACTGCCTTTTAATACTAATCCCTTCCTTCTAAGTATTACCGTTGTATGTAAGGAGGAAGTCTTTTGCCATCCTTAACCATGCTAATTAGAACTTTCTACAATTAGTTCATTAAACATAAAAACAGAGCATTTCACTATCAAGGGCAGTACCTGTTGTTCTCAAATTATAAGCACCAGACCAACTGCTATGAACGAACACTGGCTGGCGCTGGCCAGCTTTTTTCGTGATTGCAATTGTGGCAAGAGTGGTACACAAAATTGTGACGCAACAAATGCCATTCCGGAATTGAGCAACGCTTGTGGTTCTTAAGGGCTCACGCTACGTAGTCACTACAGCCGCAAATCAAAGACAAGGTTAATCTATAAAGCTGAAAAGTTGACGAACCAATACGGAAGGAGGCTTTGAACCTACGAACCCCCCTTGCCTACGCACTTGGTTATTACATTATTTCTATTTCTTGCATTGGAAGACTTGTTAACTCCAATTTTCTTTATGTTTTACCCAGTGGGCTACTGGCTACAGTGCATTTTTTCTGGGCCTGTGATCAATCAGTCATTTTATTTCTAAACGCCAATACGCTAAAAAGTAACGATAGCACAAGCAAACAAATTTCACACTAAAAGAAGGTTTAGAAAAGAGCGCGAGCAACAAACAGGGAGGCGTTGAAACATGCAAGTCAAGACTGACTTAGCATGGTTGCATAAAATAATCGTTATAAAATCCTTGTTTAGATCTAAATTTTGTTACTTTAAGTCAGAGCAACAAGAACTTGATTTGCGTTTGGATCTTATC
Organism: Trididemnum miniatum; assembly: GCA_964006365.1. NCBI lineage: Eukaryota > Metazoa > Chordata > Ascidiacea > Aplousobranchia > Didemnidae > Trididemnum > Trididemnum miniatum. Next base: position 4,167,764 of record OZ023248.1, on the reverse strand, counting down.
GTCTTTATCCAAAGCTGGTTGAGTTAGCACGCCTGTAAAGCAATAACAATAGACATTGACAAATGGCCGGCCTTAAAATTGAAAAAAGCATTAACTTCTACGTTGGGCAAAATAGCTTTTTAAAGGCAAATTAGCAGCAGTGGGCTTCGCTATGACAAGCAAAATCAAATAACTTTATCTAGATAATCATTCTCACTTTAGAAAGAAAACAAAACTCAAAACCAATGACAAATTTTTGCTTTGAAATTCGTGCCAGGTCAGATTTAAATGAGGTAAAGGTACCGGTACAAAAAAAGCACCCAAAACCGATTTAGATTAAATTTCCGATCATATTATGATCGCGTTATCTGTTTATATCCTCGCACTATTTTATTTTGCTCATCTGAGCTAGAACGCACAAATCTGCATAAAATTATTTTAAACTGCAATAAGTAAAGAACAAGGCATAACAAGCACATTGTAGGCGCTTACGCAATTATTCTCTTTATTTCACGATACCCTAACGCTGACCGCTTACATCTCTATAGCTTTTTGTAGTTAGTTTACAATAAAAACTTCTGCTGTACTTATTGCTTTGAGAAAGTTGTTACTGCATTTGATACTTCATACCTAGATTAAAATATTATTTTGCAGATAAACCATTGGCTGCGGTCAGATGCCTCCCTGATACTTCCAACGAACCAAATTATTTCGGAGGGATCTTTGACAAACTTAGCTTGCAGGAAATTGCGTGTGGTACTTCGTTAGGTGATTTGGAAAATGCTTCTTTTCAAGATTTATCAACTCTTGAAGTTCTCACTTCTCAGCCAGATCTACTCAATGAAACAGAAGTACAAATGGCTGCGCAAATTTTGACATCACTTCAAAAGCAAGATAATACAAAAGTATGGAAAATTTAAGTTAGTAAAGTGGTAATTACAATATCAGTGATTAGCTATCACTATTTTGTTCACGGGTCGACCTGAAAAATGTCGCAGAATGAATTACTGTGTATTTATCGCGTAGATTATTACTGTACACGTTTCTTTGTATCAGATCGATCGTATGTACAAGTACAGTGCTAACTTATTTCAAAAATGGAAAGATATCTGGTTAAGTGGCTGCGGTTACCCAATAAACCACTGTTTAGAAATCATTATTTGGCATTTTTATCCAATACCACTGATTAAAAAAAGAAAATGGATGTTAGTGTTGTTTACGCGGTAAAACGGGTTTCTGACCATACTACAGCAATTCCAGCTTTTCTGTTTTTCAGGTCACTGAAACTGCCTTGATCAGTGTTGTGAACACGATATCAAACCTTGCTACGGGAATTGACTCTGTGACCACTAACACAGAAAGGTTAGCCAAACTATTTAGGTTTACATCACATAAGTTCCTACGAAACTGGTGATTGGTTAATCACCCAAACTGAATTCAGTTTGAGCGCTTGAGCAGGTAGGTTATTGCACAATGCCAAAGAATGATTATATGATTCTTTGGCGAGAAGTTGGTGCACTTATAGTATTGAAGTTGCTTATATGTTTTTGGTGTTCAGTGTGCCAAAGCAGTACATCACATTTTGTGATTTTTGTAACTTATGAACATGTTAATAAACTGCTAAATTATCACTAAAAAACTGAGGTTAGATACCAGTTAGTTGCATCATACATTGGTTACTAAAACATGCTATACAAGTGAAGATGACACACCAATTCCATATCGCAGATTTAAATCAAGAATATAAACAAAACAATAGACATAATACTAAGAAAGGGAAATTATTTTAAGTTTATTTACAGAGCAACGGAAACTAAATCAACTTTACTTTCAACCCTGAACAACTTTGCTTCTTCCATCGACATCCCTGAAAATTCAACTGATTTAATCAATGTGATAAGTGCACATATTAACGTACAGGTGACAGAGATTCGTTGCTAAAGAAATACGTATCCTTTGCTGCCTAATTGTTTTTCATACTTCTGAGTCTCAACTGCAAGAGGATCGATCGCCTGATTTGCTTGACACCAGTACTGTTCTGTGCGATAGCCTATACGAAGAACTTGTGTCCATCGATACATTTAGTTTTACAAGCCTTAGATGTTCATATCCTTTACCTAGCTGTAAAAATTATAGCGGTGTTTTGAATTTTATATTAGAGCTCATTGAAAAATATTTGAATTCAATTTACCACAATTTCATTAGCATATCAAATTTCCTAGTGGGCTTTTTAGAAACCAATGAAAGCAATTAAACGATTACAAAAAAATTTCACAAAAGTACAACAACTGCAATTTAGTATTCATTCGAAGGCTGTTCGAATCATACCTGCGATGAAGAATGACAGCAGCAACGGTGGTATCAATTACCCCAATGTGACATTTAATTTAAGCCCTGGAACCAGTTTCATGAATACTTTGGTAACAATTCCATCCCAAGCAGTCTCGGAAATAGCTCGAAAGAGCTCATCAAGTGTTTTTTATGCAACTGTAATCGGAAAAAGTTTATCTTTGAATTCGAATCAAAACGCATCCCAGGTAAACAGTTCTTTTTGCATGTGTTGTTTCATAATCATGAGGTACTAGTAGTGGGCTACAGTTTTACACCAGTAGTCTAATGCCGTCCTCTGAAAACATAGATATCGGTACAATTATTGTACGTCTTAATAGATTTAAGAAAAATTGCTTTGACTGAGCACTGAGACTAAACCCAAATCGTTTCTTTTGTGGATTGCATAGTTGCCAGCATTCTTGCTGGTGGGCAAAGGCTAGTACTTGAAGCATTAACACTTTTTCTTCAATATCTTCGAACAGCTTAATGGTATTTCATCCGAAATGCCATGCTAATAGAGAATAATAAAGGTTGTGCTCTTTTAAAATTACCAGTGACTCTCATCTTTCTTATTAAGCGTTTTCAGTTTATGTACCGCACTAGTTAATCATCTTTCAACAAGTGTGTTTGCTGTAGGCAAAGCAGTACACAAGCAAGCAATCTTAAAATGTTATCTTGTTTTAGACTGTCTCAATGTCAGCGACCAACGCCAGCTTTTCACGATCAGCGGTGTACATTGACTTTGAAGATCTTGAAATTCCGAAGTCCGAAACAGAAACAGCAAATCCTTTGAAGGTTGATATAGGTCGACTGTGTTTTTAACTCTTGTCTATACAACGTCAGATAGTCATATTTTATAAATAATTCCTCCGGTATCAATTTTTTATAAATAATTTTATAAATCATTTTATAAACATCATTATCACTAGTATAATATTTATAATTGGTATAATTTTATAAACATCACTAGTCGGCACGGGCTTGGGTTTGAATGCCAATAGTAATCATATTTTTCTGCTTACGTTTGATTTGACCTAAGATTTTGGTGGGTTAATTCAGTTTCAATTCATTTATTACCAGTCCAATAGTCGCGTTACCGGAAACATGGCCTTAATCACTCAGCCATCGTAATCTGATCCCGGAGGAGTCGAATTTTCTCGTGTATGCATACTTTAACGCCGATTTCGTCACCCCTCTGTAAGCCGCCTGCTGATTCAGCTATTAACACCGTAACAACTGGTAATTATTCCATATCAACGAAATTAAGCAATGAATTTTTGTATCGAAGTCTATCTAGTCTAGGAATTAGGCTAAAAGAGTGATTCAAGCTTATAAATCAATATAAAGAATTTCAATTGATCCCACCAATATCTTAGGCTTAATCAGACGTACTCAGGAAAACGTAATTGCGATATATTACACTGATAATGATTGTAGTCATATTTGGTAACTTTTTTCCTTCACAACTTCTCGCACATAAACGTTTTGAGAGGGTAGGGTAGCATTATTGACACAATTTGTTTTGTCAAAGCTTATATTTAAAAATGTTTTGTCCGGCTAATGTTTTTGGTGATGCTGTCGTAGGTACTTACTTGGAAGTGAATTTTTTTCTTGCATTCATTTAGCGCAATTTGAACAAAGCGGAAATATTTAATTGGAATTTCGACTCAGTTCGTTGGAATTCTGCTACTCAGTGCGATCAAAAGAATCCAAGAAGGCCTATATATCAGTGCCAAGGTTTTGCAAGTTATGCTGTTCTGTTTGTAAGTACTTTCAGCAGTTGCAACGACAGATTTGTGATCTTTCGTTTGCATTGTGTTGGATGCACTAATGAAAGTTTTAGCACAATTTTGCATTTACAATCAGCTTTCTGTTAACTCTCAAAAGTCATCTTATGTCCTGCTAGTGAGTTAATTAAATTCAAAAAAGGTTTGTTGATGATGGCGGTTTTAATTTATTTCTAAAAAATGCAGACATCGAAAGAAGTTTCATCAATATTAGCCTTGACGGCAGTGAGCTATGTCGGCTGCATTTCGTCCATCATACTTCTTTCGGCAACTGTCTTTATTCATTTAAACTACAGGTTTGTAATTGTTTTTTGTTTGGTTACACCGTTGTGGTTTCAGAAATTTTTTTTCAAAACTATAAAAATATAGAATGCTTCTAGAGTAGAGTCAACGTGCTTGAATCTACGTACTTGCATAAAGTAAGAAAATTGCTTGTGTCGGCATGCCGCGGCGGTATGCTACTAATCAGAAAAAAATAGTGCTTAAGAGAGGGCTAAAGGGAAACTCTTGCCAGTGACGACAGGGTTTTGGGGAAGCAACCATTCCAAAGTTCCTGGATATACACTAAAGAAAGTTAGTTTCTTCATTGAAATTTCGGTCGAAATCGAGGTGGTCGAACTTGTAATTTAGTAAAACATTCTTTATATCTACACAGAAACCAAAACAAAATATTTCGTTCTCAAGTATATTTTGCGTTGAGTAAATGGCGGTCAGGCCAACTGCACCGATGAGACCTGACAAGTCGAAACAGTGTTCGTTGTCTGCAGTTCTGTCTGTATACATACTTGTGCTTTTGTATTTGTATTCTTTATAATTTATCGTAATCAAGGTTTAAGCGGGATTATGACTGCAGCCATGTTCAATGCCTTCTCTTATTCACGCTGGTGTTTCAGCATTTAATTTCCTGAAATAAAAAAAGCTAGTTTTTTATAAAAGAGTTTATATGCAACGTAGGGCCTATTTGTACTAAAAAGATAAATAAAATTCTGCAAGTATTATCAAGATTATTATTTTTGTTATGAGTTAAGATTATAAACCTTAATGTTGCATTTTTTTAGAACCATTCGAATTCGACCAACAACCATGACTTTGGTAAATATATGCATATGTTTGTTGGCTGTTTACTTTTTCTACATCGTGGGAGTGGGTCGAGCCAGTTATGGACCAACTTGTGATGCAATGACGTTTTTACTTCATTATTTCACCTTGACTAGTATGGCCTGGATGACCGTTAATGCTGTGGAAATGTATAAAGCATTTACACGGGTAGGTAACTGTTAAAGAATTAAGTAAAACTTTTGTTATTTGTTGCGTGTGAACATTGCACAGATCATCGTTGGTTAATGGGTTTCAATCATTAAGCTTTCCGTAAAAGCAATATATCGCAGACGCCTTAGTCTCAGATGTTTCAAATAAATCATTCTGATGATGTCTTCAGAGGCGAAACACTTTTTAATCTTATTTCTCCATTTTTCGCCACCTGCTGTGTTGGATTAACTATGGCTTCAACAAAATCATTTGAATAAGATTGTTTATTTTTGCTGATGCTATTGCTGTTTTTTATTGTTTTAGCTTTCTTATGCTGCCAAGTCCTTCAAGCCTGCAGTTTATTTCTGCGGTTATGGTGTGCCATTTTTGTTAGTTTTGATAAACTTTGCTGTTACATCTTTATATCTTGACAAATTCAACAACCCACAAGGTACTTAGGTTTATTGTGCGTAGGTCTAGTTCAAGAGAAATTGCTGTATTTTGGGTAGTAGTCCCTAAGCAAACGAGAAATAGTAAGCAATTTGCGAGTCTCAGAGAAAAACAACAATTGCATTTTGACGACTCAAATCAAATACACATGCCCTCAATCTATTACATCAATTACTAAATCGAAATTCAGCTTGATTTCGTACTTATATACACCATATTATTGGCGCTTGGTGTATCGGTTGAGAGACTGGGGTTTTATTCCCGGTCGGGTCACACTAAAGACTTTAAAAATAGTATTCGCAGCTTTCGCGCCAGGCGCTCGGCACAGCGGAAGTGCGAAGGGTTTTGTGTATGCGTTGTTCTTCATGTATGACCCTTAACAGCGTTCAATCATTCGTGATTGATAGTTGTAATGGGCCGCCAATTGAGAATGGCTTAAACAACGTGTGCTTGCACCCGCTGTCCCATACCTTTACCTTTTACATACACCATATTAATTCATAATATATGATCTTAGATTGCTAAATTTCGTATTATAAATGCAAGCTCTGGCTTGAAAGTTTCAGACTTTTCATTCATCGTTGAAATGAAAAAAGCTACCTAGCTGTAAATCTTCAGTTAACTTGTTTACTCATATTTCTTTATCTGCAGATCTCTTTTTCGAATCGCTCTACCGATACAAGCATGTTTGTTGGTTGCATGCTCCTTCATTGATTTGGGGATTTATTCTTCCACTTGGATTAATGTTGCTGGTTAATTATTTCATTTTTATATTGCTACTACGCAAAGTGATCTTTAGAAAGCAAAAAGTTAGTTGACAGCGTATTTATTTCTCTTTTATTTTATTGTAATGGTATCAACATATCAATGTGCTACATTTACCTTATTTTGCTAGAAAATGACCTGATTGTTTATGTGTAGCCTAAGCCTGTTCCTGGAAGCTTAATTTTTTGCTAGGTAAGACAGAAAAGTAAATTGCTGGGAGGTCTTTTTTGTAAAATTGGACTTTCCTTTTCAGTTATTACACGGACATATTTCTAATACAAAAGCTATTTCATAAATATGCGTGAGCTTCGGTTGGCTGGACGAATTTTGAAAACATTCCAAATGAAACTGAAAAAATTTACAGATTCGTTCGACTGCAAAGACCACGCCTCTGGCGGATAGGCTGGTTAGTGCTGTCACTATGGTTACTGTGATGGGTCTCTCGTGGATTTTTGGATACTTTCTCCTAATTGCTGATGACGTTACATATCAGTCAGTCATGCAGTGGTTGTTCACTTTGACCAACACATTTCAAGTTAGTGTGATATCTACCGAGTATTTTTGTACTTGTTTATGGAGGAGTTTTTTAGGTTTTCTGGTGGCATAATTATACTTCAAATACAAAAATTCCGACTACTTTTCTTTTGCATTTTGACTTACTGCATAACAGTTCATTCATCTAAAGCTTATTTATAAATTTTTAATATTGATAACGCAATGATGTTCATCGTAACTGCTTTATATGTTTAATGCAGGGAGCTATAATTTTCTATCTTTATTGTGTGCGTCGTGAAAATGTCCGAAAGATATGGCTACCTCAAGGAGTTGGATTCGCAAAGATGCATACTTCTACGAATCAAAGAGAAACTTCCTCAACTGCAGTTGGATATAAGTGGAAAATCCCGAAGAAAAGTGCTGCTAGTGGAAATACTACAGAGCTCTGACTTTATTTCAATCGTCTATTACTCGATTAATCATGGTATTACATCGAAAACATTTTCGACATTCTATATTTTTATGTCCTTTATCTTCACCAAAAAACAGCTTAAGTCCTGTTATTAAGTTAAAAATTTGATCATACGTATATGTTTACATGATTGGTTCGATTTGTCATGTTGCTTCTTGATGTGTTTTTTACTTCAAAATTTTTATCTAGGAATTTTCTGTGCACTTTAATTAATCATCATCATCTTGCGCGTATTCAAAATTCCAAAAGTTCAAGACGAAAAAACAAAGTTTTGATAAAAATTTAAACGCCATAAAGTAGTTTCGTTTCGCATTTCGCTTTGAATAAAATTCTATTATTGTTGCGTGCTTCGTGCTCAGGAACGTAATAGTTTTGGTAAGACTGGAGCTGAGGCATGAACTAAATGCGACAGTCACAAAAGCTAGGTAGAAAGTTGTTGGTTTTATTCAAAAAATAACTACAAAAATTACCCAGCCCACGCTGGTAACAGAAATCACTGCTACGATAAAAAGCAATCGCTTTGTTAAATTTGATTTTTGCGGATCAGCATTTAATCTCCGTCAACATTTATGATTCAAAACCACCGGTATGCTTATCGGTTAATTCACAAACAGCGCTTTGTAGCCTTAGCAAAAAACAAAGTTTGTAATATCGATTAATAGATAACGAACGAGTATGAAGAAACTTCATCGACCATCCTCGACTACAAACCAGTAGCACCTGGCAACCGCAGCTCTAACGCAAAACACGAGGAAATAAACTTTGTAAATCATGACTATCAGAGGTTACTATAAACACTTTTACAATAATATAATTTCCTAGTTGGATGCTAAAGCAGTGACTCTCCGGAGCCAAAAGCAATAGATTGCGCGTCGGTGCTTCTTTGCCAGCATAGCAAAATAAAATCTGCATGTTGAAGTATCTATAGGCCCTAATAGCAAAATAAAATTTGGCATTTCCCTCTTCACTTCAAACTGGTTGCGGTACGTGTTTCGCTTTTTTCATACTTTGTAGCTCTAGACATTGCTACGTATAGTTGGTTGCAGGTGCATATTCAGGGGGGACCTTTGTGCCACAGCCCCCTTTTTCACTTTGCTTTGTAGTAAAAAAAGAAAAAAGGTTGTCAAGTGGCTGAAATGTATCAGATTCTTTTGCCCTTTAAGAATTTATCACAATGTCACTGGTTGGCCAAGCAACATTCACGATATAAAAGAAGAAATAAGTTCAGCTGCGTCGGAAGACTGTAAGTGGAAAATCGCGAACTTTATCTTTGCTGCACACTATCGTAAAATTGATTGCAAATCAGCACGCATTTTTTGAATCTGCACGTAGTTTGTAGAATTATAGAGCTTTTTGCAGCAATACGTGACTGGTGGGATTGAAAACAATTGGCAGCAAATTTGGCAAAGATGCTAAGTTTGTAAAATTACATTAAGAATTATTTTCCGTTTTGCATTAATCGGCCGATCGTTTACATATTTAAGTGATAAAAGAACTAAAGCAGCCACGCGAGTCAATAAAATCAAGTTAGGTGAGCAGTAACAAATTCTTTAAAGTAGCCTAATCTTGTGAACAGGAAGCTGAACTACACATAGTTTATCGATAAAGCCAAATAATTTTACAATAGTTTAAAACTTATGAAAAATCTGATTAAGAGTGGGATTTGAACCCATGCTGCACCGACCAGTGACGTATCATCAGTCCAATCACATTTCGGGCGAGTTTTTTTACGATGCCGGAGTTGTTAAAACCGGGTCTCCGGTCAAGATTCGCCTCAACCATTGGACTGGTGATGCGTCACTAATCGGTGCGGGCGTGGGTTCGAATCCCACTCGTAATCAGATTTTTTTGATTACGTTTAATTTAGCCTTAGATCTTGATGGGTTAAATTTAAGTTAAATTCATTAAGTAAAATTCTTTATATTGATTTATAAGCTTAAATCACTCTCTTGGCCTTGTAGCTAGACTGAAGTTTAAAAACTTATTATTACTCCTAAAGTTATTTCTGGGTAGATGACAAAGCGTTGTAACTTAAATTAACTGAGTAGAACAAGCCATAAGAAATATTGAGGTTACACATTTTTTGAGCACACTTAACTTTTTTGAGCACACTTACAGTTATCATTAGAAAACTGCTGGTGATACAGAGTTGGTTGACAATTATAAAAAAAAAAAAAAAACGAAAATGGATTAAAACATGCAAATGTTTTAATCTTCAAAGCAGACCACTTCGTATATTTTGCTATTCTAACCACAAAACTATATTAGATGCAGTCTGCACCAGTGTCTACTGTATATTCAAAATTGCGCAAAGATAGCCCAAATGTTAATTTTATTTTGTGTTTCTCTGTTGAAAAATTGCAAATGAAATGACTACACTTTAAACAATTTCATATTTTTTTCTCCGAGCCGGACAGTGCTGTTTCAATTTATCCCTCATCAGTAGCATTCTGGAGAAGTTACATTCATTTTCACAAAAATTTTACTTCAACAGTAACAATCATCCCTAAAGATCTATACATCCAAGAAAATAATTTACCTTTTGTGGTACGTAGATGGCCACATAGCACTCTGGTCAAATCTTATCGGTGGCCCAGGTACAGTGGAAGTTTTTATGACGTCATGTCCTTCCTGGCTTGCTAAAAGAGAGTCAGTGGAAGTCTTCATGACATCACTTTCAGTCGAGAAAAACGTCAATTTTTTACATTTGCATTAATTTTGCTTGCTGTAAGTTTCTTACTCATTTGTTTTTTGTCGATCGTTCTTAATCTAAAATCTACTACAGTACTTCCGTTTTCGTTTTTCGAGCTATGATTGCATTATTCGTGTTGACGTATTTATAGGGTACAAGACTGGATGAATAATAATTGACTTAATTATTATTATTATTAATTATTATTATTTAATTAATTATTATTCATCCAGTCTTGTACCCTATAAATACGTCAACTTAAAAGTTCGTCACATTTTAATTTTTCGATTAACTTGCGTTATTTTTGCAGTGTTTTCAAAAACACTAAATGTGTAGTCAGTAACAATAACCCAAGCGTTATAGCTACTACGATTATCGAACATTTTTGTTCCATCTTATCCATTAAGATGAGATTTATTTATCAGCATACAAAGCTTGTGCTTAGTACAGTCATTCTACTGGTTTTTTGTCAGAAAGCAAATGGTAAGTTGTGTAAGTTAAACTTTTATTTAAGTATTATCTAACCTTAAATAGTTTTTTAAAACGTTGTAGGGATGCGGTTTAACAGCTCAGATGGCCAAGTGGTATAGAGCGTCTGTTTCTTGAGCTGTAGACTCGGGTTTGATTCCGAGTCGGGTCAAACCAATGACTTTATAATTGGTATTCACAGCTAACCTGCTTGACGTTCAGCATTAAAGGGACAGTGTGGAAAACAAGCCGGCAAGTATACTTGTTGTGCCGTTGGGAAAAGCACTTAGCGGGATTCGCCCATCTTGGTGTGGTAGACAGATGGCTGGCAACTCCTAAGCGAGCTCGTATAGCGCATTGATCGCTTTCTCGTAATAGGAGGATAAATACGCAACTAACTAACCCCCAAAAATATAAAATATAGCTTTTAAATCAGGAAAAATTAGGAAGGCAAACCGAGCTTTAACAAACATCGAAGTAAAACTAAAACTTCCGAGTTTTAGCCCAGATTTTTCGGTAAAATTTAAATCAGTTTTAAGCAGTTAAGACCGTCAAAAAATCGTTTTAGTGATGTCGGCTCTGCGCTGCGGTGTGCATTAAGCGAAAATAAAATGGAGAATCGGAAAAATAGTAAATGATAAAAAATAAGCGCTCTTGGGTTGTACAACTCACTTAACAATTAGCTGGTTTTTAAGATAGCAAAAAACGGAGTTGAACCTACTATATGATGATCTAACAAAATGTAGGTCTGAAGCAAATTTTTTCTTATTTCTAAAATTATAGGCTTACTTTCCAAATGAACTCACCAAATTCTATTTTTCTTCAGGTCAATGTGGTTTTACAAGGGAGGCAACTTCCTCCGTTCAAATACTTAATTCGCCAGGCTGGCCAGAAAATTATCAAGATAATTTGAATTGTAGCTGGATGATCACAAGCGATCCTGGAACAAAAATCAACATCACTATTGTGCATTTTAATCTTGAGTTTTTTTATGACGTCTTCGTAAGTTTTCAATTGGCAGATAATTTTGTTTTTGTATTTAGCTGCATGTTTTCCTTCTATCACAAAAACGCGATCAAAGCTCTGAAACGAGTTCGCTTTGAAGTTGCCGGCCACACGTCCACCACTCTAAGATGCGAGAATTCCACTAAGTGCCTTTCCCAATGGCACAACAAGTGAATTTGCCGGCTTGTTTTTCACACGGATCTATGAAGCGCCGTTTGAAAAAATAAAATTCAGGTTTTTCCACATGTTTTTTCGGCCAACTATTATTGCCCTATATTATGTAAGATATTTCCTGCATATATATTGGACAAATATGTGGTTTAAAATAGCCGAAAAAACTGACGCAAAATATATAGGAAGTTTCCTATTATAATATAAAAGACAAATTATTGCATGAATTAGCCAAAAAAAAACAGAGCAAAATATATAGGAAATTTCCTATACAATATACTGTATAAGACAAATTATTGCATTATTTAGCAAAAAAAGCAGCGCGAAACATACTTAAACTTTTCTATGGATTTTGCGCTGTTTTTTTTTGGCTAATTCATGCAATAATATTTGTCTCACATTATATAGGAAATTTCCTAAATGTTTTACGCAGCTTTTTGTGGCAAATTCATGCAATAATTTGTCTTATATACTGTAATATATAGGAAATTTCCTTTATATTTTGCGTTATTTTAAACCACATATTTGTTCAATATATAGAAAATATCCCATACAATATATTGAAAAGCAGTGTCCTTCCTGGCCTACCGGACGGAAAGTCATGACGACTTCCTCTTGTTGGGTCAGAGGCTATAACTGCACTCCATCACCAACAGTGCAAAGCACTCCAGTAAATCGTACCGTAGAGCGAGGCAGCGCTGTTTCTGGCTATTAGCCTTCATCAGCCGCCCTCAGGTAAGAAACATTCATCTTCCAGGACCTTGCCAGGATCACTCATCCCTTCGGATGAATATTTCTTAAAGAATTTAATCTTTGTGGTACGCATATCCACTCGTGTGGCTACGTCACCATTCCAGTCAAACTCTTTACGTGACCTGGGTGAAGAGCAAACAACTAAAAAGCAGTGTCCTTCCTGGCCTACCGGACGGGAAGTCATGACGACTTCCTCTTTGTGGTGACGTAGCCACACGAGTGGATATGCGTACCACAAAGATTAAATTCTTTAAGAAATATTCATCCGAAGGGATGAGTGATCCTGGCAATATCATTCATTCTGAAAGATGAATGTTTCTTACCTGAGGGCGGCTGATGAAGGCTAATAGCCAGAAACAGCGCTGTCTCGCTCTACGGTACGATTTACTGGAGTGCTTTGCACTGTTGGTGATGGAGTGCAGTTATAGCCTCTGACCCAACAAGAGGAAGTCGTCATGACTTCCCGTCCGGTAGGCCAGGAAGGACACTGCTTTTTAGTTGTTTGCTCTTCACCCAGGTCACGTAAAGAGTTTGACTGGAATGGTGACGAAGCCACACGAGTGGATATGCGTACCACAAAGATTAAATTCTTTAAGAAATATTTATCCGAAGGGATGAGTGATCCTGGCAAGATCATTCATTCTGAAAGATAAATGTTTCTTACCTGAGGGCGGCTGATGAAGGCTAATAGCCAGAAACAGCGCTGTCTCGCTCTACGATACAATATATTGGACAAAATGTAGCTTAAATTGGCCAAAAAAACATGTGGAAAACCTAAATTATTTTTTTCCAAACGGCGTTTCATACGAATCATTTAATTCTGAGAGAGTTAAGCAGGGAAGCTGTGAATAACAATTTTACGGTCATTAGTTGCCTGTTTGACACACCCGCAACCTGCTCGAAAGCAACAGATTCAATGGCTAATATTGTTTTTAAGCTAAAAGTGTCAATGGCTAAATTGGGCCCTGAGACAATTAGCAACGCTCACAAAGCCATTGAGTGACAATATATTTCAGTTTTTGAAGTGGCTATGACAGCGGCCGTGGTTAGTGTAGTCAGTGGCGTTAGTAGGCCTTTTTTGGGGGCAAATTCCTAGGGTCTTTTCCCAAGTGTTCGTGATGCCTTCCAACCAAGATATTGTTAAAGCTATATTGCGGTAATTTGCACACAATTCCTGTGTTTTGATAAACTTCAAAGTCATCAATATAAGTCAACGTAAACAACTTTGCCATTAGATACATAAAAATTGGCAATATTTGTGAAGTTTCGGTATTTTCTTTGCTTTGCAGTTTCTTTGGAACTCACTTTTGGAGACTATTGTTTGGACTAAGCGAATAGTCAAATTAAAATCATAATCAAATCTTCATTATACTCGCGTTAATACGCAGAAGCATGTAACAAGTGGCGGGGCCCATCTCCGCGACTTAGTACCTGGGCTACACAGCTCCGGAGAAACGACGCAGTGGCAGTGAACAGTTTGCGACACTTTGCCGATTTGATTGTCGGGATAATCGAACCCCATACTTCCGCAATGACAGCCTGTGTGCTTAGCAACTGAGCTAACAAACGATAGTTTTGGGGAAGACCTTTTACATCATAATTTATGCAAAACAGCAATTATTCTTTTCTTGAGTTTTGACATTTTTGTGTGTTGCAAGTTGCAACTATATGGGGTGAAATACTGTACGTTCTAGTCTGCTTTTTTTCCAAATTTTGTTTCAGTCATTTGACCGATTTTAGCTAAGCTTGCACCATTTTTTAGTCAATTCGATTTTTTTCGGTCACATTCTACCTTAAGCTTAAAAACCACATTTTCGACACTTTCGTAAACTATGAAATTTGTTGAAGTCTTGAAATAAGATACGTACGACTACTAAAATGGGAAATTCGAAAGCATGGTGCGGTACAAACAAATAATTAGTTATGTTGGGAACTGAGCAACGTATTAAAGACACTTTATGTCATTACCTGTATGATAGCTATTTTCACCAGAAGAAAAGAGCAACTGTTGAAGCAAAATAATTGCAATTTTTTTTCGGTCATTGCGACCGAAAAAAAAAATTCGGTCATTGCCAAAAATATTCGATCAATGACCGACAAACGACCGAAAAAAACAAAAAAAAACTGGGTTCCAGTTCAATGTTAGATAAAGTCTTCGCATTTTGCTAGGGGTACGAACAATTTTCCGGAATGCGGTGACCTTTATCACCCCGACTCAGATACGGGCCACGCATCAAGTAACTCTTTAGGCTTATTAAGATGACATATGCTATGCCTCAGAAATTCTTGAACGTGAGCCACCACACATTGATATCTTTCTGGCTCTGATTTTCGCTGCATCTGGTAGCAAACGCTTTGGGTCATCAATCCTTTTTATTAGGCCTACTTATATGAAGTTACACTCAGCCACTCAATGAGGTCAGTAGAGTTAAGGTTTGCAGAGCTTCTTTGTTTTACTTTTTTACGCAACTCAGACGTTAAAAAGTGACCATCAAACGCTATTAAATTGATAACATCATTTTGTTGCTGACTACCGAAAACACATGTAATCTCCATGCAATATTTCATATTTTACCATTGCTCATTGCTGGTGCTTCGCCATTGGGCAATGCTCAGGGTCTCAGCTAACTCTAGTTACGCTTCTGGGTGTAGTAGCAGTTTACCAAAGGTGATGGTAGGGTACACTAAACAAGCACCCTTGAGATCCAAGGTAACTTATTGTTAATTCTTTTAGACAATTTTTAGTGGAAGTGAATCCATGCGTCTGAGTGGGGAACTTTGCACCTTTCCTTCTTATGTTTCACAAACATCGTCAGTTGAGCTGATCTTAACAACAGATGTTAGTGTTACCTCATCTGGATTCTCGATCACGTACCAAAGTAGGTTAGACTGTTGATGGTATTCCGCCTTAGTAAGAAGATTATTGTAGAGTTGTTGCACGTGGATGAATAATATACATCATTGCATTTTTTTGAAAAGCTGTTGATTTTCCCATTTTTTGAACTTTTAATTTTTTTGTTTTTTTATTTTATTTTTTTTTTTCGCACATACGTTTTCATAATTCAGTTATACCGGTGCAGATTTCATCACAGGCTCTACTCTTTTTTCGATTGCAGGAGTTTCTTCTTCATATGATCGAAGTACTTCTGTAAGTCCTTTCTCAGGTAAGCGTATCATCATAGTGGTAAGTCATCATAATCTCAGTACGAGTGCAGTGTAAAAAGCATGCAACACAATATAATTATTTGTCAGCTTGAACAGCATTAAAAACAGCTGAGTAGAAAGTTTATATTTGCTAAAAACAGTATTCAGTATGGTTCTTAAGTTATGATATTAGGGATGTTGATTGTGCGATAACAATTTGGTGCTTATTCTACTTTCAACGTTTTAGCGGTGACGTGTAATTCTACCTTCCACGCTCTTGAAGAACCTCTATTGTTTAACTCTCCCGGATGGCTTGGGACCATATTCTCGAATTGCTTTTGGACAATTAGCGCTTTAGAAGGTCAAAAACTTAGCATAACATTTCCGTATGTATCCTCTGCTGTATTTCTTGAGGTAAGTCTTTAGAGGGTCTTAGGGCTTCATAATGAGGCAGTTGCATGGTATTTTCACTCATGTATTTTTGTAGAGCATTTTTTCTTACTTCCAGCTTTTTTCAGATTGGTAAATTTTGGTCCTACCACTACCCCCCAAAGATAAGTGGGTCTAGAAAAATAAGTAAAATAAATTTTAGCCCTCAGGCCTCATTAATTATATTAAACTTTTGATTTTTGGGTGCTATAATTTTATGGTCCTTAATGAAATTACAGGAAATGAAAGTGCTTTGTAAGCTTACATATAGCATTAGTTTTTTGGTCACAAGCCCTTTCAAAAACTTGTCAAACTTTTGACTGTAAGTTTTTGAACGCCCAGAATAAT
Organism: Trididemnum miniatum; assembly: GCA_964006365.1. Classification (NCBI taxonomy): domain Eukaryota; kingdom Metazoa; phylum Chordata; class Ascidiacea; order Aplousobranchia; family Didemnidae; genus Trididemnum; species Trididemnum miniatum. Next base: position 4,151,227 of record OZ023248.1, on the reverse strand, counting down.
GATTTCACGAAACTACAATTTTCAATCTGCATTTGCTAATATTTGCTGATTTTTTCGTTAATTTTGCTAACTTTTTCAAAAATTTGCTAATTTTTTCGCATAATAAGCGTTTAGATTAATAATATTTGTAATAATTTCAGTTAAAACTTCACGTTCAAAAAACAATTGGTCGTTGTGAGCAAACGCAAACCTGTAGTCCGTAAAGATAATTTCGACTAATGTAGCAACCTACTTTTGTCGTTCAGCATGACATATTTCACTTATAGCTGCCCAAATAAGCAATTATTTAGCTAAGGACGCCATATTTCTTTTTGCAAACACTTCATGCCATTGCCGAAGCTGATACCTACATTATGCATGGTGTTCAACAAAGGGAAAGTAAACATCATAAAGGGTCATTCTAAGCGCAAATTAACAGTCAGACATTTTCAATTGGCAAATAAACAAGATTTCGCTTCTACATAACCACTGACGTCATTCAATTTTGCTGTAGCTGTAGTTGGTTCACACCCAAGAAAAGTTAACTGAATAAAAGAAAGCGTTATATCTCTATACCTGAATTGGTTTTCTTTTGCTCCGTAAGTTATTCAACTGCGCTTTGCATCAGCTTTAACAATAAAACAGGCAACCCCTGCGACTGCCCAAATACTCTTGGTTGGAGGCGAGAATGGCCAAGAGCGTTTCATTTTGCGAAGTACTTTACTTTATACGAGTCTTAATTTTGCTTTAAAAATTTTACTCAAGCAATAACCAGCAAACTACTCGCAAAAACAACTCATAAAAACATCATACAATAAAAGGATTTAGCTTTGATTTACCTATCATTTTTATACAAAGCAGCGTTTTCATAAAAGAGTGTTTAATGCAGCAAACTTACTTTAGATTTACGATGGAACATCTACAAATGCAGCGGTTCGAAGATTCCCGTGCCCGGGAAATTTTGTCAGCCGAAGTGGCACAGTTCGAGTACAGTTCGTGCTTTGGTCTGAACAGGGTTTTCTGATGATTTTCCAAAGTATCTCAGGTGAGGAAACGATATATTAAGTTTTGCTGTTGCTTCTCAATCTTTTTTTTAGTCTAAAAAAAATGCTTTTGCTCAATATGTAGTTTTCTCAGCTCACAAGGTTTACTTTCTTTAGTAGATCTAAAGAGCGCAAGCCAAGCCCCTTAATTTTTTCATTTGTGCATATACATTATACAGCACATTAGTACTTCGAACTGCAAGATAGCATTTTTTGATCCGTAATCCCCTCCTAAAAATTTTTTGATCCCCCCCTGGGCTTAAGAAGTTTTTAGGAGAGAGTTGCGAATCAAAACATGGTTATTGCTAATCTAGTAGTTTTATCAAACTAAGAAAATCTGCATCATTTCGTTCCTGCTGATTGTTTGGCGATCATAACCTCGTCAATTTGCAAAAATAATGACGTTTTTCTTTACAGTATGTGAACAAGCTCCAAGCATTCCTAATGGCGAAATTGTCAATGATTTTGGCAGCGCTACGTCTTACGCTGTCAATGATACAATAAGTTACAAGTGTAACGATGGATTTGCTGCTGAAAATACCAGTGTCTTAACCAACATGTGCATTGAAGACGTTTCTGGAACTGATCCGCCAACCTGGTTACGAAATGAAATCATTCTTTCTCAGATTTGTCGACCAAGTAATCATTGATTGATTTCTTCATTTTTATCATCCTGCCACGAGAAAGCGAAGGAGGAGCTACGCTAAGACGAATCCAAACTTGCTCAGGAGTTGTCTTCGTTTCCGAGTTTTCCGCTTGAGTTAAAGTAGTTACTGAATAGCTTACTACAGCTGTAAACATTACTCGTACCATGTAACGGCATGTTATTTCTGTAGTGAAAGATAAAGAGAAGTTTAATTTAAAATTATATTTTAACGTTTAGCATGTCCTGATGCTCCACAACCAGCCAACGGAATGCTTGCATCTGGAATGGATGGTCGTCCACCTTACTTTGTCGGCGATGTGGTCAATTACGCTTGCATGAATGGATTTGCCACAAAAGATGAGACATTATTAAAAAACGAATGTGTTCAAAGTAGTTTGGAATCCTCTCAAGCAGTTTGGATGAAAAATGCGGAAGATCTTTCTGAAATATGCTTACCAAGTAATCGTCATAAGTGATTTGTTAGGCTCAGGAGCCATTCATTCATTCATTTTAAGGCAGGAATATCGGCAGACTTTTTCAATAATGTAGAAATACACTCACCCTCTCTGTTTGAACAGTTTAGAAGAGTGCTATTTTAGTCTCTGCAAAACTTTCCTCGGAATTTTTGTTATCAGAAGTTTTAACCCTGCAATCTTCAAGCACTTTTTTAAACAGAAATTTCGCTTTTGGTTAATTTTTGTGAGGAAATTAACTAATGCTTCAACTAGAGTTCGAAGAGTGATTTACATCAAATGCTACACCTCTGACGACGTATGTTAATAACTTTGTGTCAACGTTTTTGCTGGTTTTTTGTTTTGTAAATTTTATTAAGTAAAAAATGTCCGTAAAAACCGGCCGTTAGCTCAGTTGCTAAGCGCACGCTTTCGGTGCGGGAGGTCTGGGGTTCGATTCCCGGACCGGTCAAATCGGCACAGTGTCGCCAACGGCTCGCCACCGCTGCGACGTTTCTTCGGAGCTGTGTAGCCCAGGCGCTAAGCCGCGGAGATGGGCCCTGCCACTCGTTACACGCTTCAGCGTAATACAGTGAGTATAATGAAGATTTGATTTGATTTTAGTGTGTTTGCCTCCTCCTAACATCACAAACGGAGTGCTGGCTCCCGATCAAAATAGCACATCATCCTATTTTGTTAATGACACAATTCGCTATATCTGCAACCCTGGATTTTCTGTTGAAAATGCAAGTTTATTGGAAAATACGTGCATCAGAGATGCTTCCAATTCTCATCGCTCAAGATGGCTCACAAGCGAAGACGAACCGTCACTGATATGTCGTCCAAGTAAGTACGAAAAATTGTGACTGAAAATGTTACAACGAGGTTATAACAGCATCGTAGCAAATCAAGGAAGTTAATATTAGCTGAGCGGCTTTTCTGTTCCGACATGCAATAAAAATTTTGTTGGTAGATTAGCCAATAGGCAGTCAATTATGCACTCACAGAAAAATGGAAAACGTCATTATAATTGAAAGCCTTCATGTCCATAAAGATCAAATTATGTAGTACCAATTTTTTTCAACTTCTTAGAAAGATTTATTATCTTGCGGTTGAGATTCCTGAGTGGTAATATGCTAAGTTTTTATTTATCCTCATTCAGCCTTTGTCGAGGGTAAAACAGGATGTATATTGTGTAGGTTGCTGTCTTGTTCATTAAATTCTAAACGTATGAAAAACAAACTTTCTTATCTGATGCTGCATTTCGTTGTGGGAGTCCTTTTTGTCCAGCCAGTGTCAAATGAGGTTTTTGCGTTACTGCGTAGTAGAGCTTTGAATTTGAAGGCGAAAGTTTTAAAATAGTTATACTTTTATTAGCAAAGCTGCTACTTTTCATAACAAACGGTAATGAATTTACTAAAAATGTCAAAAGTCGGACGTAGTTTTGTAGGATTTTTAATTGCATTGGCACTACAAGCTTCCTTAAATGATGCTGGGTGTAAGGAAGCAAAGTTGTGTTGCTTTGGGCAAGACGATGATTGTAAGGACGAAAGCGAAGATTGTTACTGCGACTCTTATTGTAACTCGAGTAGTTACTACTGCTGCAGCGATTTTCAATCTTTCTGCGGCAACCGACTGAACCGAGGTATAAAAGTTTTCCATCGCGGATTTGGTCGTTAGTTACATTTCAATTTATATTTCGCTACAAGTGCCATGTTTAGCAAATAGAATTTATTGAAATATCATACATTGAGGTATATTTTTGTGAAAGCTCGAAATTTATAACTACGATGCTCCTAAGTTTGGGACATAATTTCTTCTTTTTTTTTAGACACTGCCACAGATTGAGTTCAACAAAAACGCATATGCTGCTTAGTTTAAAGAAATTACAAGACCGGATTAATGCATTTGCCATGCGGCAAACCCCGCACTTTTAGGGACTTAACTTTGGCTACGCATGAAGCAATCATTCCAATTTTTAAAATTGACCAAAAAAGATGTTTGTTGAATTTTCTATGCTCCTTTTTTGTAGCCCGCTTATTTTGGGTGGGTTGCGATGGCAGCGACTCAGATTTGAGTTTGCTAACATATCGGTATCTTGAAGCAAGTGGTAGAAGAGAGGCAAAACAACAAGGTCTTTAATGCACCTCTGCGGTTGGGTTTTGAGTCGTTCTCTGGGCCTCTGACCAATGGGTCTTGCGCACTGCAGGTGTTTAGTTTTCTTTCTTGGTATGTTTTGTTGTCAATGCAACAAAGCTTTTAAACTTGAAAAGCAAAATAAAGTTTAATTAGTACCCTGTTAATTTTTTTTACGGTCAACACTAATTGAAAATGATATTTAAACGTTGTATCAAAAACAAGTTACATTTTTTCTATCAATGCCACCAAGCCTGCGAAAGGGAGGCACTAAGCACTATTGCTTTAGAACTACTGTGGGGCCTCTAACCCATTTTTTCATTTTGAAGGCGTTTTTTGGACTTTGCATGTTTTTGCGAATAGCCAGCCGCCTTATTGCAAGTTTCCTGGTTGGAAAAAGTCTCACTGCAAGCCTGGCAAAGTATTAATTGGAAAACATTTTTTATCTTACAGCCAGCACATACTCAGAAGGCTATTGTTTTTTCGTAAACATGTTTTTGCTGTATAATAGTGCAGTCTAAAAATAAAGAACATCGTGAACGTTTTTAAAATTAACATTTCAAATTTTGCAACCGGCCCCACTATATGAGATAATTTGGCTGTGGCATAAATAGTACTTGGTATGCGCTTCCCGCTAAATCCTGGCTTATTTTTGACGAAAAACTTATCATGTTGAATGTAATACGTAATTCTGTTACTTTCATTTGTTAAACAAATATTTGCTGAGTCCACAAATTTCTATTATATTTTTTATAGTCTGCCCCCCTGTTCCATACATTTTTAACGGAGTGGTTGCTTCCAACCTTAGTCATTCGCCTCCCTACTTCAACAATGATACAGTCACTTACGTTTGTAACGATGGATTTGCAGCAGAAAATGATAGCGTTTTGGAGAACAAATGTATTGATGATGGTGTCGATTCAACTGGCTCAATATGGTTGAGAAACGCTGAAAATTTAGCTGGAATTTGCCGACCAAGTAATGTGGTTAATTCGTAACTGAAGTTATTTCGAATCCTAACTGAAGTTATGTTTAAATTCTATTGAACTAAATATTCAGCAGTGATTGAGGGAAACTGCGAAGTGAGCTTGCGATCTTCGAAACAAATTCTAAATTTCAAAACGACAGCATATCATGGTAGTTTTTATACGCAAAAATACAATATATTTTCAAAGTAAATAGAATATCTGCGTTGCTAACCAATTACTCTTATGTGCTCCCATTTCAGGATAAGAAGAAACTTAATCCATTAACAATTTTTGCCATGAAGGAAAGGTGCTGATTAGTTTATCGAGTATAAGACGTATCCAAAAGGATTTCTTTGTCTTGTGATCCCTTGAAATCTTTAAAAACTGTAAAAACGAAAGCTTGTAAATGAAATGCAAAAACGGAGAAATAGCGGATTAGAAAAAATATATCATATATCAGAAAAAAATCAAGAGAACTGCAAGTAAAGAAATAATATTACTTTAACGCTTTGCGTAGAATTTATGCGAAAATCACGCACCTTTTTTTTTTTGTAGTTTGTCCTTTTGTTCCAAATCTTTACAACGGATTTCTTGCCTCCAGTCGTAATGCTTGGCCACCCTACTTCAATAATGATACAGTCACTTACGAGTGTAACGATGGATTTGCAGCAGAAAATAATAGCTTATTGGAAAACAGGTGTATTGATGATGGCGTCAATTCAACTGGTTCAATATGGTTGAAAAATGACAAAAATTTAATTGGAATTTGCCAACCTAGTAATGCTTTTAATTAAATATAGATATGTAGGCCTAGCGCATCCTTGGTAACAAAAAACACTTATTTCACAGCAGCCTAAATAGGTTTGTATTACAAAATACAAGTTCGGTCGGTACATGATTTGCGAACTACAAAAAAAAAAAAAAAAACGACGGTAGCCGCAACCAAAAAAAAATTACAGATCGAGAGCTAATATACACACTTGGGGAAATTGATCGTAGCGTATCGACCTACCTTTAATCCTAGAGCGGCTCACAGATTTATTGCTAAACATTTTGCAGTAATATTACACATTATTCACAAACATTGTCATAACCTAGTTCTAATAGTCGCAACGGTAACACATCATCCAATAGTTTCCGCTCAAAACTGTTTCTATTGAATGCACAAAATGTTAAATTAGATCAGCGATAAAACTGAAAAAAAAATTGGCAAAAGTTTGTAGGTAAATCAGTGGTTCAGAATCATATTTTGATTATACACAATGTATTTAATCTAATTTATTTTTGTGTTTTTACATTCTGTTTGAATAAGATTAATCAGATTAATGGTCAAACTGAGTGTTGTGAGTACTAGGAGTATGAATTAACGCAAATATTGAGCACCGACGTGCCAATACTTACATGACCCATCTGGCCGTTTTAGAGCCCGTTAGCTCGGTTGCTTAGCGCACACGCTATCGGTGCGGGAGGTCTGGAGTTCAAATCCCGGGTCGGTCAAATCGGCACAGTGTCGCTAACGGCTCGCCACCGCTGCGACGTTCCTTCGGAGCTGTGTAGCCCAGGCGCTAAGTCGCGAAGATGGGCCCTGCCACTCGTTACACGCTTCGGCGTAATATCGCGAGTATAATGAAGATCTGATTTTTTTTAAAGATAAACTTATATTCAGTCAAAATGACTCTACAGGCTGTTTCGCGTTATTGCACTCCTTAGAGATTGTTATTCGTTTACATAACAAAACATTTCTTCAATAAATTTACGATAGTCTCAATACCAAACTACAATCTCAGCGTTGGGGAAGCTTTATCGATTCTCCCACGACTTTCCTTGTCAAGGAAACGTGTTGTTAAATTGACTTATCAGAAATAACTTTCCTGACTTATGATCACTTCCTACTGCGGTAAAATGAAAGAACCGTGGGATTTCATAAATACGAATGCAACTTATATGCACAGATTGTGATTTTAGAAGTTTGCTAATGCAGGAATGGTTTTTACTGTTGATGTTTGTTAAGCTCAGAATTTGTAAGTTCAATTTCATCACAAATGCTTCACTGCATCACCAAAATCGGAAGTTTTATAGTACTATTGGGAGCAATCTTGCGTAATAATGCAAATGATGCTCAGTGTAGTAATGCAAATTTGTGCTGTCCAGGGCAAAATTCTTCATGCCAAATATTAAGCAATAATTGCTTTTACGACTTTTACTGTTTGCAAGCTAACGACTGTTGCGTTGATTATGAAGATTATTGTCTCAATCAAGGTACACATACTATTGCGTCACATATCTTTATTTTGATTGGTACTTGCAACCTGCAGCGCGAAACAAAATTTTAAAACTTCTAGAGATGCGAATCGATATCAACTCGAAGATCTAGATCAGGAATGGACAACCCCTGGCACGCGTGCCGATTTTGACCTGCGAGCTCGTATATCTGGCACGCGAGCGAGACCACGGAAACAAGTTGACGGCAGTGCAGCAGCAGAAGTGTCACTGATCAACATACGATCCTTTTCTTTTTTTCTTATAGAACATCTGAGGACTCTCTTCACCGTCATTTTCAGTGGAAAACAGGACATCTGAGGGGTGAAAACTTTTTTTTTTGCTCTTCACCAATGTTTTTAGTTGAAAATAGGACTTCTGAGGGCGTGAGACCTTTTTTTTTGCTTTCCACCGATGTTTTCAGTGGAAAACACGAAATCTGACAATGTGAAGACTTTTTTTGCTCTCCACGGATGATTTCAGTGGAAAGCAGGACATCTGAAGGCGTGAAGATTTTTCTTTTGTTTTTACAATCAGTGTGATCAAATAGCCTGACTAGGGCCACTCATTGTCTAAATCCGGCCCTGGTTTTCACGGACTGTCAGTAGGCACGCGCAAAAATCTGGCCATTAGTTTTAGCCGATTTTGGTACCCAGAGCAAAAAAGATTACCCACTCCTGAACTACATCGTTTTGCGGAATTTAAGCTTTATCTCATAAAGAAAATTGTTTAACCTAAAACTAACAGGTGTACTCATTTAAGCCATTCCTCAAAATTACATTTTGTACAGCTGAAATACTGGAAGAAGATGCCTGCAGAACCTACTCTTGCCGTCTGAATTCTTTCCTCCTGTTTAGCAGCAATAAAAACACTCTATTTAAAAGCATTTTTTTAGAACTTGTTTTAGCCAGCAATAATTTCATCGTGTCATACAACGTCTTTTAAAGCTATATAAGCTCAGTGGCTGAGATAAGATAAATATCTTAAGATAAACGTCAAATAAAAAGTCAAAATTTTTTACCGCTTTACCTTGCATTTACTCGTGCAATCACACAGTCTTATTTTATAGCTTGTCCTGCAGTACCAAACCTTTTGAACGGATTTCTCGTTGCCAATCTCAGTGGTTCGCTTCCCTACTTCGATAATGACACAGTCACTTACCAGTGTAACAATGGATTTGCTGCAGAAAATAGCAGCTTGTTAGAGAACAAATGCATTGATGATGGTTTCGATTCAACTGGCTCAATATGGTTGAGAAATGCTGAAAACTTAACTAAAGTTTGCCGACTTGGTAATTTTTGTTGATAAGATGTACTCCTAGATCAGTGAAGATGTGCTGACTCAAACGCTTCAGTAACGTATTACAAAAGTGCATTTTCTTTTCCTACTTGGCAAGGCATCATGAGATTATATAGCATTATACCTAAAGCAGTTATTCAAGTGGTTAAAACTATTCTGGTAAGATAAGATGTTGAAAAATTAACTAACCTAGCAACTGGAAACACAGGCACTTGGCTGTAGCCTGTAGTTGCTGAAAAAGATCATATTATGTAATTAAAAGGGACGATCATCAGCTTTTGTCTATTTTTAACTGTAGTGGAAACTATCACGTAAACGCAAGACATGATCAATCAGTATTATGAATAGTCAGTTTTATACAATGTTTTTGTTTTTCAGCTTGTCATGCTGCTCCAAATATTACCAACGGAAAGATCGTTCCCACTTTGGGAACTTCACCCCCTTATTTTGTGAACAAAACGCTCACGTACATTTGCAACAGTGGGTTTGCTGCTGAAAATGACAGTGTTTTGACAAACGTGTGTGTTCAAGATATTTTGAATGCTAATCTGGCGTTGTGGGAGAAAAATGATGATGATCTTTCAAAATTATGCCGACCAAGTAGGCTTTAAAGAGATTCATGGTGATGGTGATGCGAACTTTTTTTAAGGACGTGACTTAAATGGAAAAACTCGACAGTGCTTAGGGGCAAACTGCGAACTTTGAATCAAATTAGAAATTGAACGGTTACGCTGAACCGTTCATTCAACTTGTTACGCTGGATCTGTCACTCTCCAGCTGTACCACTAATCTACTGTATTATGAACCATCTCAGTATTTCAATTTAGCATATCGATGGTGAAAATGTAAAACCTCCTCGTAAGTGCAAATTTTCGAATTTTTTTATTGGCTTAAATTTGGCTTAATTAAATTTATTGGCATGCTTCATGTACTGAAAAAATTACTTGGGCAAAGTTTCGATTCGGAAATGACGTCAACGTTTATAATGTAAAACCTCTTATGATGCTTATAATTAGAATGCTTATAGCGCTAGTAATGCGATGTCTTAAGCAATTTAAGCTGTTTATTCGAATAGTTTATTTTTGAAGTTTTGATAAAGTTTTTAACATTAACATGATCCTTCAGTAGACATTGATTAAAGTTCGTATACTTTGATATATTTTATGACGTCATAAGGTCAATGACGTCATTACAGTATGATATACTGTTTTTTTCCTCTCGTTGCATTGTTGACGTCAACTAGGCTATTATTTCCTAAACGCTGAATTAATTTTTTGGCTTTACATTATTGAAACGCAAAACCTTGTACTATGGTTCAAAAACCCAAACTTGATTAGAAGTTGTTAACGCAAAACCTCGTGTGTGCTAATTACTCCCGAAAGAGAAACATTTGAAAATTTTTGACGACCTTGTTAATTCGAAAGCTTTAAAAACCATCATTTTTGATATTACCAATTTTTTATTTCAACAGCAAAAAAAAATGGAAAGTTTTTTTTTAGCTTTCTCAAAGCAGTAAAAAATCATATACGAGGTTTTGCATTTTCACCATCGATATACTAATTTTTACGTATGAGGCAAGTACAATAAGCCTTACGTCATCATACACAACAGAAGCATAGCCTAACTGTTGATAGAATATGCAACAAATTTGATGTTTTGAAATGTGTAAAATTTTAAATTTCGGAAACGTTTTTTCTGAGTATTTGCTGGTTTGGATATAAAACATTCCAATCATTGTAATTGATTTGTTTCAGCATGTTCTAGCCCTCCAAACATTGCCAACGGATTTAAAGCAAATGATTCTTTCCCATACTTTGTCAACAAAACCATTGCTTACGCTTGTAATTCTGGGTATGCCGCTGAACATCCAAAAATGTTGGAAAATGTCTGCACCAAGAACGCTTCTGTTGCTAACCAACCATTTTGGTTTAAAACTGAAGGAACACTTTCACAAATATGTCGGCCAGGTAGGTGATTGTAACCTATTGGCTTTGGGATTGATAAAATGTAAAGGTACCCCGACGAAGTACAGTAAAACTAAATTGAATGTCAAAACTCATGTTAAAAATTACGTAGAGAATTACAGCATTCTAATAAAATTATTTTGACGATTTCGCATCAAAAAATTCAAAATTAATACGTTGGTAGAAATTACGGTTTAAAATGTAAGCAGTAGGCTAATACTTTTGACTGATTTTAGCATCCAGCTGCAATTTCTACCAGCTTAGTAAAACAAAAATGAAAGGAATGTGCAAGGGACAAATTAATGTTTCAACTATAACAAAAGTCTCGTCAGCCTTGCTACGCACACCCAATCCAGGCTTTTCTTACAAAAACCGATTTAGCCGATGTCTAAAAATCCTTACTGTTTCATTTTTCAAAAATGTCTTCGACAGAAGCATGTGTGTTGAAAGTTTTGCTGCGTCCTTCACTCCCAAAGTGTGTGTTCGTATTTCATAATGCTTTTTCTTAGCTTGTTCCGAAGCTCCTGTCTTAGCCAATGGAGTAATTTCCTCACAACTTGTGGACACGCCGCCGTACTTTGTCAACGAAGGTATTACCTACGTGTGCAACCCTGGGTTTGCTGCTAAAAATGCTAATCTTCTGGAAAATGTATGTGCTGAAAGTCTTCATGATACCAGTCGCGCACTTTGGACGAAAAATGACGCAGAACTCTCTGAAGTATGCCAACCAAGTAAGGTTTTCATCATTTTCTTGTGCTTTATATGCCGAGACTTTTCCCTATTCTACGATAGCCCATAATTTACTGAAGTATAAAATGCAAATCGGATTAAAGGACCGTAAGGCAATGGGCTGCAATGATCTTAGAACTAATTTGAGCGCAGAAAAATTTTGTTTTTTTTGTTGATACTTTTCTTTTTTCAGTATGTTCTGACGTTCCAAACATCACCAATGGAATAATCTCTTCTAGTTTTGAAGATACGCGTCCATATTTTGTCAATGAAACCATAAACTACCATTGTATTGATGGCTTTGCTGCTGAAGATAATCGCGTATTGGAAAACATTTGCGTTCAAGATTTTAATACAAACGAGTTGCGATGGTTAAAAAACGATGAAAATCTCACAACATTATGCCAACCTGGTAAAGCACTAAACAAAAAACGAAAGAAAATTATGAGACAAAGACAAAAACCAAAAGAAGGCGATCAGTGTAAAATAAAACTACAAGCTTTAAAGAGAATAGAAGATTTTCTGTATTCATAAGGATACTGAGAGAAGGCCAGAAAATTGACACCTAATCGAGAAAAATCTAAGTTAGCGTCATTGGTTTAGTATATCCTTAAAACTGTTCGAACTATAATCTGTTGTAACTTGAACTCGGGGTGCAACGTTTTCGTTAATGCATTTAATTATCTTGTATTCTTACGCTGCATTTTAGTTTATCATGCATTCTAAGGTTTCAATGAACACAATAAATCAGACCTGTGAGATACGGGTTTTTAAGATAAAAGAAAAAATTTTCGGCCTAAAGACTGCGAAAGTGATGATAGGACCTCGCACAGTCGACAGTGTTTATTAATGTTGCTCTATCTATTTCAGCCTGTCCACCTGCTCCAAATATTACCAATGGAATAATAGCCTCGAATCTCGACAACTCTTCATCATATTTTGTGAACGAAACCATCTCGTACACTTGCAATGATGGATTTGCTGCTGCAGATGAAAGTTTATTGAAAAACATGTGCGTAAAAAAAAGCAATGAATCTCATCTCGTGTGGGAGAAGGACAAAGCAGCACTTCAATCGCTTTGCCAGCCAGGTAATGTTTTTCCGTATGTTCATCTTATTTCATGATGTTCTTGAAGCCTGACGGAATTCCGCAAAAAAGAGCATTAATATTTAATGACTTGTGTTTCATATCGTGGCCGTAAAATTGCTTCAAATGCTAACAAACGTAACAAACATATATGTGATTGGTTGAAATATCTCCACGCAATTCGAACGACTTTTTTTTCTAGTGACAACGCCCTTAAAGGCTTCCACCACTCCAACGACAACTCATGAGCCTGTACCAGGTAACTGCTTATATTGTGTATGTACGTTTTTCGACCGTCGTATGTTGAAACAGCTTTTGTTATGGATATTGTGTTACAGTATATGTGAATGCTTTTCTAACTACCTGCATCTGTTTGTGCTGTTTCCTAGCAACTTAAATCTTGTAGCGGGAAGACTAATTCCAATGGCTGCGATACTGAGTGCTGACTGTAATCAGCTCCACATTAATCTTTAATATACAACTAATTTTTTACTGCATTTCAAAACCCATTAATAGAACTAAAAGAACATCATTTCAACTGAATTTTTTTAAAGAAGGTGCTCACTACTATATGCGTGACAATTTGATTATATTGCCTAAGAAAAATTAAGCTTTAGTGGGTTCACAAAAATGAGCAAGTAATCATCATCCTCTACATTGAAATGTTAAAAAATATTCCAGATGTTGATGTGTTAACCAGCATGACTGATTTGTTTTGCAGTAATTTTGTTTTGTTCCTCTCACGATTTAAGATACAACGGAAATATTTATTCATTTAACGATACAGAGGTTTACGGTTTAGCATTATCATCGCAAAAATGCAATTCTACAAGTAAGTGATCTGTTTTATAACATGCTTCTCGGTTACCGATTGGTAACGGCTACATTTTGACAAACCAAATATTTTAAATCTATCGCTTATGCGTTTAAAGCAGCTGTGTCAATTTCATCGTAAAGTAAATCTAAGTTATACCTCAAAAAATTTGAAATAAGTCACTCGCTCATGTCTGTAGTGAATACCTATCAGCTATGCCAGGGGTGGGCAAACTACGGCCCGCATGCGGCCCGCGGGCACTTACAGAAATACAAACCTTGCTCATTAGTTCTTACTGTAGAGATGGCATGGGCCGCTATAAGAGACCCGCTAACTAGCCGCTACCAATTTTTGAAATCACTTTCAACTTTCATTTTTCTGTTAAATGCGGTTGAATTTTCATAGAAGAATGGGCCTTGGGCAGGCTGGGCTTTGTTTCTGGGATGAGTTTCCGGGAAGGTTATCGCCACTGTGCAAGAGGTTCCGGGCCAAGGGCGGTCCTGGTTGCAAAAAAAGTCAGCCCGTGCCACCTCTACGATTATACCTTGCTGATATTAAGTGGAATATTAGGACATTTGCGGACGTTTGAGAGAAAATTAGGACATCTGCGGACGGAGAACCTTTTTCTGTTTGTTACCTGATTTAAAGTGGAAATTAGGACATTTGCAGTCGTGACGACCCTTTTTATTTTGCTCTACCAATCAGTTCGGCCCTCGGCTTCAAGGTTTTTTGCAATGCGGACCTTTGTGCGAAAAGTTTGCCCACCCCTGAACTATGCGATCCCAACGAAGCTTTTGTGCATTACATGTTAGAAAATGGATTTACACTGTGCTTAATTTCACTTGAGAATGAAAACCTGAATCGTGAAAAAAAATCAAAACAGCTGTGATTATCAGCTCTGCTGGCTTTCTGTCCATCTCTTTGCTCTGCGTGAGTTTGCACTTCAAAAGTACTAACTAGTTCGCATTAAATTTAACCGCAAATGAAATCAAAGCAAAGGCAAAGGTGTAAAATGAAGATTGCCGTCGTAATGAAACTAATATAGCAAAATATCAGAGGCGTGAAAATTCTTTCACCAAAAGCCGCAAGACGCCGCCACGTTTTAAAACAAAGAATTACTTTGTTTGATGGACAGCTCGTCTTAGTAATGAAGTCAAATAAATTTTACTGCCACAGAATGACAAAATAGTTACTTCACTCTTTCAAAGAAATGGAGCTGGGAACAATGGGAAGCATTTTGCGACCTACAAATATCGCAAAAACATCGCAAAAATCGCAGATTTTTTTTCATCATTTATGCGATGCGATTACTAATGTGATTTTTTTTATGTGTATCGATGCGATTCTTGGATGCGATATTTTTGAAAAAAAAACGTTCAATTCGATGCGATTTCGATTGCTATGCGATTGTCATCCCTGATAATAATGTAAGCTGCAGCCCTAGGTGCGGCCGACTCAGATGACCGTGAGGTCTTTCGACGTTTTCGATTAGTGCTCTTTATTTTAGCGTTCTGCCAGAATAAACTTGACTTAACTTGACTATTGCCGCATTTTTTTAGTTGGCATTATTTCAGCAAACTAGCTTTAGTGAAAACTTATATTGTAGAATTGTTTCTGCGTAAACACAGTCCCTCGAATCATTTTGAACATTTTTCAATTGATTCACTTAGGCCTAGTATTTTCTGGAAAAAGATGGAATTATATGCGGATGTCTTGATCTGTATCAACTTGCGTAACGCAAAATCACGTTGTAATGAACCACTAAAACGGAGCTGAGATTTCTTTTATATTTTATAATCTCTAAAATAAATAATGTCTTGCAGCTAGGCAAAGCAAGATAGGTAAAGTTGTGACGAGCTACATGACATCATAAAAATAAATAACTGGCTTAGTGGTAGTCGCTTAACTTTAATTGATCGTATAAAACCTACATTGAAGAGGGGAAAGTCAACTATTTATGTGTGTATTTAGAGTTTCCACTAGCCACCATCCGATGTCTTCCTACTGAATCAAATAATGAACCAAAATCTGAAAACGACACTGGAGGAATATTTGACTTGTCTAGCTTGCAAGAACTTCCATGTGGAATAACTTTGAACAACATCACAAGTGCAACTGCTGAAAACCTGCCGCAGCTGGAAGTTCTTACGTCAAAACCAGATTTGTTAGATATAGATCAAGTAACAAAAGCAACTGAAATTTTGGCTAATTTTCGAACTTCTCCTAATGAAGAAGTAAGTTTGCGAGCTATACAACAGACATAATATTTAGGTCAATCGTACATGAAATATTTGTTTATTCGCTAGCAAAAACTTTCAGCGAAATGCATTTGCTTATTACTTTATTAGTTATAAATTATATTGTAGTTTTTTTTGTGTGTATTTGCTAGCGTGCCTAGGTTGTGCTTGTGGAATAACAGCTCAACTGCAGTATCATGCAGCACCTAAGCACTTTAATATTTAGATATCACAAGTTGCTCTACTAAGTGTCACTAATACAATTACGAATTTGGCCATTGGAGTGGATTCAACTACAACAAACAGCACCAGGTTTAGCAACTATAGTTTCTTAACTGTTTGTTGCATTACAAATATTTTTTTTGTCATAAATCATCTTTCTAGCTTCGGTTAAACCAGAAGTTCTCAACGGGGAACCATTGGCCCCCAGGGGGGCACGGCACATTAAACAGGGCAACCACAAGTGCAAGATTTGTTAGTGGTAATTAACCACTTCAGGCCAGCTGACAGCTGCAGCTACCATAAATGAAATACCGACCAAAGTTTATCGCTGAGCAGGGGGGCACTGATGTTAAGAGTCTCTAAAAGAGGCCACAAACCATAAAAGTTGAGAAGTACGGGTTTAAACCATCTTCATTGATGTATTTTTTGCTAATACCAGGTATTGCGAGTTCCTAATGCCCTTTACTGCAATCTGGTGCGCAGACACAACAGGTACAAGCGAAGAAAACTGCTGCAACAATCAGGGCCGTTGAGAGCCAAACCCAGGCCCGGTATTAAAATTAAAACTGGGTTCCCTGCAAAAATGACAAAAACAATGGTCTGCCAAAATGATAAATAGAATGATTCGCCAGACGGTCCACTTTGTTATTTTAAAATTGATTAACAACCACAAAAAAAAAAGACAATGATACTTTTGAACGGGCGATGTTTACTGTTTAAGTATTCTAGTTGAATCAAAATTGATTAACAACCAAAAAAAAGTCAATGATACTCGTGAACGGATGATTCTTACTGTTTAAGTATCCTAGCTAAAATACATCATTTAGCTAACTCACAGCACAGTAGTATATCAAACCTTTAACAGCCTCTGTTGTTGCACGAAAAATCGGACCCTACGTAACTGACTATACCATTAGAAATGCTTCTGGCATTGCTCAGGTATGCAAAATACGTAAATACAATTTCCATTAGCAGCTTTTGCAACCATGAACATTAACATAACAGCACTTCCATGGTGTTAGCATCTGTCCATGCCTAATGTCTGACAAAAAGTACTACATGACGTGTATCTGGTAAGGATGGGCAGATTTTAGAACAGTTGCCGTAATACTAGAATTTGATATTTTATGGTATTACACCCAGCTTTAATTATTGACAGTATAATAGCATATGCAGTACTTATGCCACAATCAGCAATATAATTGGCTCTACTTATAGAGCCCACTTTAAGCATCTGCAAATTTATAAAGAAGATAAATACTGCTTATTGCAATGAATGGCATTTAAAAAAAAGAAAAACTGAAACAACTTTTCTCAAGTTCAATGCATAACAGCTTAATCAAAAGTACTGTACCGTAGTTATCTAGGCAGGTTCAAAATTTTCAAGCTAGCAACTACTTGTCTGCAATAGCACATTCTTATGCTTTACATTAACGTGATATATACATGAAGCTTTAGTTTGCATTTTGATCATTTTACAGGTGTCACAATAATAAAAACTCAAGACACGCAGCACGAAAAAAAATTAAAAATCTCTGGTTCTACTACAGAAACTGTATGGTACTAACTACATATGACTTGAATCCTTTAAGCACACCACTGAGCCACTGCTGCTAAAAATTGCAGAAATTGTCGCAAATCATTTGTGCTTATAATATTTTACAACCTAGTACTTTTCTGCAAATCTGCAATAGCATGTTCCTAGGCTTTACCTTTACATGAAATATACTGTACCGTACAAAGCCTAAAACTTCAGCTAAAACTAAAACCTAAAACTTGTAACGAGTCAGCTTTTCATCAAACAAATCGAGTCAGTCGATCATGTTAAATATAATAACATTTTCAGAACTACTATGTTTTACGTTCATAAAAACAACCACGTTTTTCAAAATGTTTATTTTGCTCGAGTAAAATGTTTTTTCGATATTTGCAAAAAGCTTTATTTCAAATATGAGAGTTATATTCTTTGTATTAGAGCGACTGAAACTAAGTCAAATCTTTTGAAGACACTCAATACATTTGCATCTTCAGTCTCAATACCTGATGGTAATGAGACATCAAAAGTTGATGTACGAACAGAGGATATAAATATTCAGGTAAATATCAACAATATTTTGAATATTGGGAGTTAAATGTGAATATGGCGTATGAGCTTAAAAATCATGAGACCGCAGTTGAACGCCGTTTATCGAATTTTTATCAGATAGACCTAGTTGTAGATATATTTTTAGAATAAAGTAAGTAGATTGCCAGCGGCTGCGACATTTCTTCAGAGCTGTGTTGCCCACTCGCCAAGCTGTAAGATAAGCCCTGCCCCTCGTTACACGCTTCGACGTAATTTCGCGAGTATAGCCTTATGAAGAGTTGATTTTTGATTGGTTTTTAAGCTGATTGCAAGCAATGCTTTAGAGTTGTTGGAAAACCTTTAAGGCCATTCTTTAAGTCTGTTGCCTTGATGAGCATTGATCTATTCTAGAACGTCACATAATATTGCTTTATTAGATTGTTGTGTGTATCGCTCGATGTTATTGAACATTGTACAGATTTACGTGATGTATTTTACAGGCTGCCCGGGTAGTACCGGTAGCTGACAGTGGAAATGGAAGCAATAGCACTCAATTTCCTGATTTTACATTTGATTTGAGTTTTGGATCCAATGAAGCAAGTACTCTGGTAACCGTTCCATCGGATACACTTTCCAGGCTTGCAGAGTACAGCTCGTCAAAAGCACCAACTCTCCAGGCTACTGTGGTCGGCGGAAGATTGTCGCTGACTTCAAATCAAAACACGTCCCAGGTATTTCAAATTAGAACTAACAATTAAAGAACATGATGTTGCACATAAGATAGGCTAGAAAACAAAACTAATTCAACAAATACTGTAAACGCCACATGGAACAACCCAGACGTATGTACAAATTTGTCCTTTTGGAGTTGACACAAATAGCAACGTGTGCCAAACTTAACTTGATTCTGTTTTGTCATTGAATAAAATATTTGAAATGAACCGCGAAACCAGAGATGCTAAATCTGTGTCCATAAATACTTTTTCTTTCCTGCTTACAGGTTGTTTCGGTGACGGCGAAAAACTCAAGTGATGTACAGTTTTCTTTGGAACTTTCATTTGGAAACGTACGAATTCCAGAGCCTGCAAGTGAATTAGACATACCTTTGAAAGTGAGTTGCGATAAGCTAAGTTAAAATGTGTCGCAAAAGTTGATTTTCTAACTCCATAATCTGAAATATTCAGCGTCGCCTTAACAAAGCGGAAATATCTCGATGGGACTTTCAGACCTCGCAATGGAAGCCGGCTGCTGGTCAATGTGTTCAAAGCAATCCAAATAAACCCGATTACACTTGCGAAAGCTTTGCTAGCTTTAGTATTTTGTTTGTAAGTACCAAGTTTTTCACTTCGTAATCTTTTGCTTTTTGTTTAGCGTAAAATACTGTAGTTGTGTTTGTTGACTCGTGGTGTTGTGTTCAGTATAACGTGCCAGCAGACTCAACTGATTGCTAAAAGAGTTAAGAAAGATAATTGGTATTTTTTAGAAATTCCCACAGGTGAACCACCGTTTACAGAATCAAAAGCTAGCGCTATGAAACGCAATGTAATTTCGTAATCGCACTATTTCCTGAATGCTTTACGATACGATTGATTCTGCGTTTGAATTTTTATCTTCACGAATAAATCTGAGAAGTCCTATTGATAGTTAATTATGCATTTGTGCATTTTGATGAGAATACTTTAAAGCAATTTCTATTTTTAGACGTCTAAAGTGGTTCCATCCATTTTGGCTTTACGAGCAGTTAGTTACATCGGGTGTAGCTTGTCAATCATCTTTCTTACTTTAACTGCGTTTATTCATCTACGTTTCAGGTAGGAACTGATTCATATCTTTAAATTTCCGCTGAACTGGACAACCACCCTGACGTGTGCGTTTGTTTTTATCGCTAATAAGAGGGCATTTGCAAAAAGAATCGCTGCGGAATCTTGTTTGTTGTTGGGCCCAGTGCTCTAACTTGCTACAATCAAGGCTTATTGCTTCTCTTTAAAGCAGAGATGTCTTGCATGTGCTTTGTTTCTACCAAATGAAGTAATAAATTTATGCCTACATGGCCTTTTATATCAATGCAATTATTTTTGATTTGCAATTATAACAGACTACAAAAAATATTTGAAAAAGAGACGTTGGTAGGAAAATCACTAAGCCTTCTACTCATAGCTGTAGGCTGCAATAAAAACAATACTCCGAACCATTATACTACGCTGCAGATCAATACAGGAAAAGCCACAGGAAGTAATGCTGCATTGTGCTGATGATTTAATTTATATTGTTACCTTATTGCTATGCTATTTGTTCCTTTATAATTTTTTATCGTTAACGTAGATCTAATCAGGCTAAAAAATTGTGAAAACTTGGAAAAAACTTCATTACGTGACATAAAATTGGTGTTTTTTAAATTTAAGTTTTTCAAAAGAGGCTTCGCCACACTTTCTGTCCTTTTCAAACGTTTTCTCTATAGAAATGTAGCACTGAAATAAACTGCTTTACAGTGAGCTTCGAAGAAAGCCAACGACAACAACGTTAGTCAACATATGCGTTTGCCTGGTGGCTGTTTACTTCTTCTACGTGGTTGGAGTGGATAAAGCTTACAATGAAACTGCGTGTAATGGAATGACTTTCTTGTTGCATTACTTCACTTTGACCAGTATTGCTTGGATGACCATAAATGCGGTGCAAATGTACAGAGCATTTACTCAGGTAATTTGGTTTGGTTAAACAAAGTCTAAATATTGTATCTATGTTAGTGAAATTCTCATGCTAATGTCTTTTACGATTTTTAATCATAAACTTTGAGTTGTTAAACACTGCTGAGTATACACGTAATCAGCAATCGAGTGAATGTGTTAGGACTGGTGTTAAGCTACAGCTAAACATATTTGGAGCTGGGCCTGAGTAACTAATTTGATCAAATGCAAAGGGCTTGTGATATGAAGCTGACATCCAATTTTTGGTGTACTCTTCACATTCGGGCAACAGCGACTGTTAAAACCTTAAAAGACAGATGTTATCACAGCCACATGGGCCATAATGGATTGAGGAGGAAAAATTAAGCGCTGTAATCTTGTAACTGGATGTTTCAACAACATAGATGTAACTGTCATCATAAAGGGTGTATGCATGGCGATATGAAACTGTATAAACTAGAATTAATTTTACAATTCTAATTTTTACGTTGTTGTGCAGCTGTCTTATGCGAAAAGCAACAAGTCTATCATGCTGTACGTTTTGGCTTACGGTGTACCATTTCTTATAGTTCTGATCAATTTTTGCGTGACGTCTCTCTACCTTGACAAATACAACAACCCAGAAGGTAAGTGATAATTTCTAATGTAAAACCTTGTTTACCCACTTACAATTTGCCATGAATTAGCATCTAGCTTCTTTTACCATAATGAAATCACAAAGCAAACTGATTACAATTACCTCAAAAGTGTCGAGGAAGCAAAAAGACTTCTGTTTCCATCGACAGGAGAGGGACAACGTTGCAAAATCGTTCCGTAGTGAAGCATTTTTGCTTCATATTCGTCATCGTTCAATGCTAAATTTATTCACCATTCTTTTCAATGCATTGTTGTTTCATTTTCCATATCACTACTTGGAGGCAGCAATGAGTTTTTACGATAAATATTCTGTAACTGTGAACAGCAAAAAACACGTTGAATTTGCAGATATTCCTGACATATTTTACATTCATAAGTGGTACTCAACGTTAGTCTTCTTCACAGACAAATCATTTTGTTGGTTACTTTTAAAAAAGGATCAGGAGACTGCCCAAATTAGACTGACAAATCGTAAATACATTCAGACTTTGTTCGTGATAGAAATTGATTTCCAATTTTTGATGCAAAGATTTTGGTTTCACGTTACAGTTATATCGTTAACATGCTTTTGGTAGGCATATTTAACTATATTTCTTCGTTCAGATCCTTTCTTCGAATCACTTTACCGCTACAAGCATGTTTGTTGGCTGCAAGCTCCTTCGATGATTTGGGGATTTTTGGTTCCGCTTGGATTACTGATGCTCGTGAACTATGTGATTTTTGGAATACTGCTTCGAAAAGTGATTTGCAGAAAGAAGAAGGTAGGGAAGTTTTTCAGTTTCACGGTTCTAGTTTTTTTGATATTCGCTATTATTAGCTTACTGATAATCAGGGGCGGATTAACAGTACGTGGGGCCCTGGGCTAATTTAATAATGGGGCCCCTCTTTCTTAAGTTCAGCGAAAGCTTTATACAAAAAACAGCTTCAAAAAACAAAACAATGCCAATATTGACCAGTCGCGTAAAAAGACCAGTATGGACTTTTTGTGCTTTGTTCAGCACGCTCAATTACTGCCTTTGAGTTCCACTGACTAAGATCAAATATATTATTCTTTGTTAAAAACAATTAGTGCATTTCCATTACATCGATTTACCCAATCGGTTTAATGGGTTTATATTTTCCTTTGTTTAATTTTACAATCGTTTTTACGCGTACGGTACTTATATAATGAACGAACGAAAAAAATAGAATCATTTTTAAATCGTTTTTAGTCACGTCGGCAGCGAGACCGAACGGTCTGAAGCGCCGTTTTTATGGCGACCATGATGAGTCTAAAGGTCGCGGTTCAACTCCTACCCTCGACATGTTGTTGTGCTCTTGGATAAGGTACTTCACAATATATGTCGCTGCTAGGTGGCTTGAAGAAGCAGCAAATTGAACAAAAGACAAGAAGAGGAACCTCAAAAGAGTTAACCCCCAAGCGAGTGAGAATATCTAATCTGACTCATAGCGATACAATTCGCTTTCTTGTGAATGGAGGATAAAAATGGAAAATCAATTTAAAAAAAATTGCTACTTGCTACCCTGGTAAAAAAGTCGTCAGTTTGGGCGTCTTTTTTGCAATCTTATCTTTCTTTCGCTTTTTTTCTGAAGCTACTGCTCGTTTTTGCGCTCCACTGAGATAAAGTTTAATACGCTTCATTACTGTAATACTATAATATCTGCGAAAAGAAGGATACACAGTGTTACCTGGTTGCTACCATTACTGGCTACTGTAACTCTGTGAGGAAGAGCTGGGTTCGCTTTTTGCGCTGGGTTAGCGCTGACAAAGTGCTGCCAACGGCCCACCACTGCTGCAACAATTTCTGTGAAAGCAAAATATGTTCCTAGGGCGGGGATGGGTGTAGCGTCCACCTTAACTCTCAACCCTGCCCAACTTCTTTAATGGAAATGGTACGGTTGCTCATAGAATTCGTCTTAAAAAAATGCTAACTTGAATAATGTGTTTTTACATTCGTTTTTCTCTTGTATGTTTCGAACCTCAACAGTTAGCCTACCTGTGATTGGTCAATGCCGAATAGGGTTTACATGTGCTATCCGCTTCGGCCACTGGATCTTTCTTTGGCATTTCTTGAATACGTTAAATTCTGGATGTTCTTCCTGTCCATAACCAATAATGTTTTCGGCTGCAATCGAACCAGTAACTGTCAGATTGCAAAGCCAAATCACAAGCCACTACTAACTTAAGTGCGGTACCGGTAAGTTGAACAATTAAAATCAACATACATTTGTGTCCTTTAGGCTGGGTAAAGGGCCAAAAGCTTCTGTTCGGAATCAAATTCATAGTCACGACGAGGCCTCACTGGAGACCATAGCCTAGGCTATAGGCATATAATTTTTGAAATATAGCTATGCCTTTTTTATAAAAATCAAACTATACTATGCTAGTGCTCTCTGCAATAGATTTTATTCTTTCACGTTAAAACTGGAACTACCACATATTCTAGAGTGTAAAGTTATGAAGCCTTGATGTTGTAGCTAGCCTACCGTTGTACGATGGTGTAATAATTTTTAAAGCTAGATTCATTAAACATTTTCTGCTAGTATAACCTCAACTGTGGTCTGGCACTCTTGCCGGCAAGTGGTAATCAAGTGTTATCAGTGTCATCGTTTGTTCATTACTACCTGAAGTAACATTTATCTTATTCTCTATTGTGACGTTTGAATCGTCAAAAAGCGGAAAACTTTGAAAAAAATTGCTGTGCGCGACCTACAAAGCAATAATGTTAGCTCATAACAATTGCGATTCTTACTTTGAGACGATTTTTACTTATAAATATTATTATTGAGTTAACTAACAACTTATCACATTTATCCCCAAGGCCCCAACCCCTCAGCGCCAAAATTTTAAAAACTTTGGTAATTTTTACAAGTGAAAACCTTTTTTAAAAATCAAAAACATTTTTTGTCAAAAAAAAAATTTTGGAAAAATGTAAATTTGAGGGGCCCCTGGGCTTCAGCCCGCTCCGCCCCCCCCCCTCCTTAATCCGCCACTGTTGATAATGAACGCAAAGGCTACGCTGGATTCATTTCGAACAGCATGTCATTCAAAAATTTATCATATCCGTTGGATTCATTAGCCTACTCCAGTGGTTCTCAACCTTTTTTATCTCATGCACCCTTTTAATCCTTATTCACAGATAAATTCCCCCCTTAGAAATTTAGTTTATAAGAAATGCTTTTACATCAGTACACTAAACTCTTCACAATTGATAAGCTCTTTGGCCTCTAATTTAAATAATACAAAAGTAGTAGCAATAACTTTTCTGAATGATATATTTAAAAGAATAGAATAATTCAAAACACAAAAGAAATTTATTGTACTCATGATGCGAATTTAACAGTCAGTGGGATACTTGTGATTGTTTTTTCTTTGACAATTCATGGATCCGTGGAAAAGTAGTAGAAAGGGCACAACGCATGTCATTTTCCACATCCAATCTGTTTCTTTGTTTTGTCTTCATTTGCAAGAGAGTTGAGAACCCAGATTCGCATAAATATGTGGAGACAAATGGAAGGATATCTTGGATAGCTTTTTTTGCCACTTTTGGATAGGAACTGCACATCAATGGCCAAAATTCAGTGATTGATTTTTCATTGAATAAATCTCTTGCACAAGAATCAGCTTTGAGTTCTAAAAATTCATCCTGGAAATCATCGGGAACTTTTTCAACTGGCAATATGAACGGATTTCGTATTAAAGCAAGCTCATCGTCATCAATGTCAGGAAAATATCGAATGAATTCTGATTCTAGTTCTACCAGATGTTGCAAAATCAATTCTTTTTCCAAATCCGGAAGCACGTGTTCTTCCTCATCAACTTTCAGAGCTGATGATAATTCTTCAAACATTGCAACATTGTTCATTCGAACTTTTCTTTTCCAATTATCTAGCTTGCTTATGAAAGCTTTCAAAGAATCTTTAAATTGTATTATGTTAGTGTTTCTCCCTTGCATCTTCAGGTTTAGTTTATTCAATTGGTCAAAAATATCAACCATATAAGCTAGGTATCTTATCCATCTATCATTGTTCAGCAATGAAACAAATTCCATTTTCTTTTCAAGCTCAAAAAATATTTTGAGTTCATCTCTCAGCTCAAAAACTCGCTTGGTTACATTTCCTCTTGACAGCCATCGAGTTTTTGTATGAAACAGAAGCACGTGATGGTCTGCATCCATGTCTATGCAAAGTTGCTTGAACAATCTGGAGTTAAGAGCTCCTCCTTTGACGAAATTTACCATTTGAATTGTCTGATCAAGAACTTCACGTAATGGAGGAGGAAGCGTTTTGGAGGCCAGCGCATGGCGATGAATCATACAATGAATGCCTTTTGCGTTTGGATTTTGCTTTTTAACGAAAGCTTGAAATCCAGATTTGGTTCCTAACATAGCTGGGGCTCCGTCTGTGCAGCACCCACATACGTTTTCCCACAAAAGATTTTCTGATTCGAAGAAAGAAGAAACTTTTTCAAAGATGTCAACGGCTTTCGTAGTTTTTTCGAGACGGGAACAAAAAAGGAGCTCCTCTTTGAAACCATTTAAATGGACATACCTTACAAATGCCATTAACTGGGAACATGAATCTACATCAGTAGATTCATCCAGCTGTATTGAAAATAAGCCAAATGCAGCAGACTTGATCTCTTGTACAACTTGATCCTTAATATCTGCAGCCATGTCTTCGATCCTTCTCTGAATTGTACTATTAGATAATGAGACAGCAGCAATTTTTTTCTTCTCTTCTTTTCCAAGCATAAGTTCAACTATTTTCAGAGAGCAAGGTTTTATCAAATTTTCACCGATTGTATGCGGTTTTTTCTGCTTCGCTATTTCCAGAGCAACATGGTAAGAAGCTTCAATTGCATTTTTATTTGCTTCATGATATGTCCCATTTGAATCCAGTCTCATCTTTTTCAAAACAGTGGCGTGACGTTCAAAAAAGCCTCTGCTTTTATCCTTGTGTTGTTGGTGAACATTGTGCAAATGTTGTTTTAACTTTGTTGGTTTCAAAGAATCATTCGACAGAACTTTATTGCATATCACGCACTGAGGTCTTTCCTCTCCATTATTAATGATGCAAGTGAATCCATATTCAATGTATGAATCATTATATCTTCGTTTTTTGACACTCATGTTGTATAAAATTTTAATGATTTAAATAAATTTTTGACACCCGTGACATATTTAGCAAATTAATTTTGTTTAAAATTATTTAAATTGTAAATTCTAAATGCCCTGAAACAAACAAAAAAAGCTTGTAATAAGGATAAATTGAAGGAAAGTTCAGCGTTGCAGTAGCCATGGCGGCGAAGTATTGATGACACTGTTTCAGCGAACTGGCACTGATGTAGCAACGGTGAGGCGAGACAGCCAACAACGTCAGCCCAAGTCGTGGCAAACACTTCTTATAGCGTCTAGCGGGGCAAAATATGACTACAACCATGTGCTTTGAACTATTACTGCTGACGCTACACCAGGCTACTGTCACAACCTCTGTAAATTCTTCCAATGTTCTAAATTTGTACTGGTCAGTGCTCACTTTCGCTTTTCTCACACAAGGAACGAAATCCATGTTCGTTTTACTTCGAATCCTAACTGATGCTGACGATTAATTCAGATAAAAATGCTGCAAAATCTTTATTACGCTGATGCGGATTTGCATTCTCATTAATCGCACGTGGTCAAAGCGGCAGAATGACTGCTGACTTTGCGTTATATACGTCTTTCAGAACTCCCCATTGTTACATAGCAACGCATCATATCACACGTGTTGCCGTTCTGAACGAAGTCCAGAGCCGACATATGCTATAATTTGTGTGCTGCGCATAAATGGGTGGCAATTTAGAAAATAGCTGGGAGTGCTACAGCACAAAACAATTAATTAACTTACAGAACTTGACGCAACAACTAATGCATGCTTAAATTATATTACATTTTAAACAAAATACTAAATACAGAATTCCCCCCTTGCAAATGCAAAATTCCCCCCTGGTGGGGAATTCCCCCCCGGTTGAGAACCCCTGGCCTACTCAATCTCGAGGCAGCCGCTGTTTCGACCTTGTTAGTCTCATCAATGGAACTCTTGGTAGTCTGAATATAGATCCAAACACTCTTTTTGTTGCAATTAACTCATTAATTTCTCTTTCTAATCTGGGATCATATTTTTTTAAACGCTTCTTGATCGAATTTTTTCAATTTGCCTAATTTTGGTTTTCAGGTTCGATCCAGCGCCAAGGGATTACCTCTTCTTGATCGACTTGTAAACTCTATTACCATGGTAACGGTCATGGGTCTGTCTTGGGTTTTCGGCTATTTACTTCTGATTGCTGATGACGTCACATACCAGTCTGTAATGCAGTGGTTGTACACGTTGACAAACACGTTTCAGGTTTGGTAATTAGGTTGTAGGTTAGAATAAGTTCGAAAGGTATTTTTTGTTTACACATAGACTACTATGTGCTGTGTTTGACAAATTATAATCTATAATTCTATTCTTCACTATCTTAAACAGAGTGTAACTTCAGCTATGTCATCGCCATTCCAGATAACTAAAGCACCGAGTCTTTTTGCAGTTAACATGACCGAGATTTTTTTGAGCTTTCGTGCGCTATTGCGTTTTTCTTTGGTGGCACAAACCCTGCGCACCAACGGACAACGGAGTTTGCTGTTCTTTTTTTCCTCTGATAAAATATGCAGATGCAATAGGCTAAGCTCTTTAAAGAATAAATAACCGGTTGTATGCATACATAATAGTGTTCTTGTAACCACTTCTTAATAAAAGCCATGAAGTTGTCAATGACTTAATAAGGTGCAAACATTAGTTTGTATAGCTTGTTACAGGTACCATAAATAGTGTTAGTTGTCGCTACATTTATCTGTTAAGATTGAACCGGTTAGCTCCTTTGTCATTGCTATCGGTGCGAGAGGTCAGGGGTTCAAATCACGAGTCGGTCAAAGCGGATACAGTGCCACCAACGGTCGCCACCGCTGCGAAGTTTTTTTCGGAACTGTGTTGCTCAGGCGCTAATCCACGGAGAGGGGCTCATTCGTTACCCGCCTTGGAGTAAACAACGCAAGTACAAGGAATGTTTGGTTTGATCAGCGTTATAATTGTCGTAAAGACATGACATCTTACAGGGAATCGTAATCTTTTACCTCTTCTGCGTGAGGCGTGACAGCGTTCGCAACATTTGGCTTCCGAAACCAAGCAGTCTCAATTTTGCAAGAAAGTTCTCAAATACCCATTCCAGGACAGTGTCGACCGGGGTCTCCAAAGCTGAAACAAAACCAGTTCAATCATCGTCCATGTAAAATAAAACAAAGCAGCTAACTGTAAAATTGTATATAAAAATTGTTATTTGGTTGTTTTATGATATAATTTGTTGCGTTTATAAGCAAAGCTTATTGTACTTTATCGTGAGAATACGACATTAAATCAAATGTAATATTTAAAATATGCGAAATCAACCGAAATAGTTAAAATTGCCAAGTAAGTGTACGTATTTTATGCATTAGCATGCGCTGTTTTATACCTTTTGATTTACATTATTTTACAAAATATTGTACATAAAATTTATGTTTTTTGTTTTATTGAATAATAATGACAACAAGAATTATTGAATAATCCTTTGAGGCAGATAATACACCTTTTTTGGTTGCGGGAAGAAGCTGGCTTGTTGCGTAAAAACACGTGGTTCCACAGTAGTGAAGCAATGTTGGATGGCCGATTTCACGTGCATTTTGAACCTCGTCGAAGCAGAACCTAGCCAAGGAAGACGTAGGTAGACAGGGCATTTTTCGGGTCCAAATTTGGGTGGAACATGAAAGGGCTTGATTTTTCTGGCCATACACGAATTGATGATATGCTCAGGGTATCCGTTGGCCAATAGGATGGACTTAATTTTGTCCAACTCGGATTGTAGCCGTGCAGGAGAACAGACGGAAAGAGCACGATGAGTGAGGGGCATGAATAAGCAGATTTTTTGCTTTTATGGGCTGAAGGAATTCTAACGAATACATTGTCCAGTAAATGTAGGTTTGCGGTAGATGGAGGTGATGAATCCGGAAGAAAGTTTTTCGACCAACACATGGAGAAAAAGAAGAGAACAGTTAGACTCTTTTTCAAAAGTGAAGTGGAGGGAAGGGTGAAGTGAGTTCAGCATGTCCAAGAACACGTCGCATTGGCTTTCGTTGTTAAACACGACGAAGGTGTCGTCCATGTACCGGTAGTACAGCTCAGGTTTGAGTGTGGACCGAAACAGTTCTGTTTCATTTACAGCTCAGATGGCCGAGTGGTATGGAGCGTCTGTCTCTTGAGCTGTAGACTTGGGTTTAGTTCCGAGTCGGGTCAAACCAACGACTTTAAAATTGGTATTCACAGCTTCCCTGCTTGACGCTCAGCATTAAAAAGGGACAGTGTGGAGAACAAGCCGGCAAGTTTACTTGTTGTGCCGTTGGGAAAGGCACTTAGCGGGATTCCCCCATCTTGATGCGGTAGACAGATGGCTGGCAACTCCTAAGCGAGCTGGTATAGCGCATTGATCGCTTTCTCGTGATAGGAGGATAAATATGCAACTAACTAACTAACTAACCGGCAAATATGTTGGCAAATTTTGGGCCAAAAGGGGATCCCATGTGTTCTGTTCTATAACTCATTCGAATAGACAGATAACTTCAATACGTTATTAGTTTATATACAACTCTCAATGCTCACACGAGAGAATGAATGAAAACGGCGCGAAGCAGTAGCGTAGCAACTTCAGTGTTGCCATTAATAATGACGCATCTATTTACAATCATAATGCATAACACCATACCATGGCGACTCCGTCGATCTGGCGATGCACAGAGTTGGGAATCGATATCCAAAAAAGTAAAGAAGTATTCGATTTTCGATAGTTCACCAAAAAGTGAAGAATCAATTTCGATGGTGGTTTAAAAAGTAAAGAATATTGTAATCAATATTCGATATTACACTGAGCATTGAAGCGGTGCACGCCAAGCATTTTTTGTGATGTCTTCACATTCATGCGGTAACTTATAGACAAACGACGAACATAGTATATGCGAAGCAACTATGCTATTAAAAATCTATTTTTTGGCACAGAAAAAATTTATCAACGAAAACAAGGTAATGACATACCGACGATTATTTTAAATTTACATAAGTGAGTGAGTGAGTAAGTGAGATAAAGTAGCCTGGACAAAAAGAATCGAATATGGAATATCGAATTGCGCCGAAAAAAAGTTAAGACAAGGCCCTATTCGATATTCATTCGAAAAAGTAAAGGCTCCAGTGCATTCTATGAACAAAAAGTAAAGAATTCCCAACCCTGGCAATGCATAATATTATTAAAGCTAAAGTCAACAGAAGAAGTGGCCATTTCCATTAGTTCGATGAAGGTTTCACGCAAAAGTCAATGCGACGTATTCTTGGACATACTGAATTCACTTCACGCTTCCCTCCACTTCACTTTTGAAAAAGAGTCTAACTGTTCTCTTCCTTTTCTCCATGTGTTGGTCGAAAAACTTTCTTCCGGATTCATCACCTCCATCTACCGCAAACCTACATTTACTGGACAATGTATTCGTTAGAATTCCTTCAGCCCATAAAAGCAAAAAATCTACTTAATCATGCCCCTCACTCATCGTGCTCTTTCCGTCTGTTCTCCTGCACGGCTACAATCCGAGTTGGACAAAATTAAGTCCATCCTATTGGCCAACGGATACCCTGAGCATATCATCAATTCGTGTATGGCCAGAAAAATCAAGCCCTTTCATGTTCCACCCAAATTTGGACCCGAAAAATGCCCTGTCTACCTACGTCTTCCTTGGCTAGGTTCTGCTTCGACGAGGTTCGAAATGCAAGTGAAATCGGCCATCCAACATTGCTTCACTACTGTGGAACCACGTGTTTTTACGCAACAAGCCAGCTTCTTCCCGCAACCAAAAAAGGTGTATTACCTGCCTCAAAGAAAAGCATCGTAATTTACCAGTTCTCATGCCACTGCGACAGTCTTTGTCGCGATATTGAAACTTGGCAAGAGACTCAACCTTTAATTCTAAAAACAGAAACGTTATCGATCCCAGAGAACGACTTGAGAGTATTAGTATTATATCCGAAGGTCTTTGGAAGTCTGCAGTCTACAATTTTCAAAACAAACAAACCACCCTTAACATATGACGAAAATATATATTAAGTAACTCCTGAAGAAAATACTTCTCCCAGACCAATACAAATCACTTTAAAATCTCCGATAACACTCACTTAAAATATACCACAAAGTGCGAAAAGCAGCAACACAGACTTACTCTAAACACATGTAATACACATCTGAATGCAGTAACAAATTTGCGCTCTTATTAATAGAAAATTTACGATTCTAGAAAATTCCAGAAAGTTCCGCATTGTTACGTAATTATGAGTCTTATGACACAGAGTCTTATAACTAGGGCCATTTTTTTTGACCTAAAAAAACATTTTTGACTTTATTTTAGCAACATTTTGACTTTATTTTGACTTAACCGTTTCCGCGTATTATTTAACTCTTGTTGCACTTTATTAATTAAATATGTTATATAATCTGCAATTTACGTAAGTTTTTAAAGAAAAAGGTAGCCTACTTTGAACATTTTATCAATTACTCAGTGTTGAAGCTAATGCAACAAAGCGACACATGACGTTAAAACCTAGGATAACGAGCCGTTGTGTGTACCGGTATCAATTAGTGTGTAATACAAAAATTGCGTTGCTATCGCAACTGTACTGCACTAACAGTATGTCTAAGATTTTTTTAACGAAAGCCACGCAATATAATTACAAGGACGGTTTATTGTGATACAGCATCGTATATTTTTTTACGTTCTTAACATCAAAATTTGTGTCTTTTCTCAGTTATTTATTGAGCATAGAAAACGACCTCTCAACAGCAGCAGAGGTTGGCTGGGCTTTTTGCAATAGTGCGTAGCTTGTTGGGTCAATTGTCAAGTTGGTACAGTTTATTATCGTTATAAATCAGAGTTGGATAGTCGTTTGTTAATGTAGTCTTTAATTGCGCAAGGATCATCATCGAATTGCATATTCTTCAGCAGTCCGTATGCTTTGGTTATTGTGCAGGCACTTCCTTCTAAGAACTCTACGTTGGCTGCTAGAGTCCGGTATTGATATATTTTAACCAAGTCCGACACCAAACTTTCCACATTGATAGCGTCTTTTGCTCTGCTGACTAAGAGGCCTGCACTTGTCCAGTTGTTGACAATGGTACGAACAGCTGGAAGGTTCTCACTATAATATAAGGCAGCTCTAAGCCAAGTTGTCCATCTTGTAATTACAGGGTCAGGAGGAGATGGCAGACCAGCATCATGAAAATCTTTCTTGCGATCTTTGTTTTTGATTGTTGCTGCCTTGATCGTTGCTATTACTTCATCAATATTTTTAAAATGAGCACGCACACGCATAGCGCAGTTATGTAGTAAGTGCGCAACGCAGGTGACATGCATCAAAGAAGGGTATAATTCCTTTAATGTCTTTCCAGCCGAAGACATGTACCGAGCAGCATCAGTCAAGAACAATGAAAAATTCTCGCGTTTTATTTCAAGTTGTCGCAATATGTCATCCACAGTGTGCAGAATAATACTGCCATTAATATTGCGACCGCTGTCAAGTGGATGGCAATTAACGAGAATTATCTGATTTGGAGCATCTAAGCTGCCCACAAGCACACTAATATACTTTTGTTGAGCAATCTCTACTTCATCCACAATCAAAAAAATTTTTTGTCACGAAGTAATTCTTGACTTTGTTCCTCTTTTTGGGATGCCAATTTAGCAACACATGCCCGGGCTGCAGTCTCCGAAGGCAATACTTTTCCTATTCTAGCAAGCAGAGACTTTAAAGAAGGATGGTTCAGTTTATGAAGTGGGATATCTGCAGCTAAGAATGAAGAAACAACCTGTTCCTTGAAGTTTGCTAGATCGAAATGTAAAAAGGTTTGCTTACTTTGAGATTTGCTCTTCGTCTCCAATAATCCTTGGTGTTGCTTACTTTTTCGGTGGCTTTCCACAAAAAACTTTTTGTCGCATTTGATTAACACGCCGCAAAGGTTGCATCGCAAGTCGTCGGCAGGAGTTGCCGAAAACTCATCCGGATATTCCTGGCAAGTTTGCCTAACTTTCGCTACAGAAGATTTGGCTTGTTTTGGCATTTTTTGCTTTGCAAACTACAACTTAAAAGACCATGTGTAAAGAGCGCAAGGCTTTTATAGGATTAGATTAATTGTCTAATAATTATGTATTTATGCATCAACAATGACGTTTCATGCATAATAAGTGCTATTTCCTTCTCAATTACCGCACGTATTATTGTGACGATAGTGCAAATATTGCAACTATTTCAAAAGTTAAAAATCAAATGAAACTGCGCATAAAATCTTAATAGCAGCTCAAAAATTCAAAAAAATATTTGAAAAATATAAATTTGTTTGTTTTTGTAAGGAAATTTTTGATAAAGACAATTTTGACAAATTTTGACTTTATGCAAAATTTTGACTTAACTTTGACTTATAAAATCTACCAAAACAGTCTGCTGAACACCTGAAACGAACGTTAGTACACATTTGATTGTGTAACAAGGTCCTGAAAAAATTTTGACTTTAGCGGTCCCTACTTATATCACAGCAGTAAACATTAGTAGTAGTAGTAGTGTCTTTTATTTCTGCACCGTCAAAATAAATTAACACAGCAATATAGGATTTCAAATACAAACGGACACATATTGTAGTAAACAACACTATTGATTGCAAAATGTCAATTATGTCGTCATAGACAAGATGAAAAAATGCTCAAGGAAAGAAGTTTCTAGAAGATTCCAGCCTGTCCAAGTACAGGCACTTCCCGACTTACGAACATCCGCAGTTACGAACAAAATTTTCTGTAAGTTCGAATTCATAATTTAGTGCAACATATGACTTTTAGCTACTACCCAAGCCGCATAGAACCGCGTAGCACCGCTGTCCACTGTATTTGATTAGATTTACGACAAGTGATTTATTATCACCAAACAATAGGCTACTGTGCTGTAAGGTAGGCTACAGTACACGCTCCTGTACTGTAGGCTACGTTAATGTATGAAGTTTAGCAGCAGTAATTTTTTTCGGAAGAAAATATACTGTACAGTATTACTCTTAGCTGATTATACGAAGCACGATTAAACCCCAATGAATAGTAGAAAGCGTCAGGCTAATGATGGCAGTGGTAGACTGGTAGTGGTAGTGCTAAAAAACGACAGGCCGTCTCGATGGAAACAAAAGTGGCGATAATAAAGAAGCTTGATAGAGGTGAAAAAATGGTGAATGTTGCCCGTACATTCAATATGAATCGTTCTATACAGTAGGTTAGTTTTTACCGTTAGTTAGTTTTCGGTGGTCTCGACTGCGTACACTGCATGCATATGTAAGTGTATTTTGTGTTGATATTTTATAGGCCTACTCTATTTATGTCAATAGAATAAGAAAACAAGTTAAATGCGATACGTACGTGATTTAGAAATGTTTGGTAGGAATTCGTATTGAACTGTTCAGCGAATAACAGCGCTGTGAAGTGTACAGAGGATATAAACCGACTTACGAACAAATTGAACATACGAACAAACGTGCGGAACGTAAATCATTCGCAAGTCGGGGAGTGCCTGTAATTGTAAACAAAACCTGCGATAAACGACGAAAGTTTGGAATTCTGTCATGCCTCTAGTCACGTGTTGCAATTAATTCAGACACCAAATGACCACAACTACAGAACCAGCTCAAATTACGCTAGAAAGACGGTTTTATCACAAGAGTATAAACAGAAAATATATATCACTCGATTAATAACGTGACAGTGGGTATGTAGGTCGCATATCTCAACGTTTGCGGGATAGAATTAAACAACACATTCTAAAGTCCATCCGCTCTGGCGTCTCTTCTCAAAAGCGTGTACTTCCAGCTTGTGACTGCAAATCCTCCAGCCAGTCGGCAACTCAACATCTTGCTCTTGATGTTTGGTCATAATATGATCTTTTTCTTTCAAAAGCAAAACAAAGAATGTTGAAAACTTTGTCAGAGTTGTGAATTGTTTTAAAATCAGTGTCGTTTATCAGTTCCGCTTAAAAATATGTATCAACTTTTAAGCATGAATAAACAGTGTAAATGTCATTAGTTTTATATTAGTGTACAAAATATTTATATGAGTATAGTTTTGTACGAGTGTACAAAATATTTAACTATCCATTGATAGGAAACTGCAAAATTACCATGTCGCTGTCAATGTTTGAAGATTCTACCTCCATTTCTAGTAATAAAAACAAAAAATATTCGTATCCTTTTGTAGATACAATCAAATTGGTATTTTGCAATTTGATAAAATGAGCAAGTTGAAGTATCACGTCTTTTTATATTCATAAAAAAATGGATGAAAAAGTTGTTTTAATCCTTTTTTTGTAAAACTGTACATTGCAATTGTTACATTTTCCGTTTTGAAATTTTTGTAAAAATCGAAATCAATTTTGAAACAAATAGAGAATAGCGTAATCATCATCCGTTTTATTACACAGAGGACTATGGTCAAATCGTGAGTATTTATGAAAAAAAATTCCGGCAAATTAAGCATTACAAAATTTTAGCTTGAAGTTTCCTGTGGTTATTATGCAGTAGCCTATTACGTTACACCAAAATTAAACAATCGAGAAAAGCTTTAAATTTTTGTGAAACGTGCTATGATTGTCATAACCTGTTAAAAATAGTAAAAGATTAGCAACTTCATGTAATGGTTGTACACATAATGGACTCGCGCTTGAAATAAAGATATCAAAAAGTGCTGACATAATGCATATTGAGCGAACAAAAAATAATTTTTCGTTGAAGAGTAAAGAATGTTGAAGTGCGTATGGGGATTTTTTCACAATGACTAAGTGGAAAAATTTGGCTTTTTATAAACTACAACTTCACTTTCTCCAGTTTCACAAATGGAATATATAAATCGAAGCCAGCGTATTCAGTCAAAGGTGTTCGGTGATGCCAACCGCTAAATTTTTACAGCATATTTGGTTTTTAAACCTCGTTTTTGATTTTAGATGACATTTGGTCAAAATGTTTGAGTTAATGTTTGACTTAACAAATTTTCATTTTGTTTGAATTTTTTTTGAAAACTTTATTGCAAACTGCATAAAGTATTTCGGCCTTACAAGTATGTATTGAAAACTGAAGTTGAAGTTTAATTGCAAACTTGCGTGATAACAAGTAATCTGTATAGCAGAGAATGCGTGAGATTATCAAGATACTTCAGCAGAATTGTTTAATTTTTTGCAGAATTGTAAATTAAACTAGACTTACTGAGTGTGCATTTGTTTTAGGTGTACATGACAGTAAATAAGCACAACAAAACACGAATATATTTTTTAATCTACTGCTGATAGTTTTTGTTATGAATGTTGCAGCAAGAGGCCAAGGTTAACTGCATTTTTAAGCGTATCTATTGAGATGGAAATTGAGAGGCGCATCTTTTACAATACATAGACAATAATTTATGGAGTTAGTGCACTTTATAAATCAAGTACCTACAATTATTTTTGTTTATAAGAGAGTAAACAAAAAAGCAAACGAAGCTAAACTTTTTGTTTTAGAATGATATGCAGCTTAGAAAATTCAGCAAAGTGGATTCAAGCTGGGTTACCTTAAAAAAAGAACAAACGCAGCTTAACTTCGGTTGTTCATGGTGAACTTACCTTAAAAGCTGCTCTCCAGCGGTCACTATAGAAGACTACGTTATTAGTCGAGTCACACCCGTAGAAATAATAAACACAGGGACACACTATCGCTAAATCCTGTATTTCAAGCTTCCTAGGGGTGGAAATCGCGGAGATGGACCATGCAGTCTCATACCACGCATTGGTACAAATATCGAGTTTTTAAAAACAATAAAAAAAAACTAGATTATACACAGACCTACAAAATTTTGTTTTTCAAATGGTGCAGCAGCTTTAACACCTCAATCTTATGAAATTAATCACGCTGATTTTAAATCCGCAAACTATATTTGTCTACCCCGTCAAGTTTTTAGGATTTTTTTATGTTTTGATTTAAAGCCAAAGGCCTTTGTTTAATCACAATCTTCACATTATTATAACATCACCAAAACCTTTGTGTAGTCATAGAAGTTTATTCTGACATAATTCGTCGACAATTAAAAACAGACTTCAACTTCAGCGGAAAATAATTCTTAATTTTGGTAGAGAGGTTGATTTCTTGTACCATAAAGTTGCAAGGTACAGCAACCAAAAAATCTGATGCATTTGTACAAAATTATTTACACTATTTACAACATTACAAAGATACTATGAACGTTTTCGGCTCTACAATGGCGCTCTTTAGGTACTTTCTAAAATAATCACAATCAATCAATCAATATTTTATTTAGTCGCTTCAATATAATTCAATACAAAAAGGATAATTGGTGCAGTAGAAAAAAAATGTGTGGCCCAGTAACAGCACACAATAAGAACACCGCGACTGGGAGGATGCGAGGGACCCCTCGGTCAACGAACAGCAGCCACCCAGCGTCAGAGTTAGGTTAATTAAAGAAATTTATACCAAAAGTTTTGTTTTCCCTTCCATGCGACCCGTTATAATTGTGAGGAAAAAGATGGTACAATAATAACATTGCAAATCACTGAATTCAAGTTGCAGAGAATTACATGTAGAATTTAGTTTAACACGCTAAAAAGTGAGACAGTCAATATTCGGGAAGAAAATTGGCTTATTTTTTAAAAAGTCTTTTAAAGGAACCATAAGAAATTTTTTTATGCTCGTTGGGAATATTCTCCCAAACTTTGACTCCCTGAAACTTAATACAACTCTGTAGTCTACTAGAACGGTAGCGCGGAGTGTCTAGATTATGTTTATTTTGAGATTGCCTTGTACGTCGACCAGAAACTTCACTCGTGCGGACAAAATATTCTAAAAAACTCATAAGTGCTTTGTTGGCGATGCAGAAGAATACAAATTTAGCTGATTCGAATGTCAACAGTTCCATTAGTCTTGTAGTATTTTAAAAGTGGCATAAGCTGGTGTCAAAATGGTCTCCAGGGTGACTTTCTGCAATAATGAGCTCCGCTTTGTTTTACAATACTTGTAGTTTTTGCAAGTATGTTAGATTGGAAACGTAGGTCCCCAGGCAGTAATGCCATAAAATAATAGAGGGTGAACGAGGGTGTAATAGTACAGTTGCAAAAGAGTAGTTTTGGGTAAAGTATGTTTTACTTTGGAAAGAATACCAGTCGATCTGGTCACTTTACTTTTTAAGAGTTTTTATATGCTCTTGAAATGCACGCTTATTATCTAATATAGCTCCCAGATATTTAGTACGATCTACGACATTTACCATGGTGCCATTACTACTAACACTGATGGAAGAGATCGGTTTAGAAAGTTTTAAAGATACCACTAAAATATTGGTTTTGTCAGGGTTAACTGTCAGTTTATTAACGCAACTCCAGACATGAAGTTTTTGCAGTTCGGAATTAATTTTATTTTGCAAGATATTAGGGTTCGTAGATTTGATGGCTAGACAAGTGTCGCTTACAAATAACCGTGAGTGCTTTTTAAAGCATTTGCAAGGTCGTTTACATATAAAAGAAAAAAAAAGCGGGCCTAAAGAGGATCCCTGAGGAACTCCGCAGGTAATTGTTTTAATGTTCGAACGGTGCTGATTGATAGAAACGAACTGTTGCCGATTACGTAGGTATAAACGCATTGAGTCGGCCGCTACTCCGCGAATGCCGTAATTTTGCAGTTTCGAAATTAGGATACTGTGTGACACGGTATCAAATGCCTTTGTTAAATCTACCATGACTTGACCCGTAAAAGCATTATCATTAACGTTTTCGTATATGTGGAGATAATGACATCCAACAATCAACATTGCGTGAGTTGTTGAGACCTTATATATGTTGAAATCCATATTGGTGTTTATCGATAATGTCATGCTTTTCGAAAAAATTTATCATTCTTGCGCATATGAGTTTTTTGTAAATCTTCCAAAAACAGGTAAGGATGGGTATAGAGCGATAATTTTTGGTTTCATATGTTGCTACACTTTTATAAATAGGCGATCAAAAAAAATCAAATCAATATTCATTATACTCGCCGTATTACGCCGAAGCGTGTAACGAGTTGCGGGGCCTATCTCCGCGGCTTAGCGCCTGGGCAACACAGCTCCGAAGAAATGTCGCAACGGTGGCTAGCCGTTGGCGACACTGTGTCGATTTGACCGGCCCGGGAATCAAACCCCAGACCTCCCGCACCGATAGCGTGGGCTTAGCAACTGAGCTAACGGCAGGTATAAATGGAAGAGACTTTAGCAATTTTACAACTATTTGGAAAGATCCCTTCCTTAAATGACACATGAAGAAAGAAAAAAAGTTAAATATAACAGCTCAGATGGCCGAGTGGTAAGAGCGTACGCCTCGGGAACTGTTGACTTGGTTTTGATTCCGAATCGGGTCACATCAACGACTTTAAAATTGGTATTCACAGCTTCTCTGCTTGACGCTCAGTATTAAAGGGGCAGTGTGAAGAACAGGCCAACAAGTTTAATTGTTGTGCCGTTGGGAAAAGCACTTAGCGGGATTCGCTCATCTTGGTGTGGTAAACAGATGGCTGGCAACTCCTTAACGAGCTCGCATAGCGCATTGGTCGCTTTTTTGTGGTAGGAAGATAAATATGCAACAAAAAAAAATATAGTGGGAGTACACGAATATTTTGATGTTTATAAATTTTCGTGCATATTATTATGAGTCAATCATCAGCCAATAAATTCTGAGACAAAATTAAGTGACAAAAAATTAAATAAACAACTTCAAGAAAAGTGGTTCCAATTTATGAAGCAAAAGTCTGCAATTGATTTTAAAATGTAAAGTTTAACTGCGAAAAATGTACTCGGTACTCGTACTTGTAATACTCATACTCAAAGTCAATCACCAGTACTCGTACTCGAAGATTCTCAGGGCAAGTATTCGATACTCGTACTCGAAGGTTGAGTACTCGAATCCATCACTGAATATGTACCAGCCAAAGTGTCTCGGGTTCGCATTGACCACAGAATTGAAATGTTATTTCATGCCTTCCACGCCTTCTTCATAAAAGAACAGCAACGCGGTATGCTTTTTCAAATTAATTAGGTACGAAGTGGCATAACACCAGGGAAAACATTTTGATAAAATGTAGTACCCTATCACAAATGCGCCTTCACCAGGAAATCACGCGTTATCCCTAGTCAGGTTATTTATCCATTTGCATGTAAAGCTTTGTAGACTTGTTAAAAACCACTAACCAATTAAATTCTTTACATGTCTTGTAGAGATGCAACTTCCCTGATATCTTTGCATGCTATGGTTAATAAACTTACCCATAGACACGTAGGAAAACAAGTACGACTGTACACGAATCGAATACTTCAATTTCTGCTAGCTAAGACGTTTAGGCCATTGCGAGGAATATGTCAGAAAACAACCGTGCGACTGATGGCAAATGGAAGAGATCCAGCGTACTCTGTTTCTTCCTGATCAGAAAGCTATTGCTGAGACGCAGTCGCAATAGCATAAAAGCAAACTAATTATGTGCTGCAAAACACCTTGTGACCACAGGACTACTTTGAAAATTTATGTCTGTTACTTTAGGTAGGCGTTCCCCATAAGTTAGAAACCACTGCTACGTACGTATTTTGCTACGTTCTTAAATATTAATTTATTTACCGTCTTTCAATAAAATTAATTTACCAGTTGATGTTGGTGCATTTATTCGGTGGAAAAGTTGAAGTGCGAACAACGAAATTCATGTCCCAGATTTGTATTTTAGCACTGTGGCCAATACAGAGACTCTTGCTTGCCTTGAATATAGGCCATAGCTACTAAAATAGTCGTCAACAAAGTTTGGTCATAATTTGATAATGTGGAAAATGGTGGGATAAAGCTCGATCTTAAAAAATGCAAATATGGGACAAAAACAATGCAAACATTTCGAAGTCAATAGGGTTCTGCAGTCTAATTACATTTTCACAGAAACACACGCTTCTCCATAAACACGCCCCCAATTACTTTGGCTGACGTCAAACGTTGTGTAATGTACAGATGAAAAGTTGCTGTGTTTTTGAATTCGAAATTGAAGTTGTTCTTAAAGGAGCTCGTTAATGTGCGCACTAGGGTGATGACTAAAAAAGTTTTTTGGAAATTTCAAAACTCCTGATGTGGGATGGGATGAACTTTTTTATAATATAAAGCGAAAATGGAGTTGATTTTTAATTTTGCTAAAAAAAAGTTCCCCCACCAAACAACTTTTTTGCACGCCATTTTTCATTTTTTGGCCATCTTCTGCCAATTGTAAGTTATTGCGGAAAATTATGCACTGATAAGTTTATGGGGACGATGCTCCTTGTCATTTGACGGCTTTTAAAAAAAATTTGTTCAAAACGGACAATCAAGGTTGGAGATATAAGCAATTCGGTGTTCAAATATCAAACATTCAAACATCGCCCTCCAGTGGAGGAATTGAATATTAACTGTTTCAGAGAGTACTGGAGCGATTTCAATAATTTTTAATGGTGGTTATCCATTTTTAGCGATGAGGAGTTCGTTTATCCACTCAGATAAGAGGTAATTTCTGCCACTAGGTGGCAGCAGCATCATTTTTTAGTTTTTAATGTATATGCTTTCTACTGTACATGCGTGACTTTTTAAATGTTTTCATTTCTCCCTCATCAATATGAGCACACATCACAATATCGACTACCAAATCTATTGAAAGAAAACATAACTTGTGCATTCAAATTTTCAGATACAAAAACAGAAACTTAAAACCATCACAGTTCACCTTCAAAACACTAAAAACTTGTTATTATGATAGCTTGCTGCGCGATAGAAGTTTAAGAGTGAGATATTTTTCATTAGTACATTTTTTATGCAGCTCTTCCATTAATTTCACTGCTCTTTCAGCAATTCAGTTTTTTCATCAAACTTACAATTGATGTTACGAATTAGATGGTTCGATTCTCAGTTTTTTTACCTGTATGGGGGAGTACTATTTTTCATTCCTCTAAAAGATAGCACTCCAATATTACGTGGAAAAATGACTTCATAGTAGAAGACCCTTTATGTCATCAGGGCTTCTTAACGATGGCTGTCTGAGCAAGTGACAGTGAGAAGACGAAAGTTGGTTCTTTTTTATTATGAACTAATCGATTGTTGTACCTATTTTAAACCTGACAGACTGATGGGCTTTGTTGTTGCGTGGGTTTGCAAATGCAAATCAAAGACGTGCAGAATGCAGGAATTCCCATTGAACTACACTCCCATTATGGTGACATTGGAGTTTTGTTTT
The DNA here is from genome assembly GCA_964006365.1 of Trididemnum miniatum. NCBI lineage: Eukaryota > Metazoa > Chordata > Ascidiacea > Aplousobranchia > Didemnidae > Trididemnum > Trididemnum miniatum. Next base: position 4,108,605 of record OZ023248.1, on the reverse strand, counting down.
GCTAGCTCTGAAGATTGTGTCCTCTTACTGGATCCTGTAAACAGAAATTTGGATGGAGTTCTGGCATTTTTTAGTTTTTTTAACTTTCCGGGAGAATGATGTTGGGACTAAGCAATCATTTCTAGCTTTTTCGATTTTTTTGAGGGACCCTTGTGACATCTCAACCCAAAGACTACCTGTATCATTCCCTTAATTTTCTCATTTTCAACGTTTTACGTTGAGAAGAAACAGTAGAGGCTAAAATTAGGGTTTGTAGTTCTTTTAAAAGTGAGGAATTTTTTTAAAGGGATGGGAGGTTGCTGTGCTGCACAGATCAGACCATAGCAGGGTCGAAGCGCGTATGCAGCTGCAAATGATTCGGTTACCCTATGGGTCTGTACTGAATAGTGAGGCTACCGATAACTTAATTGTGGGTTAGACTTAACAGACTTTTTTACTGGAAGTTTTTGTTTCTGGCTAGTCGCCTACTAATAGAAGAGAACCTCTAGAAAAGAAATGAAGCTGAAAAGTTTAGGTTGGCACTGTAACAAAGAGTCCTTACAGTCTGGAGTGACTCTAGCCTGGATTGGCTGTGCAAAGTAAGGCTGACGAGATTTTTTAGCTTTTGCTTCTCATGTTCCATGAACACTCGCTATTGACTTAAAATTTGATTTTTTATGGTGCCGGTAGCCGAACACATTTGCATAAAACTGTTATTGAAGACAGTGGATTGCATTTTTTTAACCTAAATTTCGGCAAACTTTTGAACGTCTCCGCAGATGTTCCAAATTCATGAAAAGACATTTTTAATCACAGAATGCAGTAACGATTTAAACAAATACAGAAGCCCAAAAAAATTGGGTATTTTTAGATTAATTTCTATTTAAATAAGATACCCCTGACGAACCCTACCGAGTGAAACAGGCTGTCGGGTTTACTGATGAGCTGAAGTGAATATAATACGCTCTAATTTTGTTATTTAGTACTTTTTTGATCAGCTGTCTACTCCGCTGTGATTGGATTAGTTTACCAATAAACTGCGAAAGAAAAGAAACGATGCTGCTGCCACCTAGTGGCAGAAATTACCTCTTATCTGAGTGGATAAACGAACTCCTCATCGCTAAAAATGGATAACCACCATTAAAAATTATTGAAATCGCTCCAGTACTCTCTGAAACAGTTAATATTCAATTCCTCCACTGGAGGGCGATGTTTGAATGTTTGATATTTGAACACCGAATTGCTTATATCTCCAACCTTGATTGTCCGTTTTGAACAAATTTTTTTTTAAAAGCCGTCAAATGACAAGGAGCATCGTCCCCATAAACTTATCAGTGCATAATTTTCCGCAATAACTTACAGTTGGCAGAAGATGGCCAAAAAATGAAAAATGGCGTGCAAAAAAGTTGTTTGGTGGGGGAACTTTTTTTAACAAAATTAAAAATCAACTCCATTTTCGCTTTATATTATAAAAAAGTTCATCCCATCCCACATCAGGATAATTTATTTGTTTCGTAGTCATGACTTTAGCGTGCACTGTTTATTTTCACCGCGGCTTCGTGACTTGCCTGAAGAGTCCCATAAGGACGAAACGCGTCGCGAGGATGAGGCTCCGGTGAGCCATTATTGTTGTAATTTGCATTGTAGAGTATTTTGTAAATTAGTGCATTATATTCACAGTCCACTGAGTATGCGTTTGATTTCTATAGAGTGGTTAACTGTCACATCAAAAAAATTGTAAAAAAATCTACTGTGAAGTAATGCGAAGAAATCAGCTTAAGTCAAGCGTACCTTCAATCTGTTCCCAAATATCTAAAGTTAATTTTGTGACTATTTTAGAAAATACCTGAAGAGCGCCATTGTAGAGCCGAAAACGTTCATAGTATCTTTGTAATGTTGTAAATAGTGTAAATAATTTAGTACAAATGCATCAGATTTTTTGGTTGCTGTACTTCGCAACTTATAGGTACAAGAAATCAACCTCTCTACCGAAATTAAGTTATTATTTTCCGCTAAAGTTGAAGTCTGCTTTTAATTGTCAAGGAATTGCGTCAGAATAAACTTCTATGACTACGAAAAGGTTTTCCTTATGTTATAATAATGTGAAGATTGTGATTAAACAAAGGCCTTTGGCTTTAAATCAAAACATATAAAAATCTAAATAATACGTCATTACATACTGCTGTTGGTAGCATTTATTTTGCCACAAACGGGGTTTCTATCAGTCACACCTTCTATTCGACAATATAGTTTTAAAAAAAGTGAATATGTGAAAAAATAAACTTGTAAAAACCAGAGCTGGGGAGCCATTGCAAAAAATGTCTGGCTCCAATTCCAGCTCCGGAGCTCTCAAGCATTACATCTGAGCATCCAGTTCCGGAGCTAATTTTTTTTTAAGTGCAGCTCCCGCTCCAGTTACGGCTTTAAAAAACAAGGTCGGCAAAGATTTGCTTTTGTCTTAAACTCAGACCATTAGGGTTAAAGAATTTTTTGTGAATGAGCGGAATGCAGAACATTGTATGAGCACAAAAGACTCAAACTTGAACACTGGTAAGTTGTAACATAGAGTGCAAGTCAGCCATATCAAAATAAAAAAGTGTTTGTATTTATATACAATTAGGAAAAAGATTTGCAGACAATAATGAGTGTCATCTGCATCGTTATCGCAATACAAAATAAAGGATGTAGGTTGATGTGTTTTTTGGAAACTGACTAACTTAAAGTATGAACGTAATAGTCATTGTTATTTAAAATGTAGCATCCAGCTGACTTGCAGAGAAAACAACGACAAACTTGTCAAGTTTAACGAATATAGTAGCCTATTAATCAACTATTGGTAAAGCAAAAATCCAATGACAGCACGAGCTCTCTGCAGTATGACTAAAAAGTAAAAACAATAAAGCGGCATTGCATGTAAGATCACCTATTAGCAAGTGAAACATCGCATGCAAGGTTGCATTCTGTTATCCAGCAACAGGATTTATGCTCGCTAGTTGCTTTCTCTAATGCCAGATATAGCTTGTCTGCATGCCCAGTTTTCGTGGGCTTTGGGCCACGAGGTTTTTGCATCACAATTAATATCTATCAAAAATTTAATTGTTACGCAAAAAGTCCGTGAGCATAAAGCCCACGAAAATTGGACATGTAGACAGGCTAGGGGAGAACGGGGTCAGTTGAGCTAGCGGAGCGGGTCAGTTGAACCACCTCTTCCGCCTCCTTTCTTAAAAAATAATAAATTATTTTAGCGCCACCTACATAGAAACAACGAGGTTGCAGCCATTTTGCCTTTAAATAGGTTTTCTGCTTTGGCAGATTTGCCAATTAGAACAACAAAAGTGATTTTCAAACCTTTTTTTGGTACAAAGTTTAAAAAAAACTATTTTTTTTTATAATTCATTTATTTGTTGAGTGTTTAATTCAATACTGGCGTTGTAGGAGGAGGATGTGGTGTAGTCTGATTTTGCCTTGGTTAAAGCGGCTCCGTTTAACAGCAAGCTTGGAAAAATGAGAAGATTTCAATTGCAGCTGCTACGTTTGAGTTGAACCAAACCTGATGGCTGCTTGACTCGATGATTTTACGGTCCCTTCGCAGCCACCCTGTGGCTGTAATTTTTTATTTTTATTTAGTCGCATATTTATCCTCCTATCACGAGAAAGCGATCAATGCGCTATACGAGCTCGCTTAGGAGTTGCCGGCCATCTGTCTACCACACCAAGATGGGGGAATCCCGCTAAGTGCCTTTCCCAACGGCACAACAAGTAAACTTGCCGGCTTGTTCTTCACACTGTCCCTTCAATGCTGAGCGTCAAGCAGGGAAGCTGTGAATACCAATTTTTAAAGTCGTTGGTTTGACCCGACTCGGAATCAAACCCGAGTCTACAGCTCAAGAGACAGACGCTCCATACCACTCGGCCATCTGAGCTGTGAATACATAATTTAAGTTAAACTTATAATATTTTAACTTATAAATATTATAAGTTTTAACTGTTTTAACTTATAATATGTTATATCTGTCAGCAATTTTTTAATACTGTAGTGTAGCAACAAATAAAAAAGATAGAGTCTTGAGTCTTGGAAGTCTTGTGTTCAAACGTGGTTCAGCTGACCTTGTGTGCTGCATCTTTTATATTATTTCTTAATATTCTTAATTGATTATGTTTGTTTCAATGATTTTCTCGTTTCGTTGCATACTTTACATCCTTTTCCGAGCAACGTTTTCTTGTTTTACTGCAAACATGGTGCATTTACCATAGGTGGTTCAACTGACCATACCCTCTGGTTCAATAGACCCCGTAATTGGGGTCTATTGAACCGTGCGGTTAGGGAAAAATCAGGGCCAAGTTACAGGGCAAATAAGAGTGATATTTCCTGTTTTAACTTAAATTATGTATTTATGCATCACAGCAATGTTTGTTTGTATGCAAAAGCAGAGCTGAATCCTTCCAGAAAGTACAGTAAGCAGTGATACTCAAGAAACAAAGTATTGGTTCATCTGACCCCGTTCTCCCCGCTGCTATAATGTAGCCTACATTAAAAATTCATTCCATGCAAAACGTTTTTAAATTTCACAAAAAATAAGTTACGTAAAAAAGATTATAATGGTTAATTGCAACCCGAGCAATGCAAGCACGACATGGGTCGGATGTAGGAATTGAATTGAATTGAAATTTATTGTTTTGTCGCCATATAGCAATAATAAAAAGCAACTTCCACAAAATATGCACAAAATAACGACGAGGATGCTGCGAAGTAACCGTTTTAGGGTCTTCGAGTCAAGCAGTCACCCTAGATTAAGATATTCTCAAGTACAGTGTAAATAAACTCACATCAGAACGGAAATAACAACAACAACAAACAAAAAAGAAAACAATAAAATAATAATAGGAATTTAAGCTAAATTTATAAATAGCCAAATTTTTCAAGTCAGTGGCAACGAGGCCATACTTCGCATCAATCAAACAGCCTATTAAGGGTCACAAAAATTACTAATTCGACGTTCAAAATTTAATGAACAAGAAAATAATTTAGCTGTTTCTGGAACTGTAATACCAAACTAATACTGAGTAAGAACAAGCTTTTTGAACTTTTTGGTAAAAGTTTTATAACTACATCTTTTAATTTCTGAAGAAAGTGATTGCCAAATTTTAACTCCTCTGTACTTGATCGATCGTTGCAAACGAGCAGTGTTGTAATGTGATACGTTAAAGTTAGAGCTAACATTTTGTCTAGTACCTAATTTATGCACTTCTTTGGATTTTAAGAAATATTTCGAAAAAGAGCTTGGAAGTTTGTCATCAGAAAATTTATGCGTAAAAGAAGCAACTTCGTAAGAGCACAAATCTGCGATTTCAAGGATTTCCAGTTGTTTATATAAAGATGTTGTTCGAGCAGAGTGTTGGTTGTGGGTAATATTATTCGTGGTTAATCTTAAAGCTTTGTTTCGAAGAGGTGTAAGTTTATTGAGACATGATTTGTAAGTTGACATCCATACAATAGCGCCGTACAAAAGATCTAAATGGATTAATGCAAAGTATAATTTGCGCAAGATTGAAATCGGAACGTAATGTCTAAGTTTGGCAATAATACTTATTGAACGTGCAATTTTCCTTTCTAGAGTGTTTATATGATCACGAAATAATAGCTTATTATCTAAAACAACACCAAGATATCGGAAAGTATTTGTAACTTGGACAGGTGAATTTTCCATACCAATTAAAAATGTTAAGGGAGGTGAAGAAAATTTAGGACGGATAATCATAGCTTTGATTTTAGATGTATTAATGATAAGTTTATTAGCTGTAGACCAATTTTCAGCTAGCCTACACTAACACTGAGTGCACGAAAAAGGGTAACCGCCAACCGGTTACCATTTTTTCGTCTGTCCGGATTTTTCAGGTGCACAACTATACAAGCAAACAAAACACGAAGCTTATATACAGATGAACATACAGAAGAGTAGGACGAACAGAAAGCGCTCGAGGCCGTGACCCAATCAGAAGGAAAATCACGTGAAATTGAAATTTCAAATCAACCACAGAAGTCGAAAAATTAGAACTGTTCGAAAAATTAGATCAAACATTAGTTAATTGCACCGGCCGTTAGCTCAGTTGCTAAGCGCACGCTATCGGTGCGGGAGGTCTGGGGTTCGATTCCGGACCGGTCAAATCGACACAGTGTCGCCAACGACTCGCCACCGTTGCGATGATTCTTCGGAGCTGTGTTGCCCAGGCGCTAAGCCGCGGAGATGGGCCCCGCAACTCGTTACACGCTTCGGCGTAATGCGGCGAGTATAATAAAGATTTGATTTTGATTTTTTTTGATTAGTTAATTGCTACTAGAATACTTGGCTTTGTTGTGCGTAGGCTTAAGTTTCTTTTTGTTGTTACAATTTTCCGTCGGTGCTAGCGTAGATACCATCTTAAACGTACCAAAATTGGCAAATAATGCAAACTTTTGTGTCGTTACACTGAGAAATACGATGAAACACAACTAGCAATAGAATCAGAAAATTAAGCGTTCTTTGGGCCAAACCTTGAAGACTCGCTCAGGTCAAAGCAATATTGAATCGAAGTTTTCTACGTTTAACAAGAGCCACGCAGTTCAATCTATGGTGCTCAGTCTGATATTTGAACCTTACTCCATCCTACTCATGACAAAATTGAACAGGGAAAGAGGGAACCCCACCCATTACCTTTAGCGCCCACTAGTCTGTGTACCTATTTGCAGCTGCAGACGCGTTTCGACCTTTTTAGGTCTTATCCGTGCAGCATAACAACATTCCTACCCCCCAAAAATAAAGTCCGAACAAAACTCTTAACAACCCCTCGAAAAAATCTCAATAAAACTGATACCCTTGTTTTATTGTCTTTTTCGTTTAGGTCAGGGGTTCTTAACCTTTTTTGTCTTGTTTAACCTTTGCCGAAAGAATGAAATGTAATTTACCCCCATTGTACTGCTTTTTCATTACTGAAATTAAAGTTTTCTTTAGTCTTTAACTCAAAAAATTTACTCCCTCGATAGGTAAAATTTACCCCCGGTTAAAAACCTCTGGTTTAGAACAAGTTTTTCGTTCGTTTAATTTTTTTTTAGGTAATTAGTTAGTTACATATTTATCTTCTTATCACGAGAAAGCGATAAATGCGCTATACGAGCTCACTTAGGAGTCACCAGTCATCTGCCTACCACACAAAGAAAGGGGAATCCCGCTAAGTGCTTTTTCCAACGGCACAACAAGTAAACTTGCCGGCTTGTTCTCCACACCGCCCCTTTAATGTTGAGCGTCAAGCAGAGAAACTGTGAATACCAATTTTAAAGTCATTGGGTTGACCCGACTCGGAATCAAACCCGAGTCTACAGCTCAAGAGACAGATGCTCTACACCTCTCGGCCATATTGTGGTGTGACATTTATGTTTTGAAAATTCTACCATGATAAAAAACTTAAAATATCTGTTAAACCTTACGTGATGAGCAAAAACTAGCTGCAGATGTGGAATCAGCGGAAACAAAGTTGTTAAAAAGTTGGTCGGCATTTTCATTCAAATTTTGCTGCTGGCCAGTGTTATTCTTCATTTGTTAAACTAGATTGTAGATGTAGAGTTGGCGCTTATTTTCGAAGGCCAAACACCATAATCATACAGTTACCAGTGGAAAACTGCAGCTGGTGCTACCGCTTTGGTTGACTCTAGACAGCAATAAAAAAATGCAATGGATTTAAAACATATAAAAGTCTTTATCTTCACAGCAGACCATTCAGCCCATCTTGCTACTCTAATCACAAAAAATATTAGGTGTTAGTAGTCTTTACCAGCATCTAGGCTATTTTCAAAATTGTGCAAAGATAGGCCAACATCTTCATTTTGCTTCGTGTTTCTCTGTTGAAAAATTGCAAATGAAATGACTACGCTATAAACAATTACGCATGTTTTCATAGAGCGGGACAGTGCTGTTGCAATGTCTTTCCCTCATCTGTCGCATTTTCTAGAAATTGAATTTTTTGGAATAATTTGAACTTAAACGGTAACAATCATCCTTATAGATCTGTATACACCCAAGAAATCTAACTTTTGTGGCACATAGATATACCCACGTAGCACTCTAGTCAAATCTTACCAGTGGCTCAGATACAAATTAATGATAGAACGTAACGTCCTTCCGTCTGTCAGTGGAAGACTTTATGACATCACTTTTAGCAATGGAACGACGTGATTTTTTACACTCTACATTTTTTGTTGGTCTTTACTGATTTCTATCATTGTTCGTTTTTGTTGGTGTTTGCTGATCTAACATTTTAACAGCGCTTCCGTTTTTATTTTAATTCGTGATGCTGTATTTGTGCTATGGTATTTTTAGGGTGCAAGATTGGATGAATAGCATGTCGTGTTGTAATTCTTTTGCAAAAACACACTACACGCTATTTATCCAATTTTGTACCCTAAAAATACCATAGCATGGCTTATGGTCATGCCATAAATGCCATCTTTAGCACCGAGCAATGAGTGCAGGCTATTTTTTCTGTTCTTAATGGAATAATGGTAACTTGACTACTAACATTGCAAATAACATATCGGTACCACTAAAAACAGCCCTGTTTTGCCTCAATCTCGAGCTGATAACAAGCCAAGACGGGGTAGACAACTCAATTATCTATGAAATAGTGAACAGCATAAAAAAAAAACAAAAAACAAAAACAAAAACAAAAAAAACAATAAAAAAAAACACGAAGCTAAAAAAAAACGGTTTTTTAACGTCACTAACGCATGACAAAATTCTTGATTTTAGTCGTAAATGTTTGTCACGTTTTAATTTTTCAATTAATTTGCGTTATTTTTGCAGTGTTTTGAAAAACGCTAGATGTGTAGTCATTAACAATAACCAAAGTGTTAAAGCTACTACGATTGTCGTACATTTTTGCTCCATCTTATCCATTAAGATGAGTTTTATTTATCAATACATAATGCTTGTGCTTAGTACAATCATTCTACTGGATTTTTGTCAAAAAGCAAATGGTAAGTTGTGTATGTTAAACATTTATTTAAATATTATATCACCTTAAACCAAACATGGGCAAACTACGGCCCGCGGGCAAACTCCGGCCCGCCGATCCTTTTATTCTGGCCCGCCGGCACTTACACAAACTTAAATTCTCACCTTGAATTTAGCGGAAGACCTTTTTTTTCCTTTAGAGATCATGGATGGCAGTGATTTTCAAAAATAAGCCTCAACGGTGCAAAATTGGAATAAAAAACGAGGTGAAAACCTCTTATTTTGGAGATCACATTCGCACGTGGACCGTGATGATCTCCAAAATTAAAAGATCTTCACCTTGTTTTGCAATCAGCGTGCGGCCCGCGGCTTCAACAGTTTTTCCAAATCTGGCCCTTTGTGTAAAGTAATAGCCCACCCCTGCCTTAAACAGTTTTTTAAAGCGTTGTAAGAATACGGTTTGATCCCCAAAATATGAAATAGAGCCTTTAAAATCAAGAAAAATTAGGAAGGCAAACCGAGTTTTAACAAACATCGAAGTAAAAATACAACTTTCGAGTTTTAGTCCAGATTTTTCAGTGAAATTTGAACCAGTTTTGAGTAGGGGAGATGTGGGACCAATGAGCCACTTTTCACTTTTTGCCTTCTACAATAACTCCTAAATTTCTAAGTGTGAGCAAACACAATTTTTTATTTGATTAGACCAGTTGGTGATGCAACACCATACTGAAGTTGGCTTAGAACAAACACGTTTTAGCTGAATTATTAAAAATTTAATTTTTCTAGAAATGACTCATGACCGGTCGTTAGCTCAGTTGCTTAGCGCACAAGCTATCGGTGCGGGAGGTCTGAGGTTCAAATCCTGGGCCAGTCAAATCGGCACAGTGTCGCCAACGCCTCGACACAGCTTCGATGTTCTTTGGGAGCTGCGTAGCCCAGGGGCAAAGCCGCGGAGATGGCCCCGCCACTCGTTACACACTTGGGCGTAATACAGCGAGTATAACGAAGATTTGATTTGATTTAGAAATGACTCATTGGTCCCCATGGTTTGTGGAACCAATGAGACACGGTGTGGAACCAATAAATCACTAGAAAGAAGCTACAATAACCGCTAATCTACGATGAAATTAATAGTTTTATCATGGGGTATGTGTAATAAAACTAACAAGTAGAATTAGTGTAGCAATAATGGAAATTATTTCAGAATTAAATAGTTGGCTATCTACGTTTTCTCAATGATTATTTAGCAGTGCATAGTCAATGAAAAGGGCACTACACTACTTGCGCCATTCCCCTTTGTTTTTCAAACTATGCCTTTGTCTCTTAAGCATAGCTTCGACTTTTTTCTGTTTTTGTAAACAAAATTATAGTTCAATAAATATGTTAAACTGACAGATTTAATTACAAAACTAACGAAAAAATTGACCTCGTAAAGATTACAAAAAAGTTCTCGAACACACTTGACAATTAGATTCCATAACGAGCCAAATTAATGTCAAATTTTGAAAGATTAGCTATAAGCGGCGGCGGCGTAGCTCAGATGGTAGAGCACCAGAGCTTCAATCGAAAGGTTGAGGGTTCAATACCCGAACTGGGTGTAACGTCGTTGTGTCCTTGGGAAAGACGCTTCATGCCAATTTCCCAAACGGGGCCAAGCTGTCTACCCGTCGTGGTGGCCCAGTCTGACTAAAGATTAGCAAATCGAACCCAAGAAAGGGTAATTTAGCGTTGGTGTGGCAGACTTACGCTAAGTGCCTGGTTCATACGACAGAGAGCTATAAGCGCCTAGCTGCAGCAGCTGAAGAGGGTGGTATAAGAATTTGGGCTGTATCATTTTTGCAAATACTGTAGCTAAGAAAAATGACATGGTCCGAATTGCAGCCAAAAAGCCCAATATTTTTCCAGCACATCTTTAGAGCTAAAGATATTTCTTTTAGTAAACAAACCTTTCTTGTTTTTGCGCTTTTTAAAAAAAGGCATTTTTATTTAAAACTCTATTTCTGTAAATAAAATATTAGGATGAGGGACCAATGAACCAGTGGATCATTGGTCTGGTCCCACAACCGCATAGGCACTAAATGTTACAAACTAGCCGCTAACTGATAAGATATTTGCCTTTGACCTTGGCAAAATCTTCTTCTACATCAAGTAAGCTGCAAAAACAGGCAATATACTATGCTACTTTTTGTTTATTTTCAAGTTCAAAAACAAAAAAAGGACAATCAACAAAAAAAATTTTTGATCCAGTCAAAAAAGTTCCCTCTACTTGCACATGTGTGAATAATCGTAACTCACTCAAAACTCGGATGCAGGCCTTTGAAACTATACTTTGAATCTACTCCTATAAGAAAAAGAAAATCTGCCAAGAGCTCACGAAAAAATCAACTTATATGGTCATTGGTCCCACCCCGATCAAAGGTATCAATCACATCTCCCCTAGTTAAAATTGTCCAAAAAAGAAAATTCGTTTCAGTCATCTCGGCTCTGCGCTGTGGTGTGCATTAAGCGAAAATAAAATGGAATATCGGAAAAAAAGTTTATTATACAAAATAAACGCTCTTAGGTTAATATTGTACAAATTACGTAACAATTAGTAGGTCTTTATATTAGCAAAAAACTGATTTTAATGTACAATATGGTGTAGGTCTGAGGCAATTTTTATTTACTTCTAAAGTTATAGGCCCACTTTTTAACAGACGTTATTCACCAAATTTAATTTTTATTCAGGTCAATGTGGTTTCATTAGGGTGGCAACTTCCTCCCTTCAAATGCTTAATTCGCCAGGCTGGCCAGAAAGTTATCAAAATAATTTGAATTGTCGCTGGATGATCACAAGCGATCCTGAAACAAAAATCAACATCACTATTGTGCAATTTAATCTTGAATCTTCTTATGACGTCCTCGTAAGTTTACAATTGGCAGATAGTTTTGTTTTTGTACGCAGCTGCATGTTTTTCCTCCTACCACGAAAAAGCAACCAAAGCGCTAAAACGAGCTCGCTTAGAAGTTGCCGGCCACATGTCCACCACTCTGAGGTACCTTTCCCAACGCCACAGCAAATAAATTTGCCGGCTTGTTTTCCTCCTGGATTTTTCAATGCTGAGCGTCAAGCAGGGAAGCTGTAAATAACAATTTTACAATCATTGGTTTATACCGGCTTGAAATCAAACCAATTACTACAGGCACAAAGGTGAACGCTCTTGCCACTCGGCCGTCGGAGCTGTTGATGCATATATGTACATTAAGGGATGCCAGTAAGAGTAAAAAACGTGTACCCAACTATGTATAAGTCCCCAAACCCACTTTGACATAAAGGACGCGTTCGCACGAAATCAGTAACACTACAAAAGCATGAGATATTTGATATAGCTGCTGTTGGACAGGATTTATGCCAAAGCCTGATAGGGTTACCACTTGTGCATGTCTTCATGCAACTGCAAACGCATGAACATGCTCTTTCAGTCAGGGAGTCGAACCGTTTAATTTTTCCGGTTCAAGTTCTGTATGGGTTCAACAGCGTTTTTAAATTTCGGTTCAGTTCCGGTTAAGGTTTAGATAAATTGAAACGCTTCGGTTTGGATTCGCTCCAGCAAAAAATATTTCAAAACGGTTTATAAAGTCCCGGTTCAAGTTCGCGGTAAAAAATGGTATAATTCTAATACGAAAAACGCGCAAAACAATTTTTCTTCGCATTGACAGGCCAATACAATGCATAAAATACTTGTCGTAAAGCCAATTTCGAGATAATTAAATTGTTACTGTGCTCCAACACCGGCGGCCTATTTGATCCACAGGTAGCGTTAAGTTAGGGTTAAAGCGCTTTGTTTAGTCTGTTACGTGAAAACTACGGCACCGGGTATATCAACCGTAAAAGACTTCTTCACCATGCATGGATTTATTGCATAAGAGACTAATATCTTGAATTCGAACCAGCTTCAAAGTGACGCGAGCGACTTAACGGAGCGAGCCGCTTTTTCAATCAGTTCGGTTTCGGTTTGCAAGTACTCGCATTATTCGGTTCAGTTCCGGTTCGCTCTTTGCGATTTTGAAAAATACGGTTCGGGCTCGGTTAAGGTTCGACAAAAATAGAGTAAAACCGGTTTATAAAACTCCGTTTCAGGTTCGGTAGAACTCCTCGCTTTCAGTCTAAAGAACATGGCGGTTTCGCAATTTTTTAGTTATACGTACTCTCATGCATTAATTTCTTGATACTTCACAAAGCACAATCTGCAAGATGAAGCATTTTTTGATTTGACCCTAAAAACGTATCACAATACATAAAGCACAGTACACTCATCTACTATCGACATAGGATGTCATAGGCTTAACAGTGATTTTGTCATTTGCTACAAAACAGCGTAGTGAGATTTTATGATCAATTTATGATCAATTTACCACAAGTACTGTTGCGCATTACATTAATTTGCTTAGCTATGCGACATGTACTTAATACATTTCAAGGTTCTTATATTGTTCAATGCCTGTTTGACAAGATAGCAACCTACACGAAAGCAACAGACTTCAATGGCCAAAATATTCTATTTATGCTAAAAGTGTCAATGGCTAATTTGGGCCCCGAAACAATCAGCTGCGCACGGAGCATCGTGTGCAGTTGAAAGCCATTGGCAATGGCAAGCACTGCGATTGACCATAATATTTTCATATTCATTAGTGTTTCGCTAACTTTTGTTTCGGTCATATTTTCCTCGCTTACAAAGCCATTATAGTCTTTCAGTTTTTGAAGTGGCTATGACAGCGGTTGTGGTTGATGCAGTGGCTAATATTCAAAGACGATGGTAGGTACACTCATAGTTGTCAACCGGACAAAGATTTTGGGCCCGACCCGACCCGAACCCGATTTCTCAAGCCTAAACACTACCCGAACCCGAATCCAAATTTGTCAGCTAGTCTGAGCCCAATTTAACCCCGAAATCAATATTTAATACCTATTTATGATTGGTAAGGCAAGGCACTTAAATACTAAAATAATGGTACGATCCACGCGCGGATTTATAGAGGGGGAGGGCCTTGGGGGCCCGCCCCCCCCCCCGAAATTTCCTAAATTTTTATAAATTTTTACTAGTTGGCAAATGTCATAATTGGTATTAAAATCTGAAATACTCTAAACTAAGATTCAGGAAGGTCGTTTGAGTAGCAGCGTTTTCTGTGATCAAAGTCCTTTCTTATTAACGGCTAGACTGCAGCTATTGTTACTGGTTAGGCCTACATCATAATCCATATGAAAGTCAGAAATAAATTGAAGATGAAAAGGTTGGTTGGATGGCGTATTTGGTGATTAGTGTGGGCTATTGCATTAAAGCAGTATTGCGGAAAAGCATAATACAGAAAAAAAGTTAGCTTATGTTGTAAGGTTAGGTATTGAAGTTGCCTAATGATATGCCATTATGCTTTGAAAATCTAAGACCTGTAGTTCAGCTCAGTAGCCTGCTTGTAATACGATAAGACCTACTATAAGCCGAGTGTTTAGAGCCGACAAGTATTATTTCTGCCAATTAGAGTCCTACCTTATTTTCTTTAACTATAACATGCGTTAACCAATGCAGGGCAGTACCCCCTTCCTCCGGCGAAAATTAGTCCAAGATATGAAAAAAGCACATGGAGTTGGCCGAGTGGTTGGTGCGTAGGACTACGGAACTGGTTTCGCGGGTTTGACACTCAGTTAGGTCATCTTCCGTGATGCGTATACTTCACTTACATAAAAACCCAAGTTGCAATTATGTGACTTAAAATAAAAAATAAAACAATAAAAAAAAATATAAAAACAAACTAATGAAATTGAACTGTTGGCATGGACTACACTAGCTGTCAACAGTCAACACTCACAGACAACACTCAACACCCACTCCCTTGACGATTGCAGAAAAAATAAAACCTTTCTTTTTTGAAACGAACCGACTTTGTTTCGTGCGTAGCTTGTCGCAATTGCTACTGTATCATGTTTTTTCTGTTTTGTCCAACTTTCTAACTTAATCTCGATAAAACTTTCATTACGATGCGATGCAACAATACCGGTGGTCCAACTTTTCTGATGTTTTTTACTTGAACTGCATTTTTGTCATAGATGCTACTGCGAAGCACTTAATAAATAGGAGTTTCCTTAAATGCGGTGTATCTGCAGTAACTATGGCTGCGCACAAAAATTGTTTAAAAAAATCGAATCAAATCTTCATTACAACTTACTCGTTTCGTTTACACTCGGTGCAGTGCCGTAGCTAGCCCAAACTTTCGGGGGGGGGGGGGGGGAAACTTCATAAGCTTTTTCAGTGGTGCACCTAGGATTCAGCAAAGGGGATGCCCCAACCAGGAATGTGGCGGCGAAGCCCCCAGCCGCCGTAGGCTAAGGGGTTCTGGGAACAGAGCCGCCAGTCGCCACGGATTTTTGGGTTTTTGCAAGAAAAATACTCATTTTAGCGTAGTTTTTTTGTCGAAAAGAGGACTTAATCCGCCCCTGTTTGCGTTGTTAGGAGATTTACGTTATAGCATTAATATCTTTGTTTGTAGGCTAGGGGTCACTGAAAATATTTCGGGGGGGGGGGGCAATTGCTCCTTTTGCCCCCCTCTGGGTATGCCTCTGACTCGCTGTAGTACCGAAGCGTGGTAACGAGTGGCGGGGCCCGACCCCGCGGCTTAGGGCCTGAACGACGCATCTCCGAAGAAACGTCGCAGCGGTGGCGAGCTGTTGGCTACAGTGCGTCCCGATTTGACCGGCCTGGAAATTGAACCACAAACTTTCCGCATCGATAGCGACATCTTTGACAACTGCGCTATAACCGGCCGGTTTGTTAAAAAGTTATTAAAACATAAAAATCTAAATTGACACTGCCGTAGTGGTAAAAATAAAATAGGCATACTGCCAAGGAAGATCAGACCAACAAAAGATTTGAAGAGACCCAGGGGCGGAACAGGGGGGGAGACAAAATTGTTTTTACGTACCGTAACTATCTCAGCAGCTGGAGTGCTCCGTTTTCCAGACATCCCGATTATTTGTTTGAGAGGATCTGATCATATCGACGCTGTGATTTGGGTGAAAAATGCTGGAACAATATCGACGCTATTTTTGACCTTAATGGCTTGATCAGGGATTCCTATCGCGCGCAATTCATTTTAGCTTAAAAATGTTTCGGTAGGAAGGGCAGTGTTTTCTCATGCTCCACTATCTTCACTTTTCCAGACAGTTATGGAAGAAACTGCCCCCTTCATAATGAGCGCATATTACATGTTCATATCAAGGTTTATATGCGTTGCTTATCGATGTTGGTCATCGAAAAAAATTTTGGGAGGGAAGCAATTAACTGTTTTATTCCCATGGCTACACCCTGTTTGTGACGTTGCAAAAGCTGGCCTACTTTAGTCGGTTAATCTTCCTATGGCCCAAACATGAGGTAAACTAAAATTTTGCAGTAAACGTTTAACCACGGCTTGATAGCTTGAGTTTCTGCAAAACCTTTTCTCTCTTTAAACGAAGCGCAAAGCATCAATCAAAAGTATGAATGAAATATCTTGGTTGTTTCCTTAGTTATGACATTATATAGCTTAGTCATGGTTAACTGTAATTGCGTAATAATTTAGACTAGAAATATTACAATCCGATGCACATTAATACCTCTGAACTACCGTGATGGTAGCATCTTTACGTCATCACGATGTGACGTCACTGAAATATCCTTCACTGAAAAATCCTGCGTACGCCGCTGCTAGATAGCGTACTTTATTCATAAACTTTTTCCTTCAGCTCCATGAAAAGCCCTTAACACATTAAAAAAACTGTTTAATCCGCGCCTGATACGATCTCACTAGTTGAAAACGTTTGAGCGATCCCGGTTTTCATTAGAAAACCTAAAATGCAAGCAACGTTTTTGGTACAGTATTTTGTTACATGTGTAATTGTCTATGACATCACAACACGTTGCTTTGATTCGTATGACACAAAATCAATCCCCGTTTTCGATGGCCAATATATGCGACAAGGTGTTCTCTTTGCTTAACTCCAGCAATCGTGAAAACCCTATCACTTACTGTAAACCTTAATTTCACTCCGGCGTACGGCCCGATTGAAACCCGACAGTTGTTGAAAAATTCAAGCCCGAACCCGACCCGACCCGAAAAGCCCGAGCCCGATCGACAACAATGGGTACACTAAACAAGCATCCTTGAGATCCAAGTTGATTTATGGTAAATTCTTTTAGACGATTACAAGTGGAAATGAATCCATGCGTCTGAGTGGGGATCTTTGCATCTTTCCTTCTTACGTTTCGCAAACATCATCAGTTGAGCTGATCTTAGCAACAGATGGTAGTGTTATCTTTTCCGGATTCTCGATCACGTACCAAAGTAGGTTAGATTAGTGACGGTATTCCGCCTTAGTAAGATTAATTTTAATTTTAGAGTTGTTGCAGGTGAATGAATAATTAAATTATTGCACCTTTTTGAGAAGCTGTTGATTTTCTTTTTTGTTTTTAAACTTTTTTTTTTCTTTTGCTTTCTTTTAGTCTTTTTCGCACATGCATTTTCATAAGTTCAATTATACTGGTGCAGATTTCATCACGGACTAACAGTTTTTTCGATTGCAGGAGTTTCTTCTTCCTATGATCGAAGTACTTCTGTAAGCCCTTACTCAGGTGAGTGTATCATCATAGTGGTAAGTCAACATAATCTCAGTAAGAGAGCAGGCATACAGCTCAGTAGAAAGTTTCCGTTTGCTTAAAACAGTATTCAGTATGGTTGTTAAGTGATGATATTTGGAATGTTACGTATGTGTCATAACAATTTGATGTTTTAGCGGTAAGATGTAATTCTACCTTCAATGCTCTTGAAGAGCCTCGATTATTAAACTCTCCCGGATGGCCTGGGACCATACTCTCAAATTGCTACTGGACAATTAGAGCTTCAGAAGGTCAAAAACTTAACATAACATTCCTGTATGTAACCTCTAACTCTCCCAATACTCTTGAGGTAAGTCTTTGTAGGATCTTAGGGCTTCATAATGAGGAAGTTGCTTTGTGTTTTCACTCATGTATTTTTGTATAGCATTAATTTTTTTACTACCAACAGCTTTTTGTAATTGGTTGTAATTGAAAAATTTTGGCCCCCCTGCGACCCGCCTAGGACAAGCGGGTCTAAAAAAATTAGTAATTAAAATTTTGGCTCCCAAACCTCATTACATTAGTTATATCAAACTTCAGGTTTTTGAGAGCTATAATTTTTTGATAGTCAATGCACAGTGAATGAAAGCGGTTTGTAAGCTTACTTACAGCAATTGCTTCCAAGTTTTTTGGTCACTGGTCCTCTTAACACTAAAAAGACGGAGGGTGTCATTTTGACACCTTTTGAAAAATGAAGTGTTGCTAATTCAAATCCGATTGCTCTTGAATCGATTCCTTTTGTGACTTTTAATCCTTTAATGAGCTTGACATGGTACTGTAGTCATTTTTTGTGTGGAGTACAAAACGTGGCCTAATTTTCGTAATTTGCCTTGAACGACGGAAGGTGTCATTTTGACACCCATTGTACCGTTTTCACAAATTGTGAAATCCTTTTGTTATGCATTTGTCTATGACGCCTCTTCAATAACAGTTTTATTGTTTTATGTCTAAAATGAACTTGATAAGTTTGGTTAGACAGTAGCATTTGTTCCCTGTATAGGCTACAGCTTAGTAAATGGCTCAAAAAGAGGATCAGTTGAACAGTTTTGTCTACTCTGCGTGACGTATACCCGAAGGTATATCTGAAGTTGGGGATAAGGAGATCAGTTGAACAGTTTTGTCTACTCTGCGTGACGTATACCCGAAGGTATATCTGAAGTTGGGGATAAGGAGATCAGTTGAACAGTTTTGTCTACTCTGCGTGACGTATACCCGAAGGTATATCTGAAGTTGGGGATAAGAATAGAGTCAGACAATCAATGACGTAAAAAACATACTAATTTCAAGAAATCGATGGCATGAAAATTTCAAGTGGGCATTTTTTGCATTGCTTGGCGGAAGAACTTGGCATGCCTTTTGTGAAGAGTTCTACTATGTCAATCAGAAAGAGGTGATGCTGGTGCAGATCGAAACTTCCAACAACCTCCATGTCCTCCAACTAGAAACTACCAAGTCAAAGACAACTGTGCAAAATGAACCGGCATATGCAATAAATGCAAAAATCCCTTTGTGGACATTTTACTGCCAGTATACAGCAAGTGTGCACAGCCTGCAATTAAACTACCGCTGCTCGAATATTGTGGTTCTAAATTATTGTGCGTTTTGTAGCCGTTATACATCGCTTGTTTCGCTAGTAAGTTAGTTGTTTCTCCACGTTTGACCTGTTCGTGCTGTTACGCTAAAAAAAAAACAAAAGAATATCTGAATTAAGGATTTCAAACTACAAGGGTGTCAAAATGACACCCTCCGTCGTTTAGGATAAATCAAAATTTCAGTCTTTCTAGTGTTAAAAAAAGTCTCTTCAGTGGTGCTTAAAACTTCAAATCCATGAAGTAAATCCATCAACATACAATGCATTCTACCTAGCACCTTTAAAGTTTGCTTCTATATCAAACTCAAGTTTTTGGCCCCAAACAACGATACCCAATGAAAGAAAATATAACCACTAATCCACAACTAAGTTCCCGGTAGCCTAACTAACCCACATCACTCTAAGCCCCTATGGCAACCCACTAATTTGCAGCTGCAGACGCGTTTCGACCTTATTATGGTCTCATCAGTGCAGCATAGCAACCTCCCACCTTCCTAAAAAAAAAAAAAAAAAAAAAAATTCTAACCTTCAAAAGAACTACACACTCCTAATCTAAGCCTCTCCTCGTTCTGCTCAAGGTAAAACATTTGAAATAAAACCTTCAAGAAAATAATACAGGCTGGATTATGATGTCACAGATTCACTGTAAACAATCGATAAGAATAGAAAAGTCCGGTTGGTTTAAACATTAATTTCCCGGTAATCTGAGAAGGAATATTTTGTTTAAGGTTTGTAACTATACCAGTTACCAAAACCTACAAAAAACCTCTCTGCCCAACCCGTTCGCCCGTGAAAAAGCGGGGGACAAGGCAGGCACTGTGTCTGCGCAGACATGCGCAGACACATGCGCAGACATGCGCAGACATGCGCAGACACAGTGCCTGCCTTGTCCCCCGCTTTTTCACGGGCGAACGGGTTGGGCAGAGAGGTTTTTTGTAGGTTTTGGTAACTGGTATAGTTACAAACCTTAAACAAAATATTCCTTCTCAGATTACCGGGAAATTAATGTTTAAACCAACCGGACTTTTCTATTCTTATCGATTGTTTACAGTGAATCTGTGACATCATAATCCAGCCTGTATTATTTTCTTGAAGGTTTTATTTCAAATGTTTTACCTTGAGCAGAACGAGGAGAGGCTTAGATTAGGAGTGTGTAGTTCTTTTGAAGGTTAGAATTTTTTTTTTTTTTTTTTTTTTAGGAAGGTGGGAGGTTGCTATGCTGCACTGATGAGACCATAATAAGGTCGAAACGCGTCTGCAGCTGCAAATTAGTGGGTTGCCATAGGGGCTTAGAGTGATGTGGGTTAGTTAGGCTACCGGGAACTTAGTTGTGGATTAGTGGTTATATTTTCTTTCATTGGGTATCGTTGTTTGGGGCCAAAAACTTGAGTTTGATATAGAAGCAAACTTTAAAGGTGCTAGGTAGAATGCATTGTATGTTGATGGATTTACTTCATGGATTTGAAGTTTTAAGCACCACTGAAGAGACTTTATTTAATAGTCGAAACGTATCCCGTCTGGTGCAAAATAGTGTTAAAAAGTTGTCAAGCCTTTGACCGTAAGTTTTTGAAACCCAGAATAATGATTTTACGAAACTACGATTTTCAACCTGCAATTTTACATTTGCTAATATTTTCTCCGCCTAATAAGCGTTTAAATCAATGATTATTCGTAATAACTTCGGCCTGAACTTCACGTTCAAAAAGTCGTTGAGCACAAAAGCAAACCTACTGTCCGTAAAAATGGTTACAATTAATGAACGGGTTGCAACCTACTTTTGTTGTTAAGCATGACATATTTCACTGATAGCTGCTCTAGTAAGCAATTATTTACTGTGGGTAATGCCGCCATATTTTTTTTTTTGCAAACACTTCATGCCATTGCTAATGCTGATACTTGTACTATGCATCGCTTTCAACCAAGGGAAAGTAAACATCACAAAGGGTCATTCTATTCGCACATTAGCAGTGAGACAATTGCAATTGGCAAAAAAAAAACGAAATTTCGCTTTCACATAGAAACTACTGACGTCGCGCGATTTTGCCTTAGCTGTAGTTGGCTTAAACCCAAGTAAAGTTAGTTGAATAGAAGAAAAAGTTATATTTCCATATCAGAACTGGTTTTATTTTTGCTTCGTGAGATATTCAACTGTGTTTAACAACTACACTTCAGCATTAACCAGCAAACTACACGCTAAAACAACTCATATAAACATCATACAATAACATGATTCAGCGTTGATTCAACTATCATTTTTTACGAAGCAACGTTTTCATAAAGGTGTGTTTATTGTAATAAACTTGCTTTAGATTTACGATGGAACATCTACAAATGCAACGGTTCGAAGATACCCGTGCCCAGAAAATTTTGTCAGCCGAAGTGACACAGTTCGGGTACAGTTCGTGTTTGGGTCTAGACAGGGTTTTCTGATGATTTTCCAAAGTATCTCAGGTGAGGAAACGATATATTAAGTTTTGCTGTTGCTTCTCAATCTTTTCCTTAATCTAAAAAAAAATGCTTTTGCTCAACATGTAGTTTTCTCAGCTCACAAGGTTTACTTTCTTTATTAAGCCTTAGGGGCTCCAGCCCAAATCCCTAAACGTTTTATTTGTGCATATTGCACGTTAGTACAAAGCTTCGACTTTTAGACAGACAAACTGCAAGAGAAACATTATTGATTCGCAGTCCCCTACTAATATTTCTTGATCCGCCCCCCTCCCCCTGGGCTTAAGAAGTTTTTACGTGGGGGTACAAATGAAAACAAGCTTATCAATCTGAATTCTGATTGTTTGGCGATTATAACCTTGCTAATTCGCAGAAAATGATGAAGTTTTTCTTTACAGTATGTAAACCAGCTCCAAACATTCCTAATGGCGAAATTGTCAATGATTTTGGCGGCGCTACCTCTTATGCTGTCAATGATACAATAAGTTACAAGTGCAACAATGGATTTGCTGCTGAAAATACAAGTGTCTTAACCAACATGTGCATTGAAGACGTTTCTGAAACTAATCCGCCAACCTGGTTACGAAATGAAATCATTCTTTCTCAGATTTGTCGACCAAGTAATAATTGATTGATTTCTTCGTTTATATTATCCTGTCACGAGAAAGCAACGGACGTGCTATGCATGGGTAGGACGAATTTAGACTCACTTTAGAGTTGCCTTTGTTTCCCGATTGAGTTAATGTAGTAAGGTATAGCATACTGAAATTACTACTCGTACCATACAACGGCATGTCATTTCTGTAGTGAAAGAGAAAGTGCAGTTTAATTTAAAACTATGTTTTAACGTTTAGCTTGTCCTAATGCTCCACAACCTGCTAACGGAATGCTTGCATCTGGAATGGGTGGTTTTCCACCTTACTTTGTTGGCGATGTGGTCAATTACGCTTGCATGAATGGATTTGCCACAAAAGATGAGAGATTATTAAAAAACGAATGTACTCAAAGCAGTTTGGAATCCTCTCCAGCAGTTTGGATGAAAAATGCCGAAGATCTTTCTGAAATATGCTTACCAAGTAATTGCCTAAAGTAATTTTTTTCGGCTAAAGAGTCATTCATTCATTATTTTTTTTTAATTCTTTATTTATTTTAGCAAGTTCGTAGGTAGAACTAACTACAAACTTCTTTAATAACATGGACGTACACTCACTATCTTGCTTTAAACAGTTTAGAAGAGTGCTTTTTCAGTTTCTGCAAAACTTTCTTTTGAATTTTTGCTATCACAAGTTTTAACATTGCAGTCTTCAAGCACTTTTTTAAACAGAAATTTCGGTTAATATTTGTGAGTGAATTAACCAATGCTTCATATGGAGTTCGGTAAGTGATTTACATCAAGTGCTACGCAGTTGTTGATGTATGTTAATGATTTTACGTTAACGAAGACATTATTATTGTAAGGGTTGTGTCCATAGGGATCAAATTATGAGCTATTAGGCTATCTTGTTTCAGCTTCCTGCAAAGGTTTGTCTTCTTGCAGTCGCGATTCATGAGTGGTATAAAGCAGAGTTTCTGTTATCCTCGTTCAACCTTAATTTGTTATCGGCGAAACATGATATTGCTGCGTAGGACCCACGCATATAAAATGCAATTACTCATAATCAAATGAAGTAGCTTCAAAGTTAGTTCGATAAGAACATGAATTAACCAGTAACAAAAGTAAATCTACTCACAAAAACAAAGCCTTAGTCTATTTAGCTTAAACCTTCTGGTAAAATGTGTTCAAAGAAAGACAATAAAACTAAATTACAGCGGTAACTTTTACACTCAATGTACGATATCAGTAGCACAAACATAATAGGGTAACGGTACGTAGGCTACTTATTCGTTTCGAACATGTAACCAGTAAACCAAAGCACCATGCAAGCATCAATTAATTAGTTAAGAGTTAATCAGTCAAGAACAGTTCAGAAGCAAATGACTCTTTACAGCTTTTTAGCATCTGCTATACAAATAATTCTTCCATTCCAGCCAAGGCCGCTCCAAATTTTAGTTCCGACATATAGTAAAGATTTCTTTGCGTTGTTAGCGTTTGCAAGGGGTACGAAATAATTCTTTCAGGTTGTGTCTCTAGTTACAGTACGTGTGAAATGCAGGCTATGTTCTTGCAATCATTAAAATAGGGAGAGAACAATTCTGATATCTTACCATGATGATATAAGTATACACCAACTTAGCAATCTCACGAAAATAAAGTTTTCAATTTTAAGAATTTTTAGATAAATGCAAAGCATTGTCAGCTACATGCTCATTTTTTCGAACCACAGAATATAGTGCGAATAATTTTGTTTTGCAGTACTTTCTAACCATTGTGTATTAGTTTTATTTTCAAAAAAAAAAATCAAATCTTCATTATACTCGCCGCATTACGCCGAAGCGTGTAACGAGTTGCAGGGCCCATCTCCGCGGCTTAGCGCCTGGGCTACACAGCTCCGAAGAAGCGCCGCAACGGTGGCGAGTCGTTGGCGACACTGTGCCGATTTGACCGGCCCGGGAATCGAACCCCAGACCTCCCGCACCGGTAGCGTGTGCTTAGCAACTGAGCTAACGACCGGTTAGTTTTATTTTCAATTTTCCAAATCAAAAGTCCGTATGTTAAGTGATTTTGTGCGATACTAACTGTAAAGAGTGTTCTGGCTGTCGAGTTACCCTCATTTTGCAAAAAAAAACCACTAATATGAGAGAGTTTATTGCAGAGACATTTACTGTGAGCGTCCCTTTTTAAATTTTCATTCCCAAATATTCCAAGGTATTTATTTAGTGGGATGATAAAAAACCAAAAAATAACCAGAGAGTTTCACTTCAAAATAGCAGGCCTACCAAGTTGTTGGCGATACAATTATAAAAGTTGTTTTAGATGGATTTAGAGTCGGTTTATTGGTTCGAAAGCCAGCAGTTTTTTACTTTTTTAATTTCACTATTAGATTTTAAGGAGAGACAAGCCGACATCGTTCATGATTAATACCGCATCGCGATCAGCAAACATACGCGTTTCAAAATCAGAGACATTAGAAAGATTAGATAGATCGTTTACATCAGGGGTGGGTAACCTTCAAGGCATAGCGGGCCACTTTGCACGCATGATATTTTCAGCGGGCCACATTTCAGGGATGCGAACTCGATCGATTTTAACAGAGTTCAAGTCCGAGAGATATTTGCAAGTCCGAGTTCAAATTCGAGTTCCAAGAATTATATTTTTCGAATTCAAGTTCGAGTTCGGCAAAAAAGACCGAATTCAGCGAGTTCGAGTTCACAGCCGTGGACTTTATAGGTTGCAATGGCGTGAACAAATAAACGACATGCAGCTTTTCTTTTGGTAAAATCAAAACTTCAATTTACACGGATTGTGACTATTTGAACAGCAAACTATTTTTCGTAGTGATTTTTTATTTCTTTTCCACAATTTAATTACCTTTCTAATGAACTCGAGCAGTTTTATGCGAGTTTAAGTTCGAGTTCAGACAAAATATTTTTTGAGTTCAAGTTCGACTTCAACAAAAATGACCGAGTTCAGCGAGTTCGAGTTCGCAGCCTTGCCACATTTACGTTTCATGCGCAAAGAGCAAAAAATAGTTCCTCTGAAAATGTAGTGGAGAGCAAAAAAAGGTCATCACGTCCGCAGAAGCCCAATTTTTCGCCCAAAATCAAGCGAAAAGCAAAAAAAAGATTATCACGTCCGCAGGCCGTAGTTTGAGCTGTGTAACTGTGTTTTGACATGTTTTCACAGTTCAATATGCTGAAATGTTAAAAAGGAGAACGTATGCTAAGCCTAGCATTACGTGAGCCGTAGGTACATGCGGGCCACATTTAAAACTTAAGTGGGCCGCATGTGGCCCGCGGGCCGCAGGTTCCCCATCCCTGGTTTACATATAAGCTAAGGAAAATATAATCAGGCCTTGATGAATGGATTCTTGCGGCGCGTCAGTCGATAATTTTAGAAAATTTGAAGATACTGGTACATTATTGACATTAACATATTGGTTTCTATCGCATAAATAATCTTCTTTTCTACACTAGTAAGCAGTAGAAATTTCCCTTCAAGGCTATTTTTCTAGTTTAGATAATAGTGTTTGGTGATCAACAGTGTCAAATGCTTTCGTCAATTTAAGAAAAATAATGCGAATGAAATGATGATCGCCCCGATTATTGTAAATAGAGGAAAAGATATCCGCAAGAGCATGGGTAGTAGAATGCAATTTGCATGGATAATGGAATACGAATTGTTCTTTGCATAATAACTTGTTTTCGGCTATAAACTGTGACGTTCGTTCAAAAATTAGGCTCGCGAATACTTTTGAGGTGATGACATGGAAATCGGTCTTGAATAAGTTCGAGAAGAGTCACATTCAGCTTGTGGATTGGAATAACTTTGGCCAGTTTTAGTTCATGCGGAAAAACTCCTTTTAATGCACATGAATTGAAAATTTTCCTAAAAAAGTTAGAAATACACTCATGAGCTGATTTATTATTTGAGCAGACAGCAGCTTATTATTATTTGAGAGTCTGGACCATTTGCTTTCTTGGAATTTAATTGATTAATTTAATGAAAAATCGCAGCAGGTGTTTTAGGTTCAAAAAAGAGAGATTCCAACCTAGACTTTACACTCTTAAGTGCTGAGTGGGGAAATGGTTGTACTTTCAAATATGGAACATGAGTGGGTAGTACTATGATTGAGGTTTGATTCCATGTTCTTTACGGTACGATTTTTGTTGATGACGCACTACTTCGAAAACGTTTATAAGCATCATGCATTGGTGTGCGCCGGTTGTTGCAACGAATTAGGTAAAACAAGGAAGTAGCAGGGCAAAATAGGAATGCTGTTTTATAGACTGTGTAGTGTTAAATAATTATAATGGACGCAGCGCAAAGTCAGAAGCAGGAACTACAATATTATTATGAGCAATAGTTGACTGACATTGACAAGTGCGTGGCTAGAACGTCCAGTTCCCTGCTAGTGCAGCGGTTTTTAGCCTAGCTATTCAACGGGTAGTTAATGCAAGCAATTTTAATTCTTCCACAAGTTAACAGTTGAAAGATATCAGCGTCGTAGGTTGTATCATCAAATCTTCATTACGCTCGCGGTATTCGCAAAAGCGTGCAACGACGAGTGTCGGGGTCCATCTACGTGGCTTAGCAAATGGGCAACACAGCTCCGAAGAAATATCACAGCGGTGGAACACTGTGTTCGACATAATCGGCCCGGGAATCAAACTCCAGACCTCCTGCGGTGTCTTTCAACGTTAAGCCAACCGGCCGGTAGATTTTATTAGTTTTGCGAATCAATGTCAGGTTGGGGGCTATGATTGAAGTTATAGCACAACCCAGGCAACAGGTCAAAGTAGTTGCCTGGGTTATGCTATAACTTGTAGTTAGAATGATAAATTTTAGTTCTTGCAGTTTTGTATTGCCTTGTATACACTTTTGATAATGACAGCTGAATCTATGCTGTCGAAACGAGCAGATTTGATATGTACTGTGGCTTTACTTTTCCTCTTTTAGCTATTTTCGATCCGTATTTATTGTATTCCGAAGATCAAAGCTATTTTATCTTGTGACGTAATTACCCAGTTCGCATAACTGTCTTGGTTCTAGTTTCTGCATCATATTCAATTTTTTTATGTCATAGTTAAAACAAGTGATTATGGCATCAAAAGATTGGTTATGATGCAAAAGCTGGAACGAAGAACGAAATTTGACATAAGTGGACAGGATAATAGTTTAGGCGTAAAAATAAGTGCTTTGACTTTTAAAAAGTGTAAAATGATATCGGAAGTTATGAAAATAAGACAGTCAGTCAACCTTCCGGGCACTGCGTGAATGTTCCTGGCTGAGTCTTCAGAGCAGTGAGGAGCGTACTGACGTGATCATGCGTAGCGAATTTGGGAAAGTGGGACTTGAACACTTCAGCCATATTACAGAGAATTGTGATTGCATCCTCTTCAAGTACGTCTCACAGTACAGGATTTGCGCAAATGCGCAATTGGGTGAGCTTAGAAGAGCCAATTAAAGCTTTGTTTCTGCATGGTTTCTGTCAGCGCAGCAGCTACAATCTTTTTTAACTTACAGAAGTTAAATATATGTGTTTTGTAGTAAGAATATCAAATGGGAATTTCAATTGCATTAATAATAGTTTTACAAGTTTCCTTAAGTGATGCTGGATGTCGTGAAGCAAGGTTATGTTGCCAGGGGCAGGATAATGATTGCACAGCAGAAAGCGGTTGCTATTGCGATTTCTTTTGCTTGGGTACTTCAAACTTCAGTGGGGGTAGTACGGACTGCTGCGAGGATTTTCAGGATTACTGTGTCAACCAAGGTATAAAATTATTGTATCAAGCAATAATAAGCAATTACAGTTGTTGCATTTTCGCTTCCTTAATTGAGTTTCTCGAGAAATTATAGGTAGAGGTTTTTATGACGCTCAAAAACAAGTCTTGTTAGGTCTGTATCTTTAAAAATCAGTCCGTTTGATATATAATTTTTATCATGTTGTGGAAATCGTAAACGAAGCTTTTCGGAGCCACTATCGCGTTTTGGGTCCAGAAAAACGCTTAAATAGCGCCTTTGCCATGTTTAGAAAAGCCACAAGCCATACTGTCGGTCAGGACTGAGTTAGCCCATTGACAAAATTAATGCATGAAATGCCGCGAGTTTTTGCAAGGCAAAAAGCAGGCTTCGAATTTTAAAAAATTACTCTGAAACAGTTTTTATATTCTTTCTATGAGATTTTGACTGCGGTTATTTGGTTGCACTTTCCATCCATAACCATGTTCGAACAGGGGCGTAGCCAGGGGGGGGGGGGCAAAAGGAGCAATTGGCTTCCTCGAAATATTTTCTGGTACCACCAGCCTACTTAAGTTATATCTTTCGCACGTCTCGGTGTATGCAGGCAAGGGCTCACCCAGGGGGGGCACCGTGACATGCCCCTATCCTCTTTGACCATAGCATGATCAACAAAATTAAGGCTTTTTGCATAAAGTGCAGTCTTAACTGCGTGAAACTGACGATAATTCGTTGTACTTGTCGTTGCTTGTCATTGCTAGAGCGTTTATTATCATAGAACAAGCCGGATGGATTAACCAAGATCCAAGTTTCTGCTACATGTTGAAGGTATTTTTACAATAAATAAAGGAATTTTTTTAAAAAAATGTGCGAAAAATTACATGTTTTTTTGTTGAAAAACTGCAAATATTTGTCAGCGGCTGGGGGCTTCGCATCCAGTCGTCAACTAATTGTTACGGTTTTTACATAAAAAAACACTCATTTCAGCACACTTTTTTATCGAAAAAGGGCATGCAGTGAGTGCAGTTATTATGGACCATTCAAAAATATTTTCGCAGCTGGAGTGTATTTCGAGGGGGGCATTGTGCCATGGTCCCCCCCCCTTTTAACTCTGCCTTTTAGTGAAAAAGAACAAAATTAATGGTGCCAAGTGGCTGAAATAAGCCAGACTCTTTTGATGGTTTCCGTAGATTATGGCCAGGAACAGATCCAGGGGGTTAAGATGAGGAGTATGCATCCTCCCACTGGACATTTTCATAAATGTGTTTGATATATATATATGCAATTTTCTAAATAATTTTGAACCTCTTAAAAAGCGGTAAGCCTTACGCACGTATAATCGAAAATGTGCGAACAAAATGCATCATATTTGGCGAAGCACTCAGAATTAGGATCAAAAATTTTAATTAAAATTTGCGTGAAAATTATACAAAAAGCACTAAAATAGCCATTACAGCATGTAAATTTTCAAAAATTTTCCGGGGGAGCATGCCCCCGGACCCCCCTAGAGCCTTTCTTGTTTCTCAATCAGCTTAAAATTAGTTCCGCCAATAAAAACACGCTAGAAAAAATGTGGAAATTATGGCCTCCCCTTTAAAAATTTCTCGCAACTCCAGTGTTTCGCAGCTAATGCGTAAAAGTAGAAGCTTGACTAAAATATGTGAAATGAGGCTGCAACCATTCTTAGTTTGAGAAATTACAGATTGAAACTTAGGCTTAGCACTTCATTACAGGGCCAAAGCGGGGGGGTAATGGTACAGTAGCCCTCCCCCCATGCGTGCGCCTATGCCTCCAGACTTCCGCCACTGGGACAAACTTATGAAGTTTTGACCCCCCTCCGAAATTTTTGGCTCGTTACGCCACTGTGTTCGAACTAACCCAGCTGCGATCTTTCTGGACCGATAACCAGTAA
The DNA here is from genome assembly GCA_964006365.1 of Trididemnum miniatum. Classification (NCBI taxonomy): domain Eukaryota; kingdom Metazoa; phylum Chordata; class Ascidiacea; order Aplousobranchia; family Didemnidae; genus Trididemnum; species Trididemnum miniatum. The sequence continues at coordinate 4,078,694 of OZ023248.1, read as the reverse complement.
TTCAATTTGCATTTTTTGTAGAATAGCATTTTACGGCTGTAACTTTGTTCATCTAACCTCGAATTTAAACGCAATGTGACCATTTTCGTTCTCACTGCAACAATACTTTGCTTAATTTGTATTAAAAATACATTGCATTTGCTTGATTGTATTTGAAATTTCAAAGTTGAAAAAATTAAAAAAAAATTGAACATACTTTTTATAGACCACGTAAAATAAAAAAAAAGATACTACGCAGTGCCTACCAAGCTATTGCTTTAAAGAGAGCTTGTAATAATTTCATTATTACCGTATTGCTGCGTTTATGTTTGTCAATTTTATTGAACAAGGGGAGTGAGATTTTTAAGCTTCAAGACATATTCTGGAGCACAAGGTTTACCTGCTACAAAAAAAACTTTTTAAACTGTCAATTTAGGGTGTTCTCTTCCTCCTAACATCACAAACGGAGTGCTGGCTCTCGATCACAACAGCACATCATCCTACATTGTTAATGACACAATTCGCTATATGTGCAACCCTGGATTTTCTGCTGAAAATGCAAGTTTATTGGAAAATACGTGCATTAGAGATGCTTCAAATTCTAATCGCTCAAGATGGCTCACAAGCGAAGACGAACTGTCACTGATATGTCGTCCAAGTAAGTACGAAAAATTGTGACTGAAAATGTTAGAGCGAGGCTATAACAGCATCCTAGCATATCAAGGAAGTTAATATTAAGGAGGAAAAATAAAGCCACTGTAAATAAGTTAATATTAAGAAGGATAAATAAAGCCGCTGTAAATTTTTCCTCCTTAAGCTATTTTCGTCCCATATTTATTGCATTCCGAAGTTAATATTAGTTGAACGGCTTTTCTGTTTCGGCGTGCAACAGAAATTATGTTGGTAAATCAGCTAATAGGCAGTCAATCATGCACTAACCGAAAAATGAAAAACATCATTATAATTAAAAGATTTTATGTTCATGAGGATCAAATTACGAAGTATCAATTTTTTCTGACTTTATACTAAAGTTTATGATCTTGCCGTTGTAATTTTGAGTAGTAGTAAGCTGAGTGTTTATTTATCCTCATTTAGCCTTTGCTGAGAGCAAAACAGATTGTGTGTGTTTGTAAGTTGCTGTCTAGTTCATTGAATTTTAAACGTGTGAAAAACAAATTTGCTTATTCGATGCTGCATTTCGTTGTGCGAGAGCTCTTCGTCCAGTTAGTGTCAAATAAGGCTTTTCCTCTTTGTGTCCGCCAACGTTTGATCTATTACCCAAATTCAACTGCCCTTTCATTGCAATATACATGTCGCAGCAATCTAGTAATGCGATGCTTTGAAGCAATTTAAGCAGTTTATTCAAGTAGTTTATTTTTGAAAAGTTTTGATAAAGTTTTTAACATGGACATGATCCTTCTTCAGGCATTAATTAAACTTCGTAAACTAAAGCATATTTTATGAAGTCATAAAGTCAATGACGTCATTACAATATGATGGCATGCTTTTTTTTTCTTACGTTACATTGTTGACGTCAACAATAGGCTACTTCCTAAACGCTGAAGTGATTTTTTGGTTTTACATTACTACAACGCAAAACTTCGAATTATGGTTAAAAAAAACACAAACTTGATCAGAATTGGTTAACGCAAAACCTACTATTATGTGCTAAATCCTTTCGAAAGAGAGACGTTTGACAATTTTTAATGACCTTGTTAACTCAAGAGCTTTTAGAACAATTTTTTTAATTTTTTCAAAACAGTGAAAAATCACATTCAAGGTTTTGCATTTTTTTTATCGAAAAAGTTACTCACGTTTTTGCATGAGGCAAGTACAGTAAGCGTTACGTCATCATCCACATCAGAAACATAGCCTAACTGTTGATAGCGTATGAAACAAATTTGATAAAACAAAACAGATTAGGAAATGCAAAATTTTAAATTTCGGAAATGTTTTTTATGATTATTTGCTGGTTTAGATATAAAAACATTCCAATTAATGTAATTCATTTGTTTCAGTTACTCTGTCCGCTTGTTCAATTTATGTGGGTTTGTTGCTGTGGGCTTGATGTCATAATCACTTTTTTAAATCATGACATCAAAAGTTTAACTGTGTTGCAGAAAGCCCACAGCAACAAGCCCACATAAATTGGACATGTATACAGAATACGTATGGTTCTAGCCCATCAAAAATTGTAAACCACCAAATATCGCAAACGGACTTAGGTTTTAGCCCACCAGATATTGCAAACTCCTAATCGAGAAAAATCTGAAATAGCTTCATAGGTTTAGCATTTCCTTAAAACTGTGCAAATTATAATCTGTTACAACTTTAACACTGGATGCATCATTTTCTTTAATGTATCAAATTATTTTGTATTCTTGCGCTACATTTCAGTTTACCATGCACATTACGGTTTCAATGAACACGATAAACCAGACCTGTGAGATCCAGGTTTTTGGAATAAAAGGAAAATTTTGTAGACTGCGAAAGTGATGATAGAGCCTCGCACGGTCGACAGTGTTTATCAATGTTGCAACATCTATTTCAGCATGTGCACCTGCTCCAAACATCACTAACGGAATGATAGCCTCGAATTCTGGCAACACTCCACCATTTTTTGTGACAGAAACACTCTCATATGTTTGCAAAGATGGATTTGCTGCTGCAGATGAAAGTTCATTGAAAAACACGTGCATAAAGAAAAACAATAAATCTCATCTCGTGTGGGAGAAGGACGAAGCAGCACTTCGATTGCTTTGCCAGCCAGGTAATGTTTTTCTATGTGTTCTACTTATTTCTTGCTGTTTTTATGAGGCCTGACCGAGTTCCGCAAGAAAGAGCCCCTGATTTTAATGATTTGAGTTTTGTTGTGGCCGTGAAATTAATTCAAGTACTAACAAACGCCACAAACTCATATGTGATTGGTTGAAATGTTTACGCTATTCAAATGACTTTTTTTTCTAGTGACAACGCCCTTAAAAAATTCTACTACTCCGACGGCAATTCAAGAACCTGTTCCAGGTAACTGCTTATGTATGTAAAAAATTTTTGACCGTCGTATGTTGAGTCACCTTTCGTTGTGGATGTTGCGTTACTTGTGAATGCTTTTTAACAACTTAAATCTTGCGCTGCTTGAGCTGTTATGTAACAACTTAAATCTTGTAGCGAGAAGACTAATGCTACGATACTGAGTGCTGGCGGCAAACAGCTGCACATCAAAAATCTTAAATATATTACTAAATTTTTGCTACGCTTCAAAACCCATTAATAGAACTAAAACAAACATCATTTCAACTGATTTTTTTTAGAAGAAAGTGCTCACCGCTATATGAATGATATTTTGATCGTGTTGCTTAAGAAAAATCTCGCTTTAGGGGACTCACAAAAATGTGCAAGCAATTATCATCTCTTACATTAAAAAGTGAAAAAATGTTTTAGATGTTGATGTGTTAACATGACTGATTTGTTGTGCAGTGATTTTGTTTTGTTCCTTTCACATTTTAACATACAATGGAAATCATTATTCATTTAACGATACAGAAGTTTACGGTTCAGCATCATCATTACAAACATGCAATTCTACAAGTAAGTAATCTGTTTTCCAGCAAACTTCTCGGTTACCGATTGGTAATGGCTACATTTTGATGAGCCAATTATTTTAAATTCATCGCGAATGCGTTTGAAGTAGCTGTGTCAATTGTACAGTATAGTTAGTTTAATCATCGTCTGAGAAAATTTTAATTTCTTTCGTTTTCACTTTGTAGATGCGTGAATTCTTTCGTTTTGTATTTTCAATGAATGTTGTGATTGAGTTTTTGTGCATTGTACTAGCACTATAATAATGTAAGCTGCTACTCTACACAGAGTTGTCAAAGGGCCGAAGATGTTGAGCCCGACCCGAACCCGATTTTTCAAACCCTAACCCAATCCGAGCCCGAAATTTAATTTAGCAGCCAGTCTGAGCCCGATTTAAACCCGAAATCAAAAACATCACTTTAAATTTTGAAGAAATTTTAATAACAAAGAAAATGAGTTGTACCCATCCACGATCACACCAGTTACGAACAGCAATATTTATACCAGGTGTTCTCTTTGCTTTATTCCAGCAATCACGGAAGCCCTATCATTCACCAAAAATCTCGATTTTGCTCCGGCTTCCGGCCCGATTGAAGCTCGAAAATTTTTCAAAGTCCAAGCCCGAACCCGACCCGAAAAGCCCGAGCCCGATTGACAACTATGGCCCTAAGTGCGGCCCACTCAGATGACCGTGAGGCCTTTCGACGTTTCCGACGTGTACTCTCTATTTTAGCGTTCTGGCAAAACAAACTTGACTTCAATAAAAAGATAATAGCCAGTATTATTTTCAATCATTCTGGCTACTATCTTTTCATTGAAGTCGAGTTTGAAAACCCATCGTAATGCTCCTAAACTTGACTTACTTGACTACCACCATCTTTTCAGTTGGCATCATTGCAGCAAACTAGCTTTGGTGGAAACTTGTATTGCAATATTGTTTCGCTGCAAAAACAGTCCCTCGAATCATTTTGAACATTGTTCAATTAATTCACTTAATATTTCCTGGTAAAGATTTATTTTGTATGTCGCAAAAAGTATACGCGGATATCTCGATCTCTTGTATATTAACTTGCGCAACACAAAATTACGTTTTATTAAGCGACTAAAACGGAGCTGAAGTTTCTTTTATTTTTTTTTCGATCTCTAAAATAAATAATGTCTTGCAGCTAGGCAAAACAAGATAAGTAAAGTGGTGACAAGCTACGTGACTTCATAAAAATAAATGAGGCTTAGTGTGTTCGTATAAAACCCACATTGATGTGAGGTAATGTCATCTATTTATGTGTGTATTTAGAGTTTCCTCTAGCCACCATCCGTTGTCTCCCTACTGAATCAAACAATGAACCAAAATCTGAAAACGACACTGGAGGAATATTTGACTTGTCTAGCTTGCAAGAACTTCCATGTGGAATAACTTTGAACAACATCACAAGTGCAACTGCTGAAAACCTGCCGCAGCTGGAAGTTCTTACGTCACAACCGGATTTGTTAAAACGGGATGACGTCACAAAAGCAACTGAAATTTTAGCTAATTTTCGAATTTCTGATGAAGAAGTAAGTTTGCGTGCGGTAAAACAGACATAATATTTACCTCAATCGAATCTGAAATATTTGCTTTTTCGCTAGCAAAAACTTTCAGCGAAATTTGTTTGCTTATTAGTTACGAATTATATTGTAGTTTCTTTTATGGGTATTTGCTCACATTACAAAAATACTGCATGTGACTAGTGACTACGTTGTATTTGTGAAATAATAGCTCAACTGCAGTATCATGCAGCATCTAAGCACTTTAATTTTTAGATATCACAAGTTGCTCTACTTAGTGTCACTAATACGATTACCAATTTGGCTATTGGAGTGGATTCAACTACAACAGACAGCAACAGGTTTAGCGCTAACATTAAAACAGCTATAGTTTCTTAACTGTTTGTTTCATCGTAAAGATGTTTTTCCTATCATAAATCATCGTTCTAACTTCGGTTAAACCAGGGGTTCTCAACCGGGGGCCATTGGTCTCCCTGGGGTGGCACGGCAAATTAAACAGGGGGCCACAAGTGCAAGATTTGTTAGTGGTAATTAACCACTTCTGGCCATTTGACAGCTGCAGCTATCATAAATGAAATACTGATCAAAGTTTATTGCTGAGCAGGGGGCCACTGATGTTAAGAGTCTCTCAAAGGGGCTACAAACCATAAAAGGTTGAGAACCACTGGGTTAAACCATCTTCATCGATGCAGTTTTATGCTAATAACAGGTATTGCGAGTTTTTAATACCCATTACTGCATTTTGATGTGCAGACAGAACAGGTACATGCTTAGAAAACTGCTGCAACAATGATGAGTCTCATCGGCATCTTGATTCCCATTTTTAAAGTCGTCGTTTTGACTTGACCAAGTGTTGAAACCAGTTTCTAAACTCATACGACCTTAATGCAGTTTAGGCCAAGCATACATCTATGAGTTGTTGTGAGCCAGCTTTTCATCAAGCGAATCGAGTTAGTCAATCATATTAAATGTGATAACATTTTCACAACTACTATGTTTTACGTTAAGAAAACAACCACGTTTTCAGAATTTGCTCGAGTAAAATGTTATTTTGATATTTTCAAAAAGCTTACTTTCAAATATGAGTGTTATATTGTTTGTATTAGAGCGACTGAAACTAAGTCAAACCTTCTGAAGACACTCAATACATTTGCCTCTTCAGTCTCAATACCTGATGATAATGAAACATCAATAGTCGACGTTAGAACAGCAGATATAAATATTCAGGTAAATATCAACAATATTTTGAATATTTGAAATTAAATGTGAAAATGGGGTCTGAGATTAAAAATCATGACACTGCAGTCGAACGTCGCTTATCAAATTTTTATTGAGTAGACCTGGTTGTTGATACATTTTTAGAATGAAGTAAGCAGATTGCCAACGGTTGCGATATTTCTTCGGAGCTGTGTCACCCACGCGCTAAGCTGCGGGATAGGAACTGCCCCTCGTTACACTCTTCGACGTAGTATCGCGAGTTTAATGAAGAGATGTTTTTGATTTGATGATTGATCTGATTATAAGCAACGCTTCAGAGTTGTTGAAAAACCTTTAAGGCCATTCTTTAAGGCTTGTTGCCTTGATGAACAATGAACATTGATCTATTCAAGAACATCATATAATATTGCTTTGTTGGATTGCTATGTGTATCTCTTGATAGTAATGAACATTCTACAGATTTGCGTGATGTATTTTACAGGCTGCCCGGATAGTACCTGTAGCTGACAGTGGAAATGGAAGCAATAGCACTCAATTTCCTGATTTTACATTTGATTTGAGTTTTGGATCCAATGAAGCAAGTACCCTGGTAACCGTTCCATCGGATACACTTTCCAGGCTTGCAGAGTACAGCTCGTCAAAAGCACCAACTCTCCAGGCTACTGTGGTCGGCGGAAGATTGTCGCTGACTTCAGATCAAAACACATCTCAGGTATTCCAAGTTATTGCTAACAATTATTGAAGAACATGATGTTGTTCGTAAGATGAGCCAGAAAGCCAAACTAATTCAACCAATACGGTAAACGCCGCGTGGAACAACCCATGTACAATTTTTTTTTTTTTTTTGGAGTTGAAACTAATAGCAACGTGCGCCAAACTTAACTTGTTTCCGTTTCGTCATTTCATAAAATATTTGAAATGAACCGCGGAAGCAGAGATGCCAAATTTGTTTCCACAAACGCTTTTTTTTTACCCGCTTTTAGGTTGTTTCGGTGACGGCGAAAGCTTCAAGTGATGTAAAGCTTTCTGTGAAACTTTCCTTTGAAAACGTACGAATTCCAGAGCCTGCAAGTGAATTGGACGTACCTTTGAAAGTGAGCTGTATCTACGATAAGTTAACTTAAGATGTGTCGCAAAAGTCTCAAAAATCAGGAAGTCGAACCGTTTGATTTTTCCGGTTCAGGTTCGGTTTGGGTTCAACAGCGATTTCAAATTTCGGTTCAGTTCCGGTTAAGGTTCAGATAAATTGAAACGGTTCGGTTTGGGTTCGCTCCAGTAAAAAATATTTCAAAACCGGTTTATAAAGTTCCGGTTCAGGTTCACAGTAAAAAATGGTATAGTTCTAGTAAGTAACACAATTTAAAAAATGAAACGTACAACGCAATTTTTCTTTGCATTGACTGGCCAATATAATGCATAATTTTAACTTGCAGTAAGGCCAGTAGGGATGTGCCAAGTCGAGTCAGAGTATTAATTGATACTCTACCGAGCATTAAAAAATTATCATTTTGACCTTTTTTTTACTCTGCACCTGATTTTGAGTCGAAATATGGACGTGATGACCTTTTTTTTTGCTCTTCACTTGATTTTGAGTTCATATCTTGACGTCGCAGAATAGATACTCGGCCGAGTAAATGTGAATACTCGTTACTCGGCGAGTCCGAGTAATTTTCCTTGAGGCACATCCCTAAAAACCAATTAATGGTAAAAGACTTTTTCACCAAGCATAGATTATTTACATAAGTGACTATTAGTTTGAATTCAAACCAGCTTCAAAGTGACGCGTGTTACGTCACGGAGCGAATCGCTTTTTTCAATCGGTTCGGGTTTGGTTAAGGTTCTCAAGTACTCTAATTATTCGGTTTAGTTCCGGTTGGCTCTTTGCGATTTTTAAAACTACGGTTCGGTTTCGGTTAAGGTTCGACAAAAATAGCTTAAAACCGGTTTATATAATTCCGGTTCGGGTTCGGTTCGACTTCCTGGCAAAAATTCATTATAATTTGAAAATAATCTCAGTATAAAAGAATTTCTAATTTCTTATTCTAAAATATTCAGCGTCGCCTCAACAAAGCGGAAATATCTCGATGGGACTTTGAGACCTCGCAGTGGAAACCGGCTGCTGGTCAATGTGATCAAAGCAATCCAAATAAACCCAATTACATTTGCGAAAGCTTTGCTAGCTTTAGTATTTTGTTTGTAAGTACCATGTTTTTCACTTTGTAACCTTTTATTTTTGTTTAGCGTAAAGCACTGCAATTGTGCTGACTCGTAGTGTTGTGTGAACGTGCTAGCAGACTCAACTGGTTGCTAAAAGAGGTAATTTTTGGAATCGCCATAGGTGACTGCTTATATAATCGAAAGCTAGTGCTACAAAACGCAATGCAATTTCATAATTGCATTATTTCCTGAATGCCTTACGATACGATTGATTCTGCGTTTGAATTTTAATCTTTACGAATAAATTGTGCATCTTGAAAAGAATACTTTAAAGCAATTTCTATTTTTAGACGTCTAAAGTGGTTCCATCTATTTTGGCTTTACGAGCAGTAAGCTACATTGGGTGTAGCTTGTCAATTATTTTTCTTACTTTAACTGCGTTTATTCACCTACGCTTCAGGTAGGAACTGATTCATATCTTTAAATTTCCGCTGAACTCGAGAACCACCCTGACGTGTGCGTTTGTTTTTATCGATAATGAGAGGGCATTTGAAAAAGAATCGCTGCGGAATCTTGTTTATTGTTGGGCTCAGTGCTCTGACCTGCTACAACTAACGTTTATTTCTTCTCTTTAATGGAGAAATGTTTTGCGTGTGCTTTGTTTCTGCCAGATGAAGTAGTAAATTTATGCCTAAAAGACATTATACGTCAGTGCAACTATTATTATTTTTGATTTGCAATTACAATACAAAAAATATTTGAAAGAGGGCGCGCAAGAGATGTTGGTAGGTAAATTACAAAGCCTTCTACTCATAGCTGAAGGCTGCAATAAAAACGCTACTCCGAACCTTTATGCTATGCTGCAGATCAATACAGGAAAAGCCTCAGGAAGTTGTTACTTCATTCCAACGTTAGTTGCTCATTTATAATTCGTTAACGTAGAACTAATACGGTTAAAAAACTGTGAAAACTTTAAAAAAAAATTCATTACGTTACAACGACTTTCCTGAAATTGGTGTTTTTTAAATTAATTTTTGATTTTTCCTAGAGAAACTTCGCTACACTTTCTGTTCCTTTTTAAAGATTTTCTTTTAGGAAATGTACTGTAGCGCTGAAATACGTTTCTTTGCAGTGAGCTTCGAAGGAAGCCAACGGCAACGACTTTAGTCAACATATGCGTTTGCCTGGTGGCTGTTTACTTCTTCTACGTGGTTGGTGTGGATAAAGCTTACAGTGAAACTGCGTGCAATGGAATGACTTTCTTGCTGCATTACTTCACTTTGGCCAGTATTGCCTGGATGACCATAAATGCAGTGCAAATGTACAGAGCATTTACTCAGGTAATCTGGTTTGGTTTAACAGAGTCTAAATTCCGTATCTATCTTAGTGAAATTCCCATGCTTATGTTTTTCACGCTTTTTAATCACAAACTTCAAGTTATCAAACGCTGCTGCGTATAAGCGTAGTCAGCAACCGTGTAAATGTGTTAGGCCTGATGTCAAGCTGTAGCTAAACATATTTGGAGCTGGGCCTGTGTGGCTAATTTGATCAAATGCAAATGGCTTTTGATATATTCTTCAAATTCGGGCAACAGCGGCATTTAAAACCTCAGCTCAGATGGCCGAGTGGTATAGAGCGTCTGTCTCTTGAGCTGTAGACTCAAGTTTGATTCCGAGTCGGGTCAAACCAATAACTTTAAAATTGGTATTCACAGCTTCCCTGCTTGACGCTCAGCATTAAAGGGACAGTGTGAAGAACAAGCCGGCAAGTTTACTTGTTGTGCCGTTGGGAAAGGCACTTAGCGGGATTCCCCCATCTTGGTGTGGTAGACAGATGGCTGGCAACTCCTAAGCGAGCTCGTATAGCGCATTGATCGCTTTCTCGCGATAGGAGGATAAATATGCAACTAAACTAAACTCAAAAGACAAAAGCTTATCACAGCCACACGGGCCAAAATGAATTGAGGAGGAAAAACCAAGCGCTGTAATCTTGTAACTAGATGTTTCAACAACATAGATTTAACTGTGATCATAAAGGGTGTATGCATGGCGGTATGAAACTGTATAAACTAAAATTTACAATTCTAATTTTTATGTTGTTGCGCAGCTGTCTTATGCGAAAAGCAACAAGTCTATCATGCTGTACGTTTTGGCTTACGGCTTACCGTTTCTGATAGTTCTGATCAATTTTTGCGTGACGTCTCTCTACCTTGACAAATACAACAACCCAGAAGGCAAGTGATAATTTCTAATGTAAAACCTTGTTTACCCACTTACAACTTGCCACGAATTAACATTTTGCTTCTCGTGCCATAATGAAATCACGATGCCAACTGATTTCAATTTCCTCAAAAGTTTCAAGGAAGTAACAAGACTTCTGTTTCCAACCACAGGTGTGAAACAACACTACAAATTATCTTGGTATCGAAGCATTATTGCTTCATATTCGTCACCATTCAATGCTATAATTGTTCACCTTTTTTTTTCAATGCATCATTGTTTCATTTTCCATATCACCACGTGGAGCCAGCTATGAGTTTTTATGATGAATATTTTGTAACTGTGAATAGCGAAAAATGCGTTGAATTTGCAGATGTTTTCTGACATATTTTACATTCATAAATGATATTCAACGTTAATCCACACAGACAAATCATTTTGTGGGTTACTTTTAAAAATGAATCAAGAGGCAGCCCAAATTAGACTTCACGAATCGCAAAAATTTGTTGGTGATCAGGGATGCCAGATTGCTTTCAGTAAGAGGTTCCAGATTGGACCTCAAAAAGATTCAAAATATAGTTTAGAATATTAGAATTTAAGCCTCTTGTCTATACTTCACCCTTTAGGCTAACTTGATACTCTGAAATAGGTTATACGTAGTCCGTACCGGTACTGATAACAGCAGGTAGCACATGACCACTAGGGTTATGACAAAAACAGTTTTTTTTAGAATTTTAACATGCGTGCTACGGCAAAAGATGAACTTTTTAATATGTATCATGATATTGATAACGATTTTTGAAAATTTTGAAAAAATCTCCCGCACCGACGAATATTTCTGATCCCACCTACTCCCATTTTTGAAGTTTTTTAAAGTAAATACCATAGACAGATGCCCCTCATAATTATTTATTAAACCTTTTTAGAAAAAGATGTCATAATAAAAAAATAAAGTATAAAATCTAAAAAAATTTCAAAAATGCAGGTAGGTGGAGTCAGAAATATTCGTCGGTGCGGGAGATTTTTTTCAAAATTTTCAAAAATAGTTACCAATATCATGATGCATATTAAAAAGTTCATCTTTTTCCATAGCAGTGCAGAACATTTTTTTTGTCATAACCTTAATGATCACTTCAATGTACTGCAGCTAAAAAACATTTAATTCTAGCTAAAGAAACTTGTCTAGCAAGCAGTCTAGTGCTGACAAGTATTTGTCTGTTTTTAGTAAACTCAATATCTGGGTATAGGGCAACTAAACATTCAGCTTTAATCTAAGCAACCTGTCGAGTTGGCCTGCTTCAGTAAGTTAACTACCTGGGTATCGCAATACCACCATCACATAGTCCTTATAGTTCCACTAGGCTGTCTGACTTAATCTAGTCTCTAGGCTACAGTTTCAAGGATTTTCAAAAATTCGAAACAGTTTTTTAAACTAAGAAAGACCAACATCGTGAAGATCAGCCCACAACTTGCCTGACAAACTTCTATGATAAAATATAAGTTTTTTTTTTTTTATTTAACACAGGATAAGTTTGGAACATCCTTTCCTTTTCGATGGCGCGTGCCCGCTGTTGATCAAAGTTCCTATGTCGCGGCCGCGCACTTCTCACAGTTTCATCAGAAGAGAGAGCGCTCTTTTCTCTCTTTCTGGAAACATTTTATGCTGGAAAATGATTTTTCGACCAAAATAGTGTGATGAGCCAAAAAAAGTTTTCTTTCCAAAAGTTGGAAGAAGTAGATTTTATCCTGCGCATGCCAGAAACTGTAGATTTCGTATGTGCGTTGTCCAAAATTCTGGAACGTTCCAAAAACATCACTTTGATTCTAAATATAGTTCCAGGTTCCAAATCGAAGATATTGGTTCTAAGCACATGATTTTAGTTGTAGATCTAGAACAAATAGTTCCAGTCTGACAACACTGTAATGGTGATACAAGTTGATTTAAAGCTTTTTTTTTTTTATTCAAAGATTTTGGTTTCACATCACAATTATATCGTTAACATGAGTTTGTCGCGTATGTTTAACTATTTCTTTATTTAGATCCTTTCTTCGAATCACTTTACCGCTACAAGCATGTTTGTTGGCTACAAACTCCTTCGATCATTTGGGGATTTTTGGTTCCGCTTGGAATACTGATGCTCGTAAACTATGTGATTTTTGGAATACTGCTTCAAAAAGTGATTTGCAGAAAGAAGAAGGTGAAGAAGTTTTTTTTAGTTTCACGACTCTGGTATTTTTGATATTCGCTATTGTTAGCTTGCTATTGCAGGAATCACCAAATAAAAGGGGTCACCAAATGTAACGGCGCGCGATCTGACTCTGATTGATCTCAGCACTTTATTTATTTAGATGGCAGGTAGCAAGACGCAGCAACATCGTTATACAGAATTCAGTATGTGTTCCGAATGAATGAACAATAGGACAAGAGGTCTATATTTATAGAAATGCTATTTCCTGGTTGTTCTTAGGAACAGGAGTATTATATAATTTAATAATAACAGTTCAAGCAATATTATTATAAACAACAATTTAAGTGAATTTACCGGTAATAATTTAGGCAATATTCGTTCTCAGTAATCCGTATTATGCAATATCCGTATTATGTAATCCTTTTGTTAACGTACATTGCAGAGGTGTACAACGGAGCCGGATACGGATTTTAAACACAGGATAATCCGGCTGTCGCTTCGGATCCGGATCGGGATCGTGATTTTTTGCTTTTTCCGAATCCGGATCCGGATTCAATTTTGGATGATAACCAATGATTTTAATAAGTTATAAGTGGCCTATTGGGTATATACGTAATTTGTATATAATGCCAAAACAGGATATCGATTCGGAGTTGGATTTTGTTTCCTGAAATTTTTATGATTCAGAGTCGGATGCGGATTTTAACGCTTCGGATTCGGATTGAAATTTTTAGACTTCGTACACCTCTGGTACATTGATATCACTACACTATCAATGAACGCAAAGATTACGCTGGATTAATTCCGAGCAGCATGTCTTTCAAACATTCATCATATCCGTTTGATTCATTAGCCTACTCAATATCAAGGCAGCCACTGATTCGACCTTGTTAGTCTCATCAAAGGAACCTTGCGTACTCTGATTGAAAATCCAAACATTCGTTTTGTAATTAATTCATTGATTTCTCTTTCTAATCTGGGATCATATTTTTTAAACGCTTTTAGAACGAATTTTTTCAATCTGTCTAATTTTGGTTTTCAGGTTCGGTCCAGCGCCAAGGAATTACCTCTTCTTGATCGACTTGTAAACTCTATTACCATGGCAACGGTCATGGGTCTGTCTTGGGTTTTCGGCTATTTACTTCTGATTGCTGATGACGTCACATACCAATCTGTAATGCAGTGGTTGTATACATTGACAAACACGTTTCAGGTTTGGTAATTAGGTTGTAGGTTAGAATAAGTTCGAAAGGTATTTTAGGTTTACACGTTAGGCTAGTGTTTGCTGTGCTTAACAAATGTATAAGCTATAATTCTATTTTTCACTATCTTATACTGAGTGGAACTGTTACTATGTTATAGCCTATGCAGGCAGCTGAAGCAATAAGTCTTTCTGCAGTTAACAAAACCGAGATTTTTTATGAGTTTTTTGTGCGCTATTGCGCTTTTCTTTGGTGGCATAAGCCCTGCGCTTCAAGGGAAGACAGAGTTGGCTGTGCTTTTTTGATGATAAAACGCGCAAATGCACCCATAAGCTCCTAGAAGAATTAATAGCCAGTTGTATGCATACATAATTACAAACTAGGTAGTTGTCAATGACGCTATATAAGGTTCAAACATTAGTTTGCGTAGCTTGTTATACAGGTACATTCAATTATTAAAATTAAACCGTTTGCTCATTTGTCGTTGCTATTGGTGCGGGAGACATATTTCGAAACGATTGCATAGAAAATTTCCACTTTGCTCTACTCTGCTATCCAGCGATCTGATTGGCTAGAGCAGTGGTTCTCAACCATTTTTCTTTCGTGGCCCTTTTTTTGTTGCGTAAAAGTTCTGTGGCCCATTAACTTTTTATTCTTCCTAAACGAGTTTTCATCCCCAGGAGCGGATCCAGAAAATTTTGGTGGGGGAATGCAATTTGAATTAGGTTGAATGTTAACTAAGTACAAAGACGTTAAGACCCGGAAACGAACGTAAATAAGCCTTTTTAAAATGTTTTATGTCAGGGGCGTATTGGGAAACTTTTTTAGGGAGGGGGCATTGGATTTTGTCACTTTTTCAAGTTTAGTTTTTTCCGGCAGAGTTAATTTCAAACAACTTACGCAACAAAAACGACTTTAGGTGTCCGGGGGCTCGCTCCCTCAGAAAAATTTTGAAAATTTGCTTACTGTAATGGCCATTTTAGTGCATTTTGAACAATTATCAGGCAAATTTTGTTTATAGTTTTGGTCTCTAATTTTCACTGCTTTACCAAATATGATGCATTTTGTTCGCATAGTTTTGATTATGCATGCTTAAGGCGACAGGCATATAATTTTCTTGAAGTTTTTCCGTTCTTCCGGTGACATTAACAATAAACTCAACTAAAACTAGTTAGGTTTTTTTATTGTTTGACGTTTCGTTGGTACTTATTTTCATATTATTTTCATATCAGTAATATTTCCCTATTGCTGTTTAATTGTTTCTGTGCGCATGTTGTGATGTAATAATTACTATTCTGCCATAATTTTTTAAAATTTTTGTTCTTGCTCATAAACTGCTGTGTAGTGTGTATAACTCGTAGCGCTTTATCGTTTCTGATGATGTTGGTCGTCAGTACCAACGAAACGTCAAACAATAAAAAAACCTAACTAGTTTTAGTTGAGTTTATTGTTAATGTCACCGGAAGAACGGAAAAACTTCAAGAAAATTTGCATAATGCCCGGTGAACGCAACACCTCTAGGTCTAGGCCTATTCCAACCTTTGCAAGTTTCAGGCATATAATTGTTATAAAGAGGTTCGAAATTATGACAAAATTTTAATCATCCAAAGCACTGTTGAAAATGGCTGGTGGGGGGGTGCATCCCCTACATTTACCCCTGGATCCGCCCCTGCTCATCACTTCAACAAGCAAATTCCACCTTAGAGATCCAAGTGGCTTGCACACTGTTGTAGTAGCTTAAAATCAAAATCCATATATGACGCAATAGAAGACATTGATTGCATCACGCCACAAACACAACGAGAAATATATCCTATATTACGACAACCGCCTAGATTGGTTTCACAATCTTTCCACGAAACTACACACTGTTAATTGAATAATTGGAGTGAAAATTACCACTTTGGCAAAGAAACAGCACCGTCATTCATTGTTACTACTGTTAAAACTACTAAACAAACACCAAAGTGCAAAATTAACTATATTGTGACACAAATGAAACAGAATTTTTCAATACATCTAGCAATTTCTTAAAAAGTTTTGTGGCCCACCTCAAAATGTGCTCATGGCCCACCAGTAGGACATGGTCCACTGGTTGAGAACCACTGGGCTAGAGCATTTGCGTGGAAAGCGCTAGGAGAACGATAGAACTCGACCAAAATGAGTATAAATAGAAAAATTGGACTCGGATTTGGCAACTGCGACGAAGTTTCTCTGGAACAGTGTGGCCAGCGATGGCGGAAGCATTTCTGAAGTGTGTGGGGGGGGGCCAAAAGCAATAACCAAATTTTCTTCACCTGCAACCAGGGCCGGAAGTGGCGTAGCGAGAAATTTTAAAAGGGGGGGAGCATAATTTCCACATTTTGTTCTAGCGTATTTTTTCGGCAGAACTAATTTGAAGCTGATTGAGAAACAAAAAAAGCTCTAGGGGGGTCCGGGGGCGTGCTCCCCCGGAAATTTTTTGAAAATTTTCATGCTCTAATGGCTATTCTGGTGCTTTTTGAATAATTTTCAGGCAAATTGTGTTTAAATTTTTTGACCCTAATTCTGAATGCTTTGCCAAACATGATGCATTTTGGAGTACAATATATGGATGTTTTGAATATTTTAGTTACAAAAATAAGAGCCCAAGTAATTTGAAACATTTGAATGTTAGAGACGTTTCAATTTAAACTTAAACCATAATCAATCTAAAAAATATCATTGCGAAAAAAGAGAAAAAGTTACTATACGGATAGCTCGAAGCAAATCATGAACATATGGATGCAATTAAAAACTTTTGGTTTTTAATTTTAATTTGTTGAACCAAAAGTTTTTAAATACTTCCATATGTTCATGATTTGTTTCGAGCTTGTCCGCTTAGTAACTTTTTCTCTTTTTTCGCAATGATATTTTTTAGATTGATTATGGTTTAAGTTTAAATCGAAACGTCTCTAACATTCAAATGTTTCAAATTATTTGGGCTCTTATTTTTGTGATTAAAATGATGCATTTTGTTCGCGCATTTTAAATGATGCATTTTGTATCATTTAAAATGCGCGTTTTAAATGATGCATTTTGTATCAATCATTTTGATTAAAATGATGCATTTTGTTCGCGCATTTTAAATTAGGCGTGCTTATAGAGTAAGGCTTATAGCTATCGAAAAGGTTCAAAATTATAGAAGAATTGTATGCATCAAAAACATGCTTGAAAATGGCTGGTGGGAGTATGCATATCCCTCATCCTATCCCTCTGGACTCGCCCCTGGCCATAAGCTACAGAAACCATCAAAAGAATCTGGCATATTTCAGTCACTTGGCACCATTAGTATTGTTCTTGTTTACTAAAAGGCAGAGTCAAAGAGGGGGGGGCATGGCACAATGGCCCCGCCCTTAAATACGCTTTTGA
This sequence comes from Trididemnum miniatum, assembly GCA_964006365.1. NCBI lineage: Eukaryota > Metazoa > Chordata > Ascidiacea > Aplousobranchia > Didemnidae > Trididemnum > Trididemnum miniatum. The sequence goes on along the minus strand of OZ023248.1, from coordinate 4,061,216 downwards.
GGGCCGGATTTAGACAATGAGAGGCTTTAGGCTATTTGATCACACTGATTGGAAGAGCAAAGAAAGGTCTTCACGTCTTCAGATGTCCTGTTTTTTAACTGAAAATATCGGTTTGGTGAAGAGCAAAAAAAAGGTATACTCGTCCTCAATTCTCAGATGCTCTGTTTTCCACTGAAAGTATCGGTGAAGAGAAAAAAAAGGTCTCCATTGTTCGTGATGAGGCCCCCCATTTTCTCCGAGGCCCTAGGTTTTAGCCTGCTTAGCCTTTACGTAAATCCGGCCCTATACCTACAATCCATATTTAGCCAGTCCACATGTGACATATCCAATTTATGTGGGCTTCAGATCCACGGTTCTTGCTTCTAGTTTCTGTTCCCCCCACCCCGCAAGCAAAATTTTAAAGAAGACATCTTTGGGTATAAGCTCTTTCCTAGGTTTTAATTTCGATGGAAGGCCTATCAAGTTTCAAATACATTCATGCAGAGGCAATATTGTAGAAATAAACACGTAAATTAGGCCCCCCCAGGCCCCCCCTGAAAAAAAAAGTGGGGGGCCAGGGCCTCCCGGTTCCGCCACCTATGAGTGGGGCCCAGGCGCTAAGCCACGGAGAGAGCACTGCCACTTGTTACACACTTTGATGTAATAATGGTAGTATAATGAAGATTTGATTTGTGTTATAATCTTTGTTAAGACATGACATCTTATAGGGAGTCTTAATCTGTTACCTCTACTGCGTGAGGCGTGGCAACGTTCGCAACATTTGGCTTCCGAAGCCAAGCTGCCTCAATTTTCGAAGAAAGTTCTCAAATACCCATTCGGGAACAGGGTCGACCGGAGTCTCTTTGAACGCGGAAACAAAACCAGTTCAATCATCGTCAATGTAAAATAAAACAATGCTCAAAGCACTTAACTGTAAAATTGTGCATTTTTGTATTTGTATTTAGTTGCTTATTCATCCTCTTAACACGAGAAAGCGATCAATGCGCTATACGAGCTTGCTAAGGAGTTTAACGGCCATCTGTCTACCACACCAAGATGGGGAAATCCCGCGAAGTGCTTTTCCCAACTGCACAACAAGTAAACTTGTCGGCTTGTTCTTCACACTGTCCCTTTAATGCTAAGCGTCAAGCAGGCAAGCTGTGAATACCAATGTCAAAGTCATTGGTTTGACCCGACTTGGAATCAAATCCAAGTCTAAAGCTCTCGAGGCGGAGGCTTTTACCACTCGGCCATCTGAGCTGTTAAACAAAACACTGACGCTATACAGTATTTAAAACGTGTTATCTGGTTGTTTTACGATTTTTTTTAAGCAAAGCTTATTGTACTATATCGTGAGAATACGACATTAAATCAAGTGCAATATTTAAAATATGTGAAATCAACTAAAGTGGTTAAAATTTCCTAGTAAGTCTGCGTATTTTATTGCATTAGCATGTGCTGTTTTATGCGCTTTGATTTACATGTACAAAGTATTGTACATAAAATTGATATTTTTTTTTTATTGAATAATGACAAACATGTTTGCTGCTGGATAGGCCTATCAAGTTTCAAATACATTCATGCAGAGGTAAGCATCCAGCTGTAAACATTTGTTTTACTATCGTTGTTTTTTTTTTTTTTATGGTTCAGTAAATGTTGGTATCTCGTTTATGTTTTTGTACAATGCGAGTTTTTTATTGTACAGTCGTAGTTGTCTCTTTTGCTTCCGCATAGGGTTTTCATATATTCATTACGTGTTGCTTTTAGCAATTAGTTGTTAAATTTGGGCAAGTAAATGCACTTCTTAGTATTTTTACATTTCGCCATACCAAATGTGATGCAAAACAAAATCACGTGTTCGTATTTTTTATCTCATATTCTATTTTGATGTTTCACCCAACTAAGCAACATGATGCAAGCTATATAGGTAAGGAACTAATTCAGCACCAATGGCTGTTAACTGAATGTTGGCATTTTGAGCCTTACAGTCACGATAGTTAGTTGGAAGTTGTGAGGAACACCTTAATGTTCCAAATACTGGTATATATAAAAACTTGCTTCGCAATTCTTCGAGGATAACAAGTTTGATAACCACTGACTTTCCAAGGTATATTGTAGGGAAAATCACTACGTAACAATTTTAGTACGAGCAGGCGCGGATTAAACAGTTTTTTTTTCGGGGGGGGGGGGGGGCAAAAAGTTTAATGTGTTAAGGGCTTTTCAGGGAGCTGAAGGAAAAAGTTTATGAATAAAGTACGCTATCTGGCAGTGGCGTACGCAGCATTTTTCAATGGAGGGTGTTTCAGTGACGTCACATCGTAATGACTTAAAGATGCTACCATCACGGTAGTTCAGAGGTATTAAAATGCATTGGATTGTAATGCTTCTAGTCTAAATTATTTCGCAATTGCAGTTAACCATGACTAAGCTATATAATGCCATAACTAAGGAAACAACCAAGATATTTCATTCATACTTTTGATTGATGCTTTGCGCTTCATTTAAGGAGATAAAAGGTTTTGCAGAAACTCAAGCTATCAAGCCGTGGTTAAAAGTTTACTGCAAAATTTTAGTTTACCTCATTTTTGGGCCATAGGAAGGTTAACTGACTAAAATAGGCCAGCTTTTGCAACGTCACAAACAGGGTGTAGCCGTGGGAATAAAACAGTTAATTGCTTCCCTCCCAAAATTTTTTTTAAGAACCAACATCGATAAGCAACGCATATAAACCTTGATATAAACATTTAATATGCGTTCATTATAAAGGGGGCAGTTTCTTTCATAACTGTCTGGAAAAGTGAAGATAGTGGAGCATGAGAAAACACTGCCCTTCCTATCAAAACATTTTTAAGCTAAAATGAATTGCGCGCGAGAGGTATCCCTGATCAAGCCATTAAGGTCAAAGATAGCGTCGATATTGTTCCAGCATTTTTCATCCAAATCACAGCGTCGATATCATCAGATACTCTCGAACACATAATCGGGATGTCTGAAAAACGGAGCACTCCAGCTGCTGAGACAGTTACGGTACGTAAAAACAATTTTGTCTCCCCCCCCTGTTCCGCCCCTGGGCCTCTTCAAATCTTTTGTTGGTCTGATCTTCCTTGGCAGTATTTATATTTTATTCTTAGCACTATTGCAGTGTCAATTTAGATTTTTATAGGCTATTTTAATAATTTCTTAACAAACCGGCCGGTTATAGCGCATTTGTTACAGATGTCGCTGCCGATGAGGAAAGTTTGAGGTTCAATTCCCAGGCTGGTCAAAGCGAACACACTGTAGCCAACAGCTCGCCACCGCTGCGACGTTTCATCGGAGCATTGTTGTCCGGGCGCTAAGCCGCGTGGTCGGGCCCCGCCACTCGTTACCACGCTTGGGTATTACAGTGAGTGTAACGAAGTTGTAATAAAGGTTTGATTCAATTTTTTTAAACAATTTTTGTGCGCAGCCATAATTGCTGCAGATACACCCATGTAAGGAAACTCCTACTTATTACGTGCTTCGCGGTAGCATCTATGACAAAAATGCAGTTCAAGCAAAACATATCAGAAAAGTTGGACTACCGGTATTGTTGCATCGCATCGTGATGAAAGTCTCTCGAGATTCAATTAGAAAGTTGGACAGAACAGCAAAAACATGATAACAATTACGACAAGCTACGCACGAAGAAAAGTCTGTTTGTTTCAAAAAAGAAAGGTTTCATTTTTTCTGCAATCGTCAAGGGGGCGGGTGTCGGCTGTTGACAGCTAGTGTAGTCCATTCCAACAGTTCAATTTCATTAGTTTGTTTTTATATCTTTTTTTATTTTAAGCCACATAATTGCAACTTGGGTTTTTATGTAAATAAAGTGTAAGCATCATGAAAGATGATCTAGCTGAGTGTCGAACCCGCGAAACCAGTTCTGTAGTCCTACGCACCAACCACTCGGGCAACTCCACGTGCTTTTTTATATCTTTTTTTTTTTTTATTTCAAGTCACTTAATTGCAGCTTAGGACTTTTGTGGTAGTGAAGTACATGCATCATGGAGATGACCTAGTTGAGCATCGAACCCGCGAAGTCAGCTTCGGAGCCCAACGCACCAACCACTGGGCGAACTAATTTTCGCCCGAAGAAGGGGGGTACTGCTCTCTACTGGTTAACGCATGCTAGTTACAGAAAATAAGGTAGGACCCTGATTGGCAGAAATAAGACTTGTCGGCTTTAAACACTCGGTTTATAATATTACAAGCAGGCAACTGAGCTGAACTACAGATGATTTTCTAAGCATAATGGCATATCAGGAGGCTACTTCAATATCTTACAACATAAGCGAACTCTTTTTCTGTATTATGCTTTTCCGCAATACTGCTTTAATGCAATATCCTACACTGATTCACCGAATATGCAATCCAACCAACCTTTTCATCATCAATTTATTTCTGACTTTCATATGGATTACGATGTAGGCCTAACCAGTAACAATAGCTGCAGCCTAGCCGTTGATAAGAAAGGACTTTGATCACAGAAAACGCTGCTACTCAAGCGACCTTCCTGAATCTTAGTTTAGAGTATTTCAGGTTTTGATACTAATAATGACATTTGCTAACGAGTAACAATTTATAAAAATTTTGAAAATTTCGACCCCCCCTCCCCCACAAATCCTCGCATGAGTACAAGCAAAGTTGATAAGTTGGTATGTCTTAAGTTAGTCTAAACGCAACGTGAAGTTCAAGTTTTTTGTCATCATGAAAGATGAGGTATGCAACATTTCTTTTTACGGTGCACTTACCGCACCTCATACGAATAATGCGAGATAAAAACAAGCTGTTTGCCAGGGAAAACTTCCGCCAATTCATGAGAAGCCTTAATTAAAGCATAACTTGCAGTACAAAAGCTTAAAATGTTATTTCTTTTAAGTCTGTGAACGTAGTGGTAAAAAACATTGCTATCTGCAAGGGAGGTCCAGGCTTGGATTCCCTGGTTGATCAAATTGGACACACAGTCGCCAGCGACTCGCCACCGCTGCGCGCAATGGCGCGGAAATGGGCCTCGCCCCTCGTTACACGCTTCGGCGTAATCCAGGGAGCATCATAAAAATCTGATTTTTTGATTGGTATTCGAAAGCCACTAATCTCAACAAAAAAGTGTCACCGCTGTTAAATTTTGATTTACAAACTGATGTCACAAACTGTGAGTACTGCCATTCGCTCAACTAGTGGGAAAGCAGTTTCTGAATTGATTCCTTGTGGTTTGTGACGCTTATAGCGTTTGAGCGATAAGGCTGGATAACGAGTGAAATCAAATGATCCATTCATTTCATTTATTCGGTGATCATTATTTCTTGTCGCATTAAATATATACACTACACTACAGTATAATGCATACTGGTACTACAATAAAACTTAAAAAATTATGCGGCCGCACACTGTGATTGAACCTTTCGCTCATGGAGTCAAACAACCTTCTGAAGGTGAGACGCCACAGCGGGCATCTGCGTTCATACAGTAATCTTAAATAAATAAATAACTGATGTTGTTGTCAAATTATAATGAAGTGAAAATTCAACAGTAAGTGACGGAGACTGCGAAGTGAGTTTGCGCTATCCCACTCAGCAGCCACGCGGTAAATATCTCAAATGCGTTCGACTCCAGCCACGAATCGAACCCGTCACGCAAGATAACCTGCACGCGGTACCGCTGGGTCATGCCGCTGACAGTTTAAAAGCGAATCACAAGATGACTCCTGGCTTGTGGCATCGAACAATCTGCGCTTTTGATCACAGAACGAGGAAATAAACATTGTAAACCATGATTAATCGGTGGAAGTGTTATAAGAAATGCAACTATACCTAATCAGTTTTCAAAAACTAGGTCAAACGATTTTATCCGGTTAAACGCAGGCCTACTTTCAAAGTGTGCCGCATTTATTCTTTCATAATTTCATGTAGCTAAAGGTATATTCAGCCCGGCAGGCGAGGCAGCATCAGCGTTTTTGGGAAATGTAAAAACATGCCTTGGCATTTCGTTTCACAATTGACTGCGAGGAAGCTCACACTTTTTCTGTATGTCGATGCTCCACGTAGTAAATTGCCAGTGCGGCCAGTCGTAGGGATTTTTCCCTACAGTAGAGATTTTTTGACATCTGTAGGGAGCAGGGAATCCCAACAGAATTTTTGCCTATCCGTAGGGATTTTCAGTAAAATATGTTACAAATATTAAATTTTGATAGCAGTAGTAGTTTGTTAGTTTAACACACTCCAATAAATTTTGTGGTTTTACTTCTTTAAACGCCAATAGGACACCTCTGACTTTTTTCCATGATCACCAATCCGTAACCATTTTTACTCATTGTTCCGTGACAAACAGAAATTAGTGCTTGCGTGCTGGACTTCCAATTTTATCATTCTGTATTAAATTGAAAGTGTACTGTACACTCTGGTGAAAGCTGATCTTCGTGAACTGACTAGTGATTGTTAACATAATGAGCTTCATAAATACAGAATGAGCTGAGCATAAATACAGAGCGCCCATACAAAAAAAGTCTGGAAACTTATTGAATGCACCTCGTAAATACCAAAATGCTTAAATTTAAGTGCCAAAATGTGCAGTCTCATCTTTGCATTCGTCGTTTTTAAGCTGAAAACATTTCTAGTTTCAGGATTGTTAATTTTTAGGATGTACCAGGACAGTGGTGATAGCTAGCCTACCAGGGTGAGGTGTAAGGAGCAATAAAACTAGTACCAACTTGCCCTAATCCGAATTTTTTTGATAAAAATATGCCCAAACATTTTATGTGTGTAGCCTACCTACGTATTCACTGTTCAAAGTTTGGAATAATTTTGTCTAAAATATAGCCTAAGTTTCTATGGTAAAACACTTTCATTAGACCTACAAAACTTTGACAGGTTTGAACACTTCCCAACTATATTGCTCTTAAATCGTAGTTTTTTGATCGGCAGCGTGGCGCAGTGGTTTGGAGCGTCGTTATTACGTAGCTTTTTGATCGACAGCGTGGCGCAGTGGTTTAGATCGCAAGGTTAATACTTCAACTCCCAACCTAGTCTCATTATTGCGTCCTTAGATAAGGTGCTTCACGATAAATATCTCTGCTTGGTGGAATCTGGCAAGCAGCAAATTTAAGAAGCAAGAAGAAAATATTCAACCGTAAAACTTGAAACAAGTATTTTGGCACCAATGTTAAGTATTTTGGCTCCAATACCAAGGAGAACATACAAGTTAGAGGTTACAAAGGGGCGTATTGAAGTTGTTATATATCTCACTTGTGCTGCAGTAATTGTCTATTAGCTTTAAAATATTGGTAGGGATAAGTAGGTACTTTTTAAACCTCTCTGCAGGGGAGAACCAAAATTTTGAGTGGCAGCACTGCGCATTGCTTACTAAGAAATTTGCAGCTCATTTGCGAAGCTGCGTCTACGAAGTACGTAAAGCGTTCTGTTTTGCGTAATTGATTCCATCTTCACTTGTTTCAAATTATTAAAAACACGAACTGCAACAGCAAATCGAACTGTGTTGCTGTTCCTCGTGTGATTATTCTTTGCAATGTTCTTTTGTATGTAAAATTAGCATGTCATTTTTAAAGTCTGTGATTTAATTAAGACCAACCTAATCTGATACTCTCCATCAAGCCACGTGTTTCCTCGAAGTGGCAAAGGAAGCAATTGCCCTACTCACCAAAATATTTGAAAACCCGTTGTTAAAATAGGAATTTACGTTCATATAATTTGTCCACATTTTGAAGGGGACAAAAGACCCACCCCGGGGGTTGGTGACTTTTTAGAACACATCCTCCAACGACCTGTTTAGCGGCTGGAAATGCTGAGAAAATTTTTGTCCCCGCCTACCAAACTTTTGCCTGGCTGCGCCGCTGCACCCCCAACTCATAAACTACCACTGCAGTTTTCGACCTATAGGGTAGAATCGCTGGGGCCGTTTGTGACACAAACTTCAGGGTTCAATTTTACGAATAGCTAGGCTGTAGGTAAGATTGATACCCTGAAAAATTTCATTTGACATTTTCACAATTACGCCAAGTGTGCAGTAGGTTGGAATTTTAGTGCCGAAGCATTAGATTGATAGCCATTATTGTAGTTTTGCATGAATTTTGAAAAAAGAGTCGCGAACAAATCAGTTTTTTCATTGGTTCACGCGTAGGACAAATTGTAGGCTTATTGTATTAAAAGTATATCTTTTCCTTTAGCACTTGTTTATAGTTAGAACACAACCTCTGCAGAAACTGTTGAGTCGTTGCGTAGGTTACAGTTTGTTTTTACATCTTATAAATACCAGTGTGCAAACGTTAAGCAGGAACATCATGCAGACAGGATTTTATTTTAAATTTACAGCTGCAGCAATACCGCTAATTTTTTAAAGCAAAACTTTTCTGATACTTGTCAATGATATTCCAAGGTGTCGCCAATAACTTTTTACAACGTTATTTTAGCAGTCAGAAATATAACCTGGATTAAAAAGGAAAGAAAAAAATACTTTGTACTCCAGCACAAAACGAGTAACTATCTTGCCAGTTTGATAAAAAAAATGAATATCCTTACAAGATGTTCACGACAGTATCTACATTCTAGTGCAGGGGTTCTTAACCCATTTTGTCTTGTTTACCCCTTGCCGAAAGAACGAAGTGTAATTTACCCCCATTGTACCACTACTGCTATATCATTACTGAAAATAAAAAAATTTTTAGTCTTTAACTCTGAAAATTTACCCCTTTGTTAAGTAAAATTTACCCCTTACCCCCGGTTAAGAACCCCTGTTCTAGTGTATATTGAAATTTGGGCAAATGTTGAATAATTTACCTTACCAGGCAATCTTGTTTAGTATTTCTGTACCAAAAGTTTGCTTTGCTATTGGAATGCTCAATAAATGAAAAAGAATCCTGTTTTGCGCTGAGTTTCAAAATAAATTTTGATACAATTAAGACCGCTTAACGTGGTTGTCAGGGACGTAGCTAATGTTGCGGGAGATCTTGGGTTCGATTCCCGAGCCGACTCGTCAACGGCTCGCTACCGCTGCGACGTTTTTTCGGGATTGTGCTGACCAGTCGCCAAGCTGCAGTTTGCCCCGTCACTCTTCACGTGCTGAGGCGTATTGCTGCAAGCATGCTGAAGATTCGAGTTTTGATTTTGTTGGATAGTAAGATAGCATTACAATGCTATATCTAGCCTATAGAATTAGTGCGTAATCGTGCCGGTATGTTTTGGAGGCGTAAGATTGAAGGTATTACATGAAAAAACACTCGGCTTTGTGCCGAGAAGTTTTAGTTTGGGATTTGATTAAAATCATTTTTCTAGTGCTTCTTTTCTAATACTGTGTATGATCGTATAACCATTCCATATAGCCCAGGGGCGTGCCCAGAAATTTGAAAAGGGCAATTTCCTGTTTCCGTTTCCATTGAAAATATTAAAGACCAAGAAAAAAAGGTCTTAACGTCTTTCGACGTCCAATTTACCCCCCAAAATCAAAAGAAGACCAAAAAAAGGTCATCGCGTCCTCAGATGTCCTGCTTCCACTGTTCCGCTGACTGGAGATATATATCAGCTTATATTTCAGCGGGGGGGGGGGGGGGCGCGATTCTAGCGGCCCCCTGAATACGCCCCTGTAGCCCTGGAAATAATAATTCAGAAAAAGTATAATAATTTAGAAAAATAATAATTAAAAAATAAAAAATAATAATTAAAAAACTAATGTGGTGCACGGACTTTCTACCCAATAAAACATTAACCGTAATTAGGAAAGGAATTTAAATATTTTTTGTTGAATTTTTTTTGCTCCATCCTATCCATGCGATGAGATTCAGCAACCACATATACACAAAGATTGTACTTATTGCAGTCATTATACTGGACGGTTGTGAAAGATCAAACGGTAAGATATTGAAATCAAATAGGCTACATGACCTATTAAGTAACTATAACTATAGTTAATTTTGGTTTAAAGTTGTAAAATTGGCTTCTGAAAACTATTGCCAAAATGAAAGCCAATCATTTTAATTTATTTTTATCATTGTGGTATAACTGTCCTTCGTCCTTCGTTGTGGCTTGTTTCGCGATATCTGTTTGTGCTTATTCTTTTCGGGAAAAACTCCAGAATTTTTCTCCTAAATAGTTTCCAACAACGATTAGAGTAATTCAAGGTAGTTCGTTTTGCCATGGAGCTAACGTGTAGCTATCCTGACAGGAAATTACTAAACGCCTAATATTGCTTATTTGTTGATGGAAATCGAGTCACTGCGCCAGTAAATGACTCTGATAGCGATACTGATACTGCTAATGTCTCTAGTAGGATTTCAGTAACTCTGAATAATTTATTTTGACACTTTTTGTGTTTCGATACAGCAGTGAATTTGTTATCTCCAGTGAAATTGGAATATCGATACAGCAGTGAAATTGGAATAACTCCAGACCTGGCGATTGAAGCTTAGCCACACTAAAACGGTGACGGCGGCCTTTCACCTCCACAATCGAGAGACTAAGCCTGAGCTTAAGGTCTGTAACATCGGTAAGACCTTACCTTTCTGTCCAGTTCCCACTTATCTTGGGGTCAAACTGGATAGATCGCTCACATATCGTCCTCACCTGGAAGCATTGCGCAAGAAGTTAAGTGCTCGCGTCTCACTGTTGAGGTGACTTGCCGGAACAGGTTGGGGTGCTAGCGCTAAGACATTACGCACAGCTGCCCTGTCTCTGGTCTACTCGACTGCCGAGTACTGCGCACCAGTCTGGTGCCGCAGCGTGCACATACGGCTTATCGACAGTGTAATAAATGACGCCTTGCGCATTGTCACTGGGTGCCTGCGTCCCACTCCATCGGTCTACCTTCCGGTTCTTTCAGGCATCCAGCCAGCTGAGCTTCGCCGCCAAGGAGCGACACTCTCCCTAGCCAACCGCAGCTCCCTGGACCCTGACCACATTTTACATGGCCAGTTTCATGAGTCACAGGACCTATGTAGGGAGAGATTGAAATCTAGACGCTCATTTGTACCTGCTGCTCGGAAATTACTAGACAGTCTTTCTGAGATGGACGTCCGTGCAGCCGAGTGGACGAACACGAAATGGGACATGGAGTACTCTGCCAACGCATTGTCACTCCACGCTTTCATTCCCAAGGCTAGCTCCAGACCCTTGGGTATGGGTCTGCCCAGGGCAGCCTGGGTCAAGCTCAACCGTCTGCGTTCTGGTGTTGGACGTTTCTGTTCGTCCATGTACAAATGGGGTCTCGCTCCTCTAGCGAATTGTGAGTGTGGTGCCAGTGAACAAACCGCAGATCACATCATCTCACAGTGTCCCATATATCGAGCACCCCGAGGTATGTTTGGTCTAATGGTTTTGGATGACGAAACAAGATGCTGGCTGAAGTCCCTTACAGTCAGCATCTGACCCAAGCAGTTTGGTGGCCAGGGTGGTAAAAGGATAAACCCTCGGCCTTGGTCCTTTCATCTGTCTTGGAAGAGATGCCCCGCCAAACGACGACGACGACGAGTGAATTTGTTTAGCTTATGGGTTAGATAATTTGCAGTTATGCGTTACTACAGTAAATTAGTCTGATCTGACTAATATGTAACTGCAGAATGGTTTCCTTGTGACAATTTTCTAAATTACTCTAGGTTATCACATTAGTAAAATAACGAGGTATTTCCATTCCGGTAATTTTAGATACTAATCTGTCTTGTGAAAGCAGCTCTATTGCAAGTAAATCATTTGTTAGGTATCTTGGGGTTGTTTTAGATAAAAAATTTACCTTTAATAAACGTATAAAAAGCATTCAGCGCAAAGTTGCTTGTGCAGTAGGTGTTATTGCCACACTAAAATTGTATTTCCCCAAAAAAATTCTTTTAAACATTAATCACGCGATACTACATTCCCACCTACTTTATGTCTTGCCTGTATGGGGGTCCATTTACAAAACTTACCTCCAAAACTTAGTAAGTCTACAAAATATGGCACTGAAATTTATTGCTGGTGCTCAGTTGAACGACTCAGTTCGTCCAAAATACCGAAAACTGGAAATATTAAGTTTCCATAAATTGTACCGATATGAAGTGGCAAAAATTACTCATTCTGTTTGCACTAAAAATTTTCCACATAACTTGAGTCGTATTACGAAAAATATGGTAGTTCCCATTCTTACTCCACACGACAATCGTCATCACTCATGCTTCCTATCCCTCAGGAAAAACCTCCAAACTTCAATTGTCTTTTTGGTATCAAAATATTAAAATTTGGAGTTCTATCCTATTAGCATTAAATTGTCCTCATGCTCCTAATTCAAAATTTTTTATACCAAAATTTTCTATTATATGCCTAGTTAATTTGTTTTATTTTTTTATCTACAGGGTGATCCGAAAGTAACTCCCTACTCTAAAATAAATATGGTTTGTTTTTGAAGTGTAATTTCTTCATTTATTAAACATGAGATAAAAGCGCATTGCATGGACTTCCATTTAAAATTCAATATCTTTTTCTTTGTTTATTTAAATGTGGTTGAATTTTTTAAAAATTATTATTCATCACAATTAGTATGTTTATACAAAATATGATTTAACTTTATTTCAAATTTAAGTTAAAATTATTAAAATATAAAAACAAGAGCATAGATGTAATTGCCGCACACTGAGTAACTTACACGCGAAAACTGAGAAAGTTGTCAGTAAATTTGAATAAGTCATAGATATTTTAGAATAGGGAGTTACTTTCGGATCACCCTGTATTGATCGATTAATCATTCTTTTGATTATTATTATTTGTTTAAACGGCTAATGGGAATTCGCAAAAAGTACTTCGGCTCAGGTTTAGCTGTAAATTTTACATATTATGAAATGATACTTCATTACCATCATTCTTATTGAGGCGTTCTTCTTTTTTTATATTTTTTTATTTTTGTATTCTCAGCGGCTGTTTGACTCGAAGACCGTCTAGGTCACTTCACAGTCACTGGTCGCAAGTGCTAATTAGTTTATTGTCCTTTGATTGTGAAATTCTTGTGAAACTTCGTGAAATTTTGTCTTCGCTCATTAGTTATTGCTTTTTGTTTTGTGAAATTCTTATATGTGTACAAATGCACAAGCGACAAACAAATAAAACGAATAAAAAATAAATAAAAATAATTATCCATAAACTCCAACATATCGTAATTTTCTTTAAAACATTTTCGAACTATTGCAAGAAACGAATGAAACGTTGGTAGGTCTAGGCCTATGTTAGTCTTCTCAGTATAGAAAATAGTGAATATCGTACACTGTAAAAAATTTTGGGTAATCGCATTGCCCAATTTTGGGCAAATGTATGCATTACCCAAAAAAAACGGTCAAAAACCCAATTTTTTTTCGGTATGATAAGCAAAAACCCAAAGTCGATTTTGGGTTCTGCATAACCCAAAGCACATCACCCAAGTAAATTGGGTTAAAAATTTTATACCCAAAAATAAATTTTGGGTAATCGTTTTTGCAAATATTAATTTGGGTAATGTGGTAGCAAACCCAAATTAAATTTTTGGGTGAGTGTTATGACTATTGTTTTGGGTCAATGGATTTTAAACCCATTAATTTTTTTTGGGAAATAATTCCTGAAATAATAACTTGTGTATATTGTTTTTAAAGCCAAAAAAATTTTTGGGAAAATGTTGAATAACTTATTTTGGGAAAGTGAATTTTAAAACTAAGATCTTTGGGGAAAATTTTTAGATGATAGATTGGTTTTAAACTCAAAAAACGGGTTGCACTTTAAGCAATTCTTAGTTTAGGAAACATTGAGTGCAAAACCCAGTTGTTTCATATAGCACTCGATGAGTTTTCATACGGCCCGCGCTTGTTGCTGCTAAATGTATTATTTTTGGCCTACAAGCACATGTAAAGTTAGATAGCCTGTCCAATCTAACTGGAGGTTGCTTTTTTACGCTGTAAATGCGACAAGACTATCTGATTGAGACGACAAAAACCGGCGAGAAAAGTTTAAACCATTATTACGTCATAATTGCAACAGAAACCATTTTTGTTACGAAGAGCAGCAAAACACATAGAACCACAAAAGACTATTAGCCTTCGGGTACTTTACATTATGAAATTTGTTCCTCTTGGAGAAAACTTTGGCGCCCCTGGTCTAAGGCCAACCACCAAAAACCTTACATGCTTTATCTAAGTTGATCACTTGGTCTGTAGGATAATCGAGCCGTCTAAAAATTTTCTGAGATTTATCTGCGTGTTTGGCAGATATTGGAGCTGGGCAAGCCATCTTAAATTTTTATAGCATTTATCTACGGGCATTGGTAAATGTTGCTACATTAGCAAAACGGAAAGCCGGAAGCCATAGTAGTCTGCGATTTATTGCTTTTCAAGGCCTTACCACGCGCATGCGCTTAAATTTTGCTTAGACGTAAATGGTAAGCATTATAAACTAGCATTTGTGTAGCTGTTTTGTTTGATGAGACAGAATGCGTCATCTACCCCAAATTGATATAGGCCTAGTTAAATTTTGCAGTATATTTCCACTTGAAATAAAACCGATGGCAACCCCAATTTCACAAGTTATTTAATAAGCTATTGTTGTCTTTTTTCTCACTACTTATGCTATAGCAATTTTAAGTTACATACCTGTGTCTAGTCATTTTAATTTCAAGTTCAACATTATTATGATAGACAGTTGCGCAAGCGGCTAACCTTCACTCTACCGCATAAACCAAACAACCTAAGCTTTCAACTTGCAGTATACCATCGTTTGTCAGCGTAATTTATTAATTTTGCTGGCAGACTTTAATGATAATTAAATGTGCATGATGTAATTCATCATTCTAATAAAATAGCACTTTTCAGAAATTAATTAAATTTTACTTTACGCTTCAATAAACTTTACGGTTTAGTGATCAGCGCAATCAGTGAGCGCCAAAATAATCGAAATTCGAATTAAATGATGCGTCGGAACTGAAGCTGCTGCTTCTCGCTGGAGTAAAAAGCTAATTTAAAATCTAAAGGTTCCGGTAACGACTTAGGTAGGCTATGTAGACACAATGATTTTAAAGTTATCTGCAGATTCATGTGTTCAACTTGCTGAAGTGAGCTATCATAGTATGCAGTATCTACAGATTTGAAAATGCTGCGAAGACCACAAGTACTAGTAGTCCGCAGGTCTTTTTATTACTAGCTACTAGACTTAAGACCTAGCTGCCTAGTCAGATGTCAGTAAGTTACTGGTTGCGCATGCTTCTTTTAGGTCTGCTAATGGCGGGATAGAAAATTAAAACAACTTGTTTTTTGACGAACTTTTAAATAATTTAAATTTGGAAAAGCTTATCAGAAGGCAAAAAAAATTTCAAGGTCTACTGGTACTGACCCTTTTCAGTGATTCTTAACTCCCAGAGTGCACTAGTACAGGTACGGAGGAATGGTAGAACTGGAGATTGGAGTGACTACAGTTCAAATTTAGAGTTGTTAAGCTGGGTTTACATAAGCTAAAAAAATAGTGCAAAACGGTGAGAAGCTGAGCTTTTATTTAGGCCTAATGTCATGCAACTTGGCTTTGCTAGTTGAGCAAAGTGGAGCCAAGCTTCATTGCAAGCTTCAAAGAACAAACAAAGCTCAGCTCTGCTCCATTGACGTTTTTTTGTTCGTGTAAACCCACTATTAGTAGTTGCAAGTTGGACCATTAGAGGTTGGAGTTGATAAGAGTTTTGGGGAAATCTGAAGCTGAGTTGATCTGAGAAAAATGAGTCAATCCAAATGAGCCTCCATGTGGAGAAAACCGATTTGGAAATGACACTGCTGCCACTTCCCAATTTTATGTTAAAGTACCACAATACCCATTACACTGATACTGGTATGGATCTTGCTTATCCAAAGTGTTGACTGGATATATAAGCAATCAAATAGCTTGCAATGTACATTTATTGATGTAAAAACATAGTAAATTTCAGAATTAGAGAATGCGCCTAGCAGTCATGTTATATAGCTGATGCTTCATGCTGTTAATGTGATGTATGTACAACTACTGTGTCGAATTGTCATTGAAGTTTCTGATCATCAATTCATCATAACATGTATTTATCTTTGTGTGTGAAACCAAAACAGACATGCAACGAATCAAGGTAAGTGACTGATAAACAGTAAACATTATGCATGTTGTGTTGTAAATGCTAAGGCATTATGTAATGCTTCACACTAATAACTGATTGTATATGATACCCAGTTTTGTTAGGCATCCATGTGGCAGTGATAAACATTTAAATTGTTTTGCGAAACAGTCAAAAATGTGCCATCATATATTTAAAATATTGACAGAAGAGCAGTTCAAACTTTTTCTCGATATGCCATGCACATCAATACGAATATGAGTATGTTACCAATCAAGTGCATTGTGATTATTCTACTTCATACTGCTATTTATAAATTTTTGCCTACCTAAGGCGCTTTAACCAATAGGCCCGGTATGCAACTCATAGAAAGTGACACGTGATTATGTAGTGAGTGGTTTCATGATTTTACGTATGCAATAAGCAGTAAAATCAAAGAACTTGGTGCAAAAAATATGGCTTGACATGCACTGCATTGCTCCCTGCAGCTGTGTGTTAGAAACTTGTTATGATAGTATACTACTCTTTCAGTTTTATTATGTAAAGTTAAAGCAGTGGTTATGACACATGGGCAACATGCATATAAAATAATTCACAGTGGATTATTTTTGCATCAACCTCTTTGTTTCATGAAAATCAGCAAACTTATTTTGTGACAATTACAGGTCAGCATAATTTGATGCTAGTCAAGCTGTTGCATGTTGTTTTCTGTGTCTTTGATAAAAAATTATTATTAAATCAAGTAATGTGGCGTTAATGAACTTTGTTGATTGGAAATTTGAAATAATGTTTAAAATTTGAAAAGGCTATAGACTGGCTAAATTTTTTGTAGCTGTTGTTTCTGTTACTAAAAATGATCAAACCTCAATTAGCAGTTTTTATCCAATGGTTTTTATTGGGTAAAGAAATTAAAAATGTAATTCCACATAAGCAAGCCTGCTCCAAGCAAGTGGTTTATTGCTAAACGTTTTTGTGAAGTTTCAGAAATTGATTGTTTGGTACAGTTAAACATAAATGATAATTATTTAGTCGGGATGCAAAGGTGTGAACAACCTAAAGACTGCCATGGTAGCCCATGCTAAGGTTTTTATGTGCTTAACGCTAAGAAAGCATAAATTATAAAGCGCTAGAGTCCTTGTTTGCTTGTCTGTTATTTAAGACAAACTCTATGGCATTGGAACATTAAGATGGGTTTTCGAACTCAACTTCAATAAAAAGATTATAGCCAGTATATTTGCAATCATACTCACAAACGTTTCGGTAAAAACTTATACCATCATCAGTGTGAAACTACATAGGCACTAGGCTAGAATAACCAGCACAAGAAAGAAATTATTTTAAATACAGCATAACTATTACGTCATAAACAAAGTAGTTGGGATTTACGTAAAATATAACTAAAGGGGCAAATTAAACAATTACGTGCAACTGGAGTGACTAGATTAGTAGTAGGATTATTAAGTACAAACACTGTAGGATTAATTAAATCATAACTAAAAAAAGACGTTGAATATAAATGGAAATTAAACACGTTACTAATTGCGATTTAGGCCTACACGAATATTGTGCGAAGTGAGCTAAATGTTGAATAGGTAGATGGGGTTGGAAGAGTCATCAATATTTAATTGTGGTTGAAGATTTTGGATGAGTAGAGTTTCTTTGATGCGGAGTTTTCGGATGTTATTACTGTGAGCTAGTATTTCGGGGGAATGAAAGTTCATCGTATGGTCTGGGTTATTTTTCAAGTGTTGGGACACATCAGTTTCATTCTTGGTTGAGTTTTTTGGCATATGGTCATTGCTTCTAATCTTCAAATTTCTTTTGGTTTGTCCAACGTATGATTGTCCGCATGAGCAATTGAGTTTATACACTACTCCTGAGCTGTGTAGCAGTGTTTGACGGTCCTTGTACCTGAATTTTTGGCCAATAGTTGTTGTTTCGTGTACCATAACAAATTTTGATTTTGGGAAAGTTTTTTGAATAGATATTGCCGAATTTCTTTTTCAATTTGATGAGACATGTCTCCGATATACGGTAGTTTTAAAATCGAGAATATGGGTCTTGTTTTGCTTTTTCAGAGTCTGGCTTTTCTTCGCCTTCTGGAGTTTTT